>JAZEWT010000006.1:21725746-21757722 GCA_036362905.1 Mordacia mordax | reverse complement strand
TCGGGTGTATGCCTGCCTTACGCCCTGTGTTTCCGGGATAGGCTCCGGCTCACCGTGACCCTATATAGGATTAAGCGGTTTCAGATAATGAGATGAGATGATCTCAATGTCAGAAACCGCTTAGTTCTGTACAGGGTCGTGGTGAGCTGGAGCCTATGCCGGCAGACACAGGGCGCAAAGCAGAGACATCTTCACGATGGGATGCCAGTCCATCATCGGGCACTGCGGGCAATTTAGTCTGCAAGCCAATTAACTTATGCTGCATCATGTTTATTGGACTGTTGGAGGAAACTGGAGTGCCCGGCGAAAACTCACGCAGACACGGGGAGAACATGTAAACTCCACACAGAAAGGTACCCGAGCCGAGAATCGAAACCAGGGACTTCTTGCTGTGAGGTGACAGCGCTACACACTGGGCCACCGTGCCGCCCCAATAAGAATAGTAATAATTTATTTTCATATTATGTCGTTCATGCAGTCAACCACTTGCACTTGTCTTCAGTATCAAGCAATTGCTTCATAACAAAGTGTTCTGCTGTCAGCTAATGCCTCGGATTTGGGATAAATTGCGTGCGCATATATTCTCACATGCACACAATAACACACGCATACACAAAACATGCCCGACGTATGCACACATGCCACATATGCAAGACCATAAAGCAGACTGGGCATATGCAAGCACGCACGCTTATGCACCGTGGCCCGCCTGGAAAGCACCTCCTCAGGGATATCTGACGCAATCGGGCGTACATGCCTGGCTGGGGTAAGAACATCACGTGAAGAGATATAACAACATCATTGCCTGCACAGCTGTGGACTCTCAACTGAGACCATTCCAGAACGCAGACAAATCCTGACCCAAACATCATGGAACGAGCCGTGCGCACGGATTAAAAATATCACCTGAAACATGTTCTAATCAANCGGAGGTGAGGAGAAGGATAGTGAGGAGTGACAGAGGGTGGTTAAAGGTGGTCACGATAGAGTTTAAAAGCTAAGAGGGTAATGACGGCAGATGCTTGAAGATGTGAGGATGTGTTGTGAAGATGTGAGGAAGGTGAGGATGACGAAGTGAATTAAAAGGTGAAATATGGTGGTGTGGTGAATGAGGTGAGCAGGTGGTGAGGGCAGAGGAAGGTGCGTAAAGGCAAAATGTAGAGAGGCGGCGAGGTGGGCGGGGAGAGAGAAGGGGTGTTGAATGAGGGTGAGACGATCAGGAGGGTCGTGAGGGAGAGCGAGATGAGGAAGGTCAGGGTGAGCGAGGGGGTGAGCGCGGCGGTGAATCACGCTGCTGGTACCGGTATAGCGCTGGCGACTGCTGCTGCTGCCGCTGCTCTTCAACAACATGCGGGCTTCACTCTCTCAGCGAGCGGAAAAGAGGCCAAGAGTTGAGACGTAAATTGATTTCGATTGATAGGAATTGAAAGAATAGAAATAAAATCAGAATAAACGGTTAAAACAGTTTCAAACACACTCAGATGGACTCGTAAAACTTGTAGAACTGGTATAACTGGCATTTCCGACAGTAGCGACTCGATGGCAAGTACGAAAGCCTGCTTTCGGTGAGATTACGAAAAATAATGCATAGGAAAACAAAAATACGTATTTAAAAACAAATCACAAGATAATTTAGTTAGAAGCAATGGCATAAACGTCAAAACGAAGAAAAAAAGTGCACTGGGTTTTTAAATCCCGTAATATTTTTCAGTGAATCCTTATTTGTAAAAATTATAAGCTAGGTCATTTATATTATGATTACAGTATATGTATTGAAGAATTACAGTATGCACAGCTATGAACATATACTGCATGTATGTATCAGTGAGACAACCCTACTCTCCTTAAAGCAATGAAAGAGTTTACACTTCTTATTATCTAGTGTGGTTACACATACACACACTTAAAATGTACCATTAACTGTAGCGCATTTTTGCTGTAATTGACATTGACATTGGTGTGGTAGTTGTACTGTTATGGGAATAAAAATCTAAATCTTACTTAAGCGCAGTTATGCTGCACGAGACTGAATATCATCAAAGTGAATCATGGGTACCGGCGATGGACTGGCGTCCCGTCGTCGGGTGTATTCCTGCCTTACGCCCTGTGTTTCCGGGATAGGCTCCGGCTCACCGTGACCCTATACAGGATTAAGCCGTTTCAGATAATGAGATGAGATGAGATGAATCATGGGTAGTTAAAATGAGCATTAAGACTGTGATATGATGAAAAGTAGGCCAGTAACAGTTAACTTCGAAAATTACTACACCTACTAAAATAAAAAAATAATGATAATAATCCTTCCCTTTCGGGCCTGTCAAAAGGATAATTTCTTGACGACCAAACCAGTTGAACAATACATATTAGCTTGCCAATAATGAATTAGGGCAGTGTGTGAATTTTATTCATGTTGCAGCATTTGAATAAAAAAAAGTACGCTTCAAATTGCAGAGACTGCAATTTTGATATGATTGGTCTCAAATTACACATGGTACCTCGTAGAATGCAAATTTTTCCTGGGCATAATAATTATACTTTCGGAGAGAGGAAATTGGATTTATAAAAAATATATATATAATAGTAAATGCAAAAAATATTGTGCCTGATAAATACTTTGGTAAATGTTAGTATATTTAGCATAAATACACAAGTGGAGTGAAGTGTTTTTTTCGTTTCATTGCAAGATATTGACACGTTAATAGCTCCATCAATGTCCAATTAAAAAAAAACTTATTGTCATTGCAAAAACAGAAATATTTTAAATTCAAAGGTCTTTGCATTGCCAACTGGATCTGCTTGCATATAATGTGCAGCCACATGTTCTATAAATTACACGCTAACTGGACCCATCAACAGATCCTATTAAATGTGATTTTTATTTATTTATTATGAAGCAATACATTATGATGAGATATGGTGAAAACATATGTAGGAAATTGCATGATCTTGAAAATAAGCATTGTGTGTTCCACCTTGCATGAAAGATAGTCTTCACATTCTCAGCCATTTCAAAGGGTGAATGGCCTATTGATAAGAGGCACATCAATCTGAATGTATCAGATGTGGGAAGACTGCTGTTCTGGTAAATAATTTCTATCATAAAGAAAGGTTGCTTAATAATTAAGTAAAACAGGTATTATAATAATAATAATAAACATGTGTAAATCTACTATACTGTAATAGCTGTCGTTTTCATTGTCATCATCATTGTAATCATATGATGTATATTCACTGCCGGAGGAAGGCCCTTCACATCATTCCCATCCCTCATGGTTCAATGCTGCGTCTGTTCATCGCGCTCATGCAATTTCAACTGTTTCAACTGCAATGATGAATTGTTTTTTTGCGTACATTTATTTCATCCACATTTCTAGTAAGTCATTCTTTTGGCGTGTGGCATCATTTCTATTCTGCAACAGAAATTTAATTTTTAATGATTAAGCATCACTATAAAGCGCGTATCATCTTAAATACACAAAACAAGGCAATTATAATTGGACTTGTGTTTAACAATGGAGACTGATATCTGAAGAGAGTGGAGCTTTTGTTGCACAAATTTCTGCTTTTATAAATGAAATCTCATCACGTGATTCATTCTAACATGCATTTCATTATTTTCTGCATTCAATGTCATGAGCTATGCAATGCTTTATAATTTGCAGATATCATTTTTATTTACCCCTTGATATGTTAGCGCTTAGATGATCATTTTCCACTGAGTCAAATGGGTTTTCATAGTCGGTACACACGAGGCATAATGTTAATTGATATTCAATTGTCTTTTTTTAAACAATTGATAGTGTGTATTGAGGTTTATAGTAGATAAACCTTTCTTAAATCAGGCGTGTTCATGTGGTTTCACTGTAAAACATTTTTTTTTCCCAATGCCCTTTGAGACAATTGTATCTAAACGTGATAAGAGGGCCCGTAGGTGTATAATTCTGCAGGTCAGTTTTATGATATTTTTTTAATTGGAAGAATAGTTGAGCTATTATTTGATAATTTTCGCACTTATTTACAACAACACTAGTTGATAATATCTGAAATTTAATTGGAGAATATATCAGCCATTTCAGTTAATTGAGAAATCAACAGCGTTAAAACATAACTCCGGAAATATGAATCTGAACTAAATAAAGCAAACAAAAGTACATGGAGAAAAGTGTTATCAATATCAGACATCATTATCACTGCTGACACTGTGTAACGTTGTGAGGGTTGTTCGACAACAGGTCATTATGGGTCGCAAATTGGGGGTATCGTCATGAGCGTGTATAAGCACAGTACTATAATGGATTTTCTGCACTGCCCCTTGCAGCCCTCAACACAGTTACAGACTCCGTTTAAAAGTGTGCACATAAGCAGAGACGTGCATGTTTAAGATGGAAAGTTTTCATCAATATCCGAGAACATATACAAACAATATAACTATAATGGAAGCGCAGCAATATTTAAGTCGGATATAAATAGATGTTTATCACCCAATCAGTTTGCGGATGCGAGATGAGGGAATATTGCTATACAACAAACATTGCAGCTGATGATGGCTGCTGGTCGAGATTGACGAGGGAGTTGCGTTCAAAGGAGGAGACACATCCGAAGGGACGCAAACTGTGTGCAGGAACAACACAGACTGTTGGATCGCAATGCACTTCGAGAGCGCTTTTAACCCGAGGGTCACACAGCGCTGCACAGAGCTGTGGAGGGAACCGCACGTCCGCAACAATAACGACATAAGAACAATGTAATGATGTAATAATAATAATAATTGCATACATAGAGCGCTTTTCACCCGAGGGTCACAAAGCGCTGCACAGGGCTGCGGAGAGAAGGGCGCGCCAACAATGACAGAGAACGGGAAATCAGTAACATTTTTTGGGTTTTTTTTTTACAAATCCGAGCTGTGGAGAGAGCGGCATGTCAATAACATCAAGACAGTTCAATTGAAAGTCAAACAGTAGCGATAAATTATAGGACACAAAGTCAGCAGAAAATAAATAATTCTTCAACAAACAAGGAAAAAACAAATGTTCCCGAGCAGATGCAGGTCGGAAGAGAGCCAACATCCTGGCACGGCCCACGGAGCCGTATCAACAGTGCGAGCCAGAGGAAGGACTAAATGTTCCTGTGCAGATGCAGGTCGCAAGATAGCCAGCATCCCGGCACGACAACACTGAGCCGCATCAATAGTCCTAGCCGGAGGACTTGAAAGCTTTACGGAACAAGTGAGTCTTGAGACGAGATGTGAAGATGGTTAAGGACTCGGCTGAACGAATCTCCAGTGGAAGGGCATTCCAGAGCCTTGAAGCAGCGCGCGAGAAGGCTCTTTCACCCATTGTCACACTTCGACTCCGGACTGCCTTAGCAACTTCAATTGTCTGGTTATCAAGCATCAATTGGATGGGTTCAGCCTTGGATAATTGGTGCGGGGTTCCGACAAGCAAAACTTCTGTCTTGTCTCCATTTAGTTTAAGAAAATTTGAATTGAGCCAGGCCTTCACAGTTGACAGTGAGAATGACATGCAAAGACCAGACGCATTGATGGATGACTTTGCGTGGATATAGATTTGGATGTCATTGGCATAGCAATGGTAGCTGAGATTGAGGCTCCACAGGATATGGCCAAGAGGTTGTCTATAGATGCTGAAGAGAAGTGGGCCGAGAACTGAACCCTAAGAAACGCCAGACAAAACAGGATGGATCTCTGAGTTTTGTCCTCCGAGGCTGACAAACTTCTGCCGGTCGGAGAGGTAGGAGCTCAGCCATTGCAAGGCACTGCCAAAGACCTCTATACCCTCAAGTCGCTCAAGTAAGATTGGGTGGTCAACGGTATCGAAGGCAACGCTCAGGTCCAGGAGGACAAGAATACTTGGCAAGCCTTCATCATCAGCGATGAGTAGATCTTTAACTACTTTGACCAGAGCAGTTTCAGAACTATGGATACATTTGAACCCAGATTGCAAGTGATCGAGGAGGTCATTGTTGAGAACGTATTTCTGGAGTTGCGCAGCTACTGCACGTTCAAGGACCTTAGAGAGGAATGGTAGATTTGAGATGAGGCGATAATTATTAGGGATGTTGCAATCGAGGCCAGGTTTTTTTTGTTTGAGGAGAGAGGTAACTGCGGCACATTTGAATAGCAGGGGAACGATGCCAGAGTGCAGTGAGTTATTAAAGAGATTAGTGATGAACGTGGCAAGGGTTTTGAAATGTGCCTGTATGATTATGAATGGGGAGGTTCCAGAGAATAGTTTGTAGGCTAAGATCTGGTAACTAATCAAGAGACATCGAAGTCGAATAAATCGGAAAATTCCAGGAGTTTTGAGATCAAGGTAAGTGGAGGAACATTTATTGAGGTATTGGTTGGCGATTTAGGCTGGGTAGAAATATGGTGGGCTTCGGGTTTTTTTTGTTGACAAAAACTGAATCAACTGATCCGCCTGATCTTTAATGGTGAATAGAGGTAAGGGTGACTGGCTGGTTGGACAAAGGAGCCAATTCATGGTCCAGAAAATAATCTTTGGCTTATTGCAGATATCAACCAGAATACTGGAAAAGTGGTTTGGTTACAGGTGCAGTCAAGTGTCTCCAGGTAGCACTTGAGCTTTTCCTTAAAGATTTGAGCATGAACGGTGATAACAGATTTGTCCAAGTCCGTTCAGCCCTGCATGTATTCGCTTTGACACTCAGAGCTCAACATTGTACCAGGGGATGATTTTCCACCTGAGACATAGTGTGATGTTAATCGGGGCAAATTATCCCCTATGCCTGATAGCAGGCTGTTGTAAGTTTCTGCTGTTGTATCAGAGGTGGAGTGAGCCGAGCCAAAAAGTGATGATCTGTTGATAGCTGCGGTGAATATGTCTGGAGTGAAGGCGTTGAAATTGGTTTTGGTGCGTAATGATTGAAATGGGAGGTGGTACTTTAAGACCAAACCACACAGCAGAGTGATCAGACAGACCAGGATCAGTTATGGACATGTTGTTTACCGATATGCCCCATGAGCAAAGCAAGTAGAGTATGGCCACATCTGTGAGTGGCAGATGTGAGTGAAAACAAGTGAATTCAAAGTGGCCCTGAGATCCCTTGCAAGAGGGCTTTTTAGAGAGTCAACATGGATGTTGAAATCGCTTAGAATTAGCATCCTTTCAGAACTGGAACACATCTTAGAAAGCAGCTCAGACAGTTCATTGACAAAAGAAGTGGAGGCTCCAGGTGAGCGGTAGAGTAGCACCAACTTCACAGGTTGAGCCGACCTCCCATCCAGAGACATATGCTCGAATGAATTGAAGGCTGGCGATAGAATCGGTCGGATGTCGGCAGTAACAAGGTGGAGAGCTGCAATGCCGCCACTGCGGCCATTGGAACGAGCCTTCTGATGGAGTGAAAAGCCCTGCGGTAGAGTCTGAGTCAATGTGAGAAAATCATCTTGATAGTGCCAGGTGTCTGTTGGACAGAGCAGGTTTCGACTGTTGTCCGAGATCAGCTCAGCGATGAGTGGGGCTTTTTCGGTGACCACGAATTGGGGAAGCCTTTATTCAGCTATGAATAAATCATGGCTAATGATGATGATACCAATTACATTCATCTACGATGCAATTATAGGTTAAATAAAGCTTTCAAATATGATTTGTTTAGACTGACCTTTGCCATGAGAATGTAATATTTTTCTTCTGGCTCAGAGCCACCAGCCGTGATGACCCCCCCATTGCTTGTCTGAGCAGCGTCTTGTTTGACTTTAAGATGGTTTGGTCGTGGAATATGGAACTACAATACTTTAGTAGCTGCATATTTATACATTTCCAAAGCTGCGACTGCCAAGCGATAGCACGATAACGTTTTGTGTGCACTCATAATAAAATATTACTTTAAAAGTGAATATGCGACATATAATTATTAAATATTTAGTTGTCATCAAAAATTGTCCAGCTGAAAACGCTTCGCAATTATCTGCTAAGGCTATAGTACCACGAGAGATGTGGGACAATCACCATGCTTAATCAACGTTGTCTCGTAAATGTGACATTTCATGCAGCACACACCAGACTTGCTTGAGTCCAAGTCAACCAGCAGGTTCAAATATTGTTTAGAGATGATTGGGCATTCAGTCCATGTGATTGGGGGCATTCCACGATTACAAACCATTAAGGCACAAGAACAAAAATCCCACATTTGGTATTTCAAAGACTGTTGGGGAAAGTACCTTCCTAAAGCACCTCCTAGCAACAAGTTCAATTTATTCAATGTATTCTCATGCTACTGTTGTACAGTTATTCTTCTTGGGTTATTTTTGATGTATGTGAATTAGTGGTAATTTTGTGCCTTGCAATCTTGAGTGTTACTATTTACCTTATGATTACGGTTAAGGGTTCTCCGTTGTGCAATTTAATAGTAATAATTCATTACATTTAAATATTAACTTTCACCCAGCTGTAAATTGGTGTTGTGAGTCGTTTAATGTTAGCACGTTGTTTATTTTCATGATCACAATTAGAGTTTCATTTTTGTACAAAATTTTGCTGTGCGTTTATTTACTCTTGTATGTTATAAGTTTTTGCGTTGGTAATTTCGAACGTTTATTTTCGTTGCAGGAATCTTTTTGATATGTTAGTAAACATCTACATCATCTACATCTAGATGCGGACATGTGTCTTTGGCATCTACTGCTTTACAGCTCAACCACAGGTACTCATACAAATAAAATGAATCGCACTGTCTGTTGGTTGTCAATGTATTGGCTGTCAGCATGGCATGCTTGTCACATGACAAATTGTGAGACCAAATAGACCAACTTGGGGTAACCATGGTGATGAATCATGGGACCAGCATGGGTCAACCACATTTAAAGAAGAGTCTTGGTAAATCCAAATTTGTGGATTTTTATTCAGATAAATATTTCAAGACAATGGTGTGGAGCTGTTAATCTCTGTAACAATTCATCCGGCAAAGATTAATCCTTTGTATAAATATCTTCAGAAAAGGTTGAATTGTTCAGACAAGCAAATAAAGGGATGTAATGAAAACAATATTTACACTTTTTTTTTTAAATAATGATAGTGCTCGTGCATGCTCTCCCCGTGTCCGCGTGGGTTTTCGCCGGGTACTCCGGTTTCCTCCCACAGTCCAAAAGCATGCTCCTGGATAGGTTGATTGGCTCGCAGACTAAAATTGTCCCGCAATGCCCGGCGATGGACTGGCGTCCCGTCGTCGGGTGTATTCCTGCCTTACGCCCTGTGTTTCCGGGATAGGCTCCGGCTCACCGTGACCCTATATAGGATTAAGCGGTTTCAGATAATGAGATGAGATGAGACTTTGTAGATTGATGTTTGTCATGCATGTCCCTTGCTTTTATAAGTGTCATGGATTCGGGCTATTTGTCATAAACGCACACTGATACATGCACAAACATATGCACACCCGATATGGACTGGGTGGAAACACACACAAGCCGGATAGACATTACACTGAAAGAACTGAACATATGTATGAATGGACGGGGCGACTGCACATTTACCACATTCTTGCTTGCTTATGGTTGTCCATCGTATCCGATGAGGAACATCTCCTTTATTTATGTGTCTTTATGTGGCTGAACAGGCCAATTCTGGATGCACCACTGCGTTTGCAAACCTCACAAATGAAGGCTTGAATGCAGGGGGGGGCAGTTGTAGTATTTCGTGCACGCCTCTTTACAAGCTTTGTTTGCAGACGCTGTGTGCGCTGGTCCTCAACGTGTTGTATCCCTTGCATGCATTGGTGTCGCCAGCGGTCGCGGCAGGAGGCCATCTCTTACACCTTCAAAGGATTGATGTTGCACCTCTTTAGGGTGGTTTTCAGATGGTCTTGGAACTGCTTCTTTTGGCGCCCAACACCACACTGGCATTGATGTTGTTGACGGTGGAGAACTTTTTGCGAGAGTCTATCAATGGGCATGCGAATGACATACCTGAGCCAACGTATTTTGTGATGGTTAAAAGTAAACTCCACACTGCAGGTGCCTATGCACTACAGACATTTGGTGTGGGTTATTCTGTCCTGTCCGGCGATGGACTGGCGTCCCATCGTCGGTATATCCTTGTCTTGCGCCCTGTGTCTGCCGGGATAGGCTCCGGCTTCACCGTGACCCTGTATAGGACTAAGCGGTTTCAGACAATGAGATGAGATGAGAGATTCTGTCCTTCCATAGAATCCAAGGATTTTCTAGAGGCAGCTAATGTGGAAGGCGTCTAGGGCTTCCAGGTGGTGGCTGTACATTCCACATCTCACAACCGTACAGCAGAGTGGTGATGCAGACTGCCCAGTACACAAACACTGTGGTGTTTAGTCTTAGGCTGGTGTTCTAGAACACCTTTTTCCCAAGGCAACCAAATGAGGCATTGGCTTGTTTCAAGCTGTTCTAAATCTCTTCATCCATGGTGACATATTCAGTAATGATGCTTCTGAGGTATTTAAAGGTTGTGACAGTAGCCAAATGTGTCTCTTGCGCTCTGAAGAATATTGGGTGAGGTGGACGATCTGTGTTTCATTGACTGATCTCTGTTTTTTGGGTATTGATGATGAGACCCATTTGCCTGTAAGCGGTTACAACAGCAGAGAAATTGCGTGGTTCAGTAGTACAGCGGGTGAGCAGTGGAAATTGCACCACCCACTGAAAGACAACCTGAGGCGACGAGGGACGTATCCAGATCGACGGTGAGAATGGCAGCAGTTCGGGAGAGGCAGCATAAGCCAGCAGCCGACCGACCTTGACTTTTGGTGAGCGGCGTGGGATGGGAAAGACCCTTCCACAGCAGTAACTTCAAGCGTGACCCACACAGCTGTGGAAACATAGAGCGTGATGAGCCATGAGGCACAGCACGAGGAGATGTGAACGAGGGGAAGTGGGTGGCTGTGGAGAAACGTAATGCCGCGAGCTATGGCAGCGACTGCACAGCACCCATCTGGGCAAGATGAAATGCCAGCAGGATATCGCTGAGTGGCGCTCAACCGGTTCGCTACATTTATCGGCAGGCAGAGCAAGGAGACCGCAACTCCTAGGGCTCGCTGCATCGAGAGACCACCAATGATCGTGCTCAGCGTGATTCCTCGATGTCGGGAGTGCTGCATCACCACTCTGCCAGGCGTGGATTTTGCCCCAACCATCTTACACCGCCAGTCGGAGGGTGACTGCGAACTTCACAGTTCCAGACAAATACCCAGCTCGTTCGTGTAAACACACACTTTTCAAAGAGACACGTGAGGATCGGTGATAAGTGTACACAGAATCCGGCACATACACAGTTACACACACTCACATGAATGGGCAATTGGGTTGTTGGGTAATGGCGTGGCGGTGGATAAAATGTAAACAGTAAACGTTAACGTTTATAGTTGGTTTATCCATGCGATTGGGCAGTACTCTGGAAGCGACAGCTCGTACTTTTTTGACGATGCGAGTTGTGAAACTGGTTTACTGGGGTCATTAAATTGACACCGTGTTAATACAACTGCTTCATATCATTGGTTGACTCTCACGCGTTGAAGCTGTAAGTCTTCTCTGCACAGCCGACCTCAATAGAGCTCCCGGGGCGAGACATTCCTTGCAATCTCACCACCTCTCTTCCTCTTCCACTACGTTAGTCACTCCTGCATGTACCCATGGGTGGCTGTGACAAGAAGACTTTTGCTCCTGAGCCGATACTCTAGCAACTCGAGAACATGGCTAGGGTTCCTCAAACAGCAATTCAGCGGTTGAATTGGCAGCATTCCATTATCACTTTGTCACATGCCGAGAAAGTTAATTTATTCATTATCAATACCCGCTTAATCCTGTACAGCGTCAGTGGGGGGCAAAGCCTATCCCGGCCGACAGAGGATGCAAGGCAGGGGAATGCCCACGATGTTACCCCAATATATTGCACGGCACACGTTTTGGGGAAATATACTCAGCAGGCATTTAAACTAGGCAGCAGTGTGTCTTTGGACGGTGGGATGAAAGCAGAGTACCCAGCAAAACCTACACGGTCACAGGGAGAACACACAAACTCCACACAGAAGGGCACCCGAACCGGGAATTAAACCCGGAACCTTCTTTCTGTGAGGGGACAGTGCGACGAACCGCATCACCACGCCACCCGCTCTGAAAGTTTGAATGTATTATTTGCAACAGTGAATGCATTCTTACATGGGAACATTTGCCAGATGGATTGCATGCGTGTAAAAGTACAAAAAAAGCCACAGGCCAAAAGTTCACAGAAGTTCCGCTTTATGCCTGAGCAAGCAAAGAAGAGCTCTCAATTCAGAGTATGGCCATGGAATTTGCCTACCGTGGAGAGCAGTGAACAGTTTTGTTGGCCATGCTAAAATAGGCGCATCTTTCATAGACTAAAAATGTGCTCACAATAAAAGATATACTTGCTTGAGTCTAGCATTCTTGCCGCCTTAGTAAAACCTTGTAATTGTGTAGTACAACAACACAAACATAGTTTATATGAAAAAATCACCCTGAATATACTAATATACTCAACAAGACTAAACCTGGATTAAGCCTGATTCGTCCATGGATGGTAATCAGGAGATACTGTTGGCTTATGTTATATAATTAGTAGGTATTAAAGTCTTAGCCTGTAAGGTAGCAAGGAGAAGACCGTAAAATAGTGGATTTTTTTATGATTGTTTTCCAAAGCTGTTCTTTCGGAATATCCATATGTTGAGGGTCTAAGGATGTCTCCAACGTGAGGAGTGATACGTCGACGAGAGAGGAATAGTACTTGCCATGCCTATCCCAAAAGAACAGCTTTACAAAACAATCATGCGTCAGTACAATGGATGTTTTAATCTATCCGTGCTTGAATGTTCCCCTCATGTATGCCCTATGTGTTACTCCCACATGGCACTCATTCTTGAATTGGCCACTCAAAAGCAGAAACGTCTTGAATAAAGCATTGTGAGACTGATTGTGGCTTTGCTTTGTAAACAAAGGGCATTATTATAGCTATTTTGAGGCAAACACTGGCAGACAAGAATTTTGAAGCATGTTGTAATGGGACCAGGGATCATCAATCAGGTGGATATATTGTCTGTGCCAGAAATTTTGAAATGGTGCCACCTCTTCCAAGTTGATTTGTTCCAGGAAAACTATAGTATGTATCAGTCAAATTTTATCCCAGCTGAAAACTTAATCTGCATTCCTGGACAAAGCCCTCAGGTGTGTGGCTGGGGGACTAATCTTTCTCAGGCAGTGCATATCAATTGACGGCATATTTAGTTTCCGACTAAATTAGTGCTGAGAAATGGCGGGTGTTTTCTCTGTCCTAATTTCTTACTCTTTGTTGTTGTGATCATTTTAATTGAAGAGATAACTAGTATCCATAGCCCAAACCTTAGCCAAGTGTGCAGGTCAGGCAATGCATGGTCTGCAGGGCCTGCGGCAGTTGTCTAAATTTTGAAAATAACACACTTTTTTAACGGATCTCACCTATGCTGCAGCCAGCCTCTGGCCCCAGAGGGGTTGTCGGGCTGAAGCACAACATTAATCGATATACAGATAAGCACTACTGCCACCCAATGAGCTACATGAAGGTGACACGGGGAGACACCAAGGTCACAGTGGGCCTAAACAATTCTAGAGAGACATGTTGTTGATGAGTGGTGTAAAAATATGCGACACAGTAAGAGAGGAAATGTCGCATTTCATAAGCATATGAAGATAACAGTTGTCATAAAACATGAGATACAATTAATATAAAATCAGTTAACATTTCATAAATTGAAGTGGGAGTAGACTATTGTTGAGGTAGTGAGTGAAGCTAAAATGTTAGCAGATACTCAGATTATTTTCTGCCAAATGGCTTTAGCCCAATCTGAAACACAATGATGCAGAAGTGCTGGGTGGGTTGTAATTGGACTTCATTCTATGGTGAGGTTCAGAGTTGGGCAATATCCATAGCCTGCCAATCGAAACAGCAACCAAGACAAGTTCAGCGACATGCTAAGCTCTAAATGTCTATTTCTATGTTTGATCATTTCCCATATTTTAAATTCTTGATTATTAAATGCACAGTGTTTTTGCCGAATTTAGAAAGTCTCAAAATAGTATTCAAAAGTTGGCTGATTAAATCAGAAGGATAAAACAGTTTTAAAGCTGTGTTTAATGCTGTCATTGCTCGCTGTTGCATCTTCATGAGCGGCACGGTGATGCGGTGAGTAGCGCTGCTGCCTCACAGCAAAAAAACCCTAGGTTCGATTCCCGGCTTGGGTACTTTTCTGTGCGGAATTTACACGTTCTCCCTGTATCTACATGGGTTTCCTCTCACAGTACAAAGACATGCTGCCGAGGTTAAGTGCCCTGACTAAAATTGTTTCCGTTGCCCTGAGATGTTGAAACTTACTCCTCCACGCTGGACAACTGTTAAAATAGCTTCATAGCTCAGTGGTTCCTTGCAGCTTAAATACAAAGTGGCTAACTTGATAATTTCTGGGTGTTTTCTGGTTTCTTTGCTTATACTCTTCGAATAGTTTAACCGATGCCTGTGCATTCAATCTCATCTCATCTCATTATCTGAAACCACTTAATCCTATATAGGGTCACGGTGAGCCGGAGCCTATCCCGGAAACACAGGGCGCAAGGCAGGAATACACCCGACGACGGGACGCCAGTCCATCGCCGGGCATTGCGGGACAATTTTAGTCTGCGAGCCAATCAACCTATCCAGGAGCATGCTTTTGGACTGTGGGAGGAAACCGGAGTGCCTGGCCAAAACCCACGCGGACACGGGGAGAGCATGCAAACTCCACACAGAAAGGCACCCGAGCCGAGAGATTCGAACCAGGGACCTTCTTGCTGTGAGGCGACAGCGCTACCCACTGGGCCACCGCGCCGCCCTGCATTCAATCTTTTACCTATATTAGCAACTCTTCTCTTCCTCAATGTCTATCTCCACTTTCAATGCAATTGTGATTAGTTTGATAGTTTTGCATTGTTTGCCATGGTTACATCAACTAAATCATTTTGTTTTTCTAGACATTTTAATCTGTTGCTTAGAGTTGACATTAAATGGCAAAATATGTTTTTTTGTTGCTCATGGTAATAACTTTAACTCTTTTGAGCGCAAGTTCGATCCCTTGGCGGTCAAGAACACTGGCATTTGTTACCACTCCGGTTGACATCGTGAATTAGTTTGTTTTTCTCTCCTGTATTAGTGCCTTCAAAATAAGCGTTGGTTATTCTTTCAAGACGGTTTAACTTCCGTCTTGTTTCTTTTAATTGCTTTTTTTATCTTAACTGTCTGCTGCCAGGGTTTACCTCGTCTTATGGCCAGGTTGCTTCCATTTGCTGGGCGGGTATTGGGCACAAAGTGGGGCACTCATCGCCCTGCAGTATTGCCTTCTCGACTGCCTGCCCAGCCACCCTGATCCTGTGGTAATCCGTGGTTGCAGCAAGCCATGCATGTTGCTACCTTGGCCAGAGCTGCCTCGCCGCTGCGATGGCGAGTCTTGTCTTGCCGCCTTCTCATAAACTACTGCCTGGACTAGTGCTGTGGCTTGCCTTGGGCGACATGGCCACCTGCTGTGGTCTTTGTTGCGTTGGTTGCCTGGCTGTTTGCCTACTTGGCCACTCTCCTGCGCTGCTTGTGCACCGTCTGTCCGCGATGCTTCTGTGCACTATTTCCATTGAATCGGTGCACCATGGCACCACTCGATGACCTCCTCAACCACTGTCCGACATTCTGGCATTCCGTTCATGACTTTTGTGCTAAATGTCATGTTTTCAAGATCGCCCACCATTAATCGAGGCAGTGACCTCAAAGTACAATCATCAAAACTAACTTCCATGTTGTGACTATCTGTTTACACACCCGGCGTGTCGTTAACGTGACAGGTGTGAAATGATCAGTGACTAGGCAATTTATAGAACCCTGGGGCAAAACTATCCAGGGCGTCTCTTCCCACACTCTGCACTGGAGAGTGTGAGGGTCTGGAGGTGATGGTAGCCACGCGATGGATTCAACAACGTGGTACGCATGGCTTAGAATAATCAGTTAATTAATTTATGATCTAACCGTCAACGATTATCAACACCGTTTGGCATTTCCCTGACCGTAGATCTGACATCACCCTCCTGATAACACAGCATCTTGCCGCAGTCACGTAAATGCCCAAGAACTCACGCATTCGATGACACGTATCCACTCTCATACTCCCTACCAAAGTCCGTATTCTGGTGCGTGTGCGTCAGTAAATCTCAGTTGTTGTGGAAATGAGTGTGTGTGTGTGTAGAGCACTTATTGGTGGACCGGTGTTGGTACCTGAACGTTCATATGCCACAACTCAAAGTGTGCAACCCGCTGGCTGCGCCTACTATTTAACCGCCCAGGCACGTTATGCTCACTCCACTGCTGTGTTGATGTGGGAGTCACTCTCGTTGCTCCTCACACCCGCCCATCACACCGGTCCGCCGCCCCTGTGGAGCCCATGTGCTCCACTGCTATCGGCATGTCAGTGTGAACTTCTCCGTCGTCCACCCACTCAGTCCTCGTACCATGCACCCTGGTTGCCAATGCTCGCGGGCGGTCGTGGTGTCCAGCACGAGTATTTTCATCATCCCGAACGGGTCAGGGCGCCTGGCAATCATTGTGCCTGTGGCACGCACCCTTATCGCGATGGCAGGGTCAGTCCTGCTGATGCTGAAATCTTTAGGGACGTTGTCTTGGCTGCGCATGCTGGGGTGGTTCACAGTCACAGCTTGAATTCTGGGAAACCCCTTTCGTGCCAGTTCTCACTCACAGGGTTCCTGCTGTCACTGTTGCTTGGTGTCATGAATTCGGGCCAATTTTTTTTATGCGCGCACACTTTTACAAACACAAACATTTACTCATCTGACATTGACTGGGCGTACAACCACAAGCCGCGTGGACATTCCACAGAAAGCACTTAACTTGACTCGGCAGCTGCACGTACAGCACATACCTAGAAAGACAAAAGACATAGGATTGTGCATAAAGGCAAATGGTAGCCTCAGGTGGGGAGCCACTCAAATGCCAATTGAGGTTGTCGGAAAGCAGGGTGCTACGTGGCAAGTGGCACCACAATAATATTGCGGGCACTACCTGCCTGCGCAAATACCAATTTAAAGAGGGTGGGAAAGTCAATAATTGACAACTCACGGGGTGTGAGATCATTGGGGTTTTGATGACAAAGGTTTAAGTTCGCCAGTTAATACCGGTGGAGACTAAACTAGTCGCAACCAGACAACGGGAGGAAACACAAAGGAGGGAATGGGGGGTGGAGACCGTAAGGAGACAATGCGTTGATGGTAAAGAAGCACGTGGTACAAGTCAATTGAAAGCTCTTGTAAGGAAATTGCTTGGCAAAGCTACGTGAGAACACACATTGCTCATTGGTACATTGGGGTACGCGGCAAAAAATTCAATACCCGCTGAACATTAACCCGAGATGAGATCGACGGTGAGAGCGGCAGCAGCTCCAGAGAGGTAGCGCAAGGCAGCAGCAGATCGAGCTTGACTCGGGTGAGTGGCGTTGTGTGAAAAAAAAACGTCCACAGCAGTGACGGCAAGTGTTCCTTGCACGGATGCAGCAACAGCGTTTGAAAGAGTGGTGGCTGTTCAGTGAGATATTGGGACAGCCCCTGGGGGGACAGTGACGGAGAGCAGAACTGGGCACCGCCGGAGATACGCAGCGCAGAGAGCCCTGAGGTTCAGCACGAGCAGACGTGAAGAAGGAGAAGTGAGTGGCTGCGGAGAAATAGAATGCCGTTAGCCATGGCAGCGGCTGCGCAACAACCTGACATCCCAAAAAAATCAATTTTTTGGGTTAGGTTACGTATAAATATGTCATAAACCCTCTCTCACCTGACACGGCCAATCGGTAAAGTTTTTGGACATGAACCGACTATGCCAAACCGACAGTGCCAGCAATTGTGCCCACCTGAGATTCCTCATTCCTCAACGTTGGGAGTGCTGCATCACAACTCTTCTGGCTGTGGATTCTGTCCCAGCCACCTCATACCACCAGTAGGAGGGTGTGCGGACAGGGTGACTGCAGACTCCAGTTCCAGGCCAAGACCCCACTGGGTCATGTCAAAGCATGCTCAGACACATAGACATGTGCGGACTGATGCTAGCTGTATGGCGACTCCAGTACGTACAGAGTCACGCACGCAACCACACGGGCATATGGGTTATTGGTAGCGACGTGGTGGTGGCGGCTAAAATATAGATGTTAAATGTTAAGGTTCATAGGTGTTTTTTTTCACGTGATCAGACAGTACGCTGGAAGCGATGGAGCGTACTATTATGGCGACGCAAGTTTTGAAACCGGTTTACTATGGTTATTAAATTGACACTGTTTAAGCCACTGTATTGTATCCTTGAATGACTCTCATGCCATGAAATCGTACCTCTTTCATGCACAGCTGGCCCAAATCGAGCTCCCGGATTGAGCACACTCCTTGCCACCAAACCTCTCCCTCTCCCACTACATGACAGTTGGTTTGGTCACCCGTTCTGGGGTCGGTGGCTCACTTGTAGAGCTTGCTTTGTTGCAAGGCACCTTGCTCATCAGCATTCTACACCCGGCTCTCTGTTGTACTGACAATGCCATTTGTTAATAATAATAATTGCACTTCTAGAGCGCTTGGCATTGCGTGTCCTCTAACGCAATGCTCAGGAGGTCTTGGGTTTGGCTTCCTGCCTGCACTCCACCGAGAGATCGCATACATCTACACCCGCACTGGTGCGTTGTTTCCGCCATGTGGCTTGATGTGTGGTGAGTCACTTTGGGCCGTCTATGCGTATCGTTCCATGTTTCAACTGCATCTCTCTCCCCGTGAGTGTCGTGCCAGTCGGTAACGCTGTGGTAGCTACGCTCACAGAATATCTACAGCTCTGGGTGGGTGCAGCGGGCTGGTAACTTCCCCACTTTTAATTTAATGTATTGAAATACAGAAGAAAACAGAAAAATAAACGAGGCATATGCTGGAGGATCCAGTCGGACAGGCACTCATGATGTCTCTTTCCCAAACCACTTTTGTGGAGCCAGGAGACTGAATACCCACCCTGGGGATCCTCCAGAAACAACAAAAAGCCGTGTGTGATTATGTGTAATGGTCAAATACACGTTGCAGTGGAGAGGCTGCCACTCTTCTGTCGGGAGCTGGACCAGTAACTGCCTGGACTCCTGTGGAATACAGGAGGTTTGGTAGTAGACTGGCTCCAGTCATCAGGAGGGGTGGACAATCCCCCACTTAGGAGAGGAAACTGCCAAACAACAGGGAGTAGCTTTATTCTGAATAATATAATGAAGGGGGCGGTGGGAGCATGGCAGTAAGGTGTGGGACCTGTGAGTACCAGGCTAATGTGGGCTTTGCTCCCGATACATGGGAGGTGAGGCATAGTGGTGATGGTGTCTTACACCCCCACTTAAGAAGAACATCAGTGGAGGGATGTAGGCAAGTACGCATGAAAATAAACCCTTTATTAATCTGAGATAAATACGTTAGGGTTATTTCAACCTTAATTGAAGGAGGAAAGAAAAACATGTTAAGGTTTAATTAAATGAGTGTTACACAAGACATCTGGACCATCCTGTACATTCCGTTGCTTCAAGTTTGTACAACGCAAAGGCATTCTAAGCGTTTGGTATTGGCTTTGGTGAGGTATGATTATTTTTTGCACTGGTCATAGACGTGATGTATGACTAGCATTGTTGTTCCTTCATTTAATCCTACACGGGTATCACAAATTAGTTTCTGAAGCCCTCCAATTGTCCAAAATTATATTCAATTTTTAGAAAGATCTCATCTCATTGTCAGAAACCGTTGAGTCCTGTACAGGGTCGCAGTGAGCCAGAGCCTATCCCCGGCAGACGCAGGGCGCAAGGCAGGTATATACCCACGATGGGACGCCAGTCCATCACCGGGCACTGTGGGAAATTTAGTCTGCAAGCCAATTAAACCTATGCAGCAGCATGTCTTTTGGCCTGTGGGAGGAAACCGGAGTGCCCGTCGAAAACCCACGCGGACACGGGGAGAACATGCAAAGTCCACACAGAAAGGCACCCGAGCCGAGAATCGAACCCGGGACCTTCTTGCTGTGAGGTGACAGCGCTACCCACTGGGCCACCGTGCCGCCCTTTATAGGAATATGAAATGTAAAAATAAATCGAAAGGATAATTTGTAATAATGTTTGTTTTTTGCATTATTTGCAAAGTCTTTTAAATATGCATCATCCAATGTTCCACAAGCAGACGCATGGGCAAGTACCTGCGTGTTCGCACACCTCTACCATCTACAGGTTATTAAAAGTTGTTGAAGTATTTCCCTATGTGTGTGGAGCGTTATGCTGCAGTTACACATATCCAAATTTAAATGGTTTGAGATTCTGTAAACAAATTACACATTTGTGGTTTTTCTGCTTGCTTTTGCATTTTTGGAATTCCCAGCAATATTTGAATTGTGTGAAATGCCTCCTGGTTTTTCTACAGAGTAATTTAAGAGTTGTCAGGTGCTGTAATTAAGCACACAAGCCACTGTTTACAGGGTGGTGTTAATACCTACAAAACTGTGACAATAACCACTGAAACATAGATACATAACATAAAAATAAATGCTGTGCAATTAAAACAGCAGTGCTTGCTCAGAAGGCAATAAAGGGAGTGTGTTAAGAGGACACAGAAGCACTAGAAAAGTGAGATCATGCAACGCAGAGTGAAATATAAAAGCCCCAGTAGTCCCACCGAATCTGGGGTAGACTGTATTTTATAATTTACCATGCCCCTGGCATACAGTCCTTCAAGGATTCCAAGAATCAATCACTCCTAAAAAATATAAGCTGTTGCCAGCGCTTTGTTTTTGATTCAACACTGCAAGTTTGGTTCTGTCCACCTTTTGGTTGGTTCCGCGCTGAATTTGGCTCATTTTCAGCATTAATTCATGTAATTCAGGAATATGTTTGGTGCCTTTTATAGAAATGCTGTGCAATTTCTTACGTATTTGGTAGCGTTTTCAGCTGCAGTTGCCGCAGTTACAATAAATGTTATAATGTTTATGGAAACATGAAATGTACGTTAATTATGCATTCCATTTTTCAATGGATATCAAATACCCTATCGTCTGCAGTATTCTCAATAATGACAAATGCAAAGAGGAATTGGCCAAACATGGTAACTGGAACCTTCTCAACAGAAAGAATATAGACTTATGATGTAAAGTTAGATATAAGGACGGTTCTAATTGCATTGCAGGAATATATATTTTGCAATTTAATTGCACTACAAAGAAACATACTGTACATCCATATTGCATCCATATTGGACATCTCATGTTTAACACATGCATTTTGCTACCTTGGCATTAAAATCACGGTGAATGGTGGTCACGTAACCTTCTCCTGCATATTGCATTACGAGTGAGCCCCAATCGCATGTACCATAAAAAGGGGTTAATGCCGCTCATGCTGTTCGGCATATCCTAATGCTGGCTTGATGAAACAAACAGCCCCTCTCCTTGCTTGATCCCTCCCTCCAGCCTGCAGCTTCCTATCCTGCACGCACTCACTCTCCTCCATCCCCGCCCTGCATGCAATGCCCTGACGGCTACAGGCTTTCAGCCGCCGCGCCCCCCCACTCTCCTAAACCGTCTTCTGCCGTTCACAGCTTGTAAGCTCGCCCACCCACCCACCCGGTCATACAAAGATCACGAGCGCAGCATTCGCGTGCGCGCGCCTGCACCGCGCACGCCTGCTCGGCACAGAGGCGTCGGACGCTGTGTGTGGTGAGCGAGCCAGGAGGGATGAGGAAGATGACCACATAAGATCCCGCTTGCTCGTCGGTGAGTCCGTGTCTGGCTGTTATTGTTTCACACTTTCTGATTTAAAAAAAAAAACTAACTTTCGGCACCGTTAATGGTCGAACCGGAGATGGAATGTTGCTAACTGCTGAATTTGATATCTCCTCCACTGTGTTGTTTTAATAGCATTAAATGTAGTCGACCGTTGCTGTTGGTAGATTGAATTTCAAATGGCGATATTTCATTCTGCAGTTTCTTTTGATGATAATCTTGCAGGATTTACATGTTTTATTATCGTGCATGCATATATAATGTTTGGGGGTTATTGGAGCATATGTTTTAGGGCTCATTTAAATATGTTTAGACATAAAATATGCATATTATGTATGTGAGATGTAGAGTGATATTAATAAGGTAATACACCGATGAAATATGTATCATGTGGAAATATATAACTGTTTGTGATATCAACATTTAATTTGTTGCCTAAATACAGAAATATATGCAGTATTAACATTTCCTTCATTGATGGAAAAGGTATACAATACTTGGTAGACATATGGCTATCAATTTTAACACAGCTCTATGGTGATTGATGTACATCTGTACCACCATACACACAGCACATTGTATTTTATTTGTACAAGGCTGTGTATGACATAGGGAAATGTTAGAATCGTGAGATATGCCAGTCTTATACTGAACCATAATCTGCTCGCAGAAACTTCCTGCTCTACGTTAAAACAACATTGACAAGCCTAGCGTTATATTGTATGAGATGCCTGCCGGTGTATTTAAGGTTAGCAGTGACTCACATTTCATTGGCCATTCAATCGTGTGTTGTTATATGTCATGCAGAGAAGAAGATGATGAGCTTTCCCCCAGGGTGGTGTTCTTAAAAAGCAGCGTCTAGCTATTAAAAGATGGATGTCATTTAACATGAATTGCATGTAGAGTACCCATGGGTTGAATGCACGTACATATATCGATGGCGACACACGCATCAGCACACGTTGTTTCACGTGCATTTATGTCACTCCTAAGTTATTTGTCACAAGAATTGCGTCTAGTCATGAGGGTGTTTCATAGCTCACAATTTCCCATTCCTGCCACCAAATCCCAATTCGTGAAAAAAATATTAATGAGAATTTAGACGTATTTAATAGTGGCAGTTGTTCCGTGGGGAAATCCATTTATAGTGCTTGTATCTCCTCTTTCAATCCTGGCATGGAATATTCTGCTTCTGTTTTTTTTATAACCACATTGATTATCTACATCTAAGCTGATTATCGTAGCTTTCTATGAGTCTAGACACGTTTAGAAATGTCCCAATGGTCAGTATACCCATGCACGTGTGCGTATGTACAGTATATATGTTTTAAATATAATCTATTTGCAAGGGTCTTTTCTTACAAATGATGCAAACTGCATCTTATACTGCCTCTGGCACACTTAATGCTGTTGTGATTTTAGTAAGAGCTTAGAGCTGGTAGATGATTTTGCTTTCTGCTTTCAGATCCGTCATAAGCCCACAATGTAACATGCCAATGCAGATTGCGATTATTCTAAGTTACTGAATATACTGAGTCATTGATCTGTAGAATAAATTTAAACGTGAAATTCACTGAGTCGTTAAGTTTACTTTGACATGGTTTGCCTAAATTGATGGATGTCATAGCAACAAAAAGGAGTTTGAGTTCTGACTGTGTTTGGGGAAGATGGTAGTGAATCTAAATGCTTATTTGGCTTCTTGGAAGATGTAATCATGTTGACACTTAAGGTAACCCAAGTGGATTCAGAAACACATTGTGGCCGTTGCATGACTATCAATAATCCAATTCATATTTGTAGTTGTCTCTCTAAGCTGTAGTTTGGTGTAACAATTTCAAAGCACTGGTTAGTCTGCTGACACCAACTTTCATTTATTTTTTAACTTGCAATTGTATTCATGCCGCAGTACAATTTCTGCCTATAACCATAACGTTGTTGAAATTTGCGTGACTGTGCTCTATGTAATTCATTAGTTCGTGTTGGAATCTATATGTGTGGTGTTGTTTAAGATAATGAGCAAGCACTTCAATTGGCGTTTCAATGCCATACATTTAAAATTATTAGAACATTCACGCGTGTTTCATCGAAAGTGATGACGATATTTGTACTCAAGGTCTGCCGGCCACTTCAGAACCATATTATGGTCGTTCGAGTCGAGGGATGTTTTGATCTTTTTTTACTTCCCCCCCCCCCGCCAAGAGGCCAATGCAAATAGTCTAATAATTTTGAAATATAGAATGATTAAAAAAACGTCAAAAAAGTTTTGGTATATTTTGAAGACGGGATCAATTTTCAGGTTAAACCCTCTCCGCGTTCAATGAACATGATGCACTGCTCGCGTCTGTTGGTAGCCATGAGCCATTGGTGATTTTTCAACAAACCTGCAGCGAGAATCCGCCTCGAACCATTGCTGAGATCTCGCGTTTGTTGTAGCAGCAAAATACAACACGTACTCTTAAGTCGTAGCTTAGCGTTATGTATAAAAAAAGTCAAAAAGTGTAAAATATTGCAAAATAATTTCACGTGCACGTTTTACCATTGCAGCATAAAAGCAATTTAATGATCTAGGCATGTGTTAAACACGTGTGTATTTGAGGGGAGCGGTAGTTTAGCGGTAAGGATGCTACGCTTCGAACCCGGGGACCCAAGTTCAATTCTCGCTTTGGGCTAGGAGTAGCGACGATTTTCTGAACTGTCTTGTTGCTCACCTTGGTCGACTCAGCCTCAAATGAGTACCTGGTGCGGTGTGTAAACATTGCCACTTTGGAGATAAAGGCAGCTAAGCATATTGCTGACCAGCCAATCTCTCATGTGCCATGGTGGCCTTAATACATACTCGCTCACAGCACTTGGCCCTATAGTCTGTTTAAGGCTATATGGGGATCTATGCCTTTGTGTAGATGGGTGCATTCACACATATCTATAACCTTATTTTGCTGAAAAGCCTAATACTCTTTTAACTCAGTAGCTAAACAGTGTGGAACCCGATAAGCGTCTGGACAAAAGGCTGTCTCGGCTTGCAAGGTCTGCCCATGGGAAGGCACACAAATGATTGCCGAAGATGGTAAACACCTCTCTGCTGAGTTACCACAGAAATTACCCAGGCCAAGCTGCTGTATTATAGTACATTTGCAGATGATTACATTGACATACCGCCATAGCAGGATGCTTATAAAATTGAAGCAGAATATCAGATTGTCACGTCCCTATAAGTTCAGACTACAGAAACATTTCAGATGCACAAAGTGCCATGTGCCGAGGCCAGGTGTGCTGAATTTATCTGGCCTCGTCCATTAAGTCCCAGGCATATGGCAGTGTTATTCCCCGTCCCGGACTCATGCTGGGAATGCGCACACTGTATGTGCCCACCGTATATCCACACGAAACACGTCTGGTGAGAATCCCCATTTGTCGATTTCATGCCGTAATGCGAATGAAAGGATTTTTTTTATCTCGTATCCACCGAGGCAGGAGCGGTGATTACTTAATTATTCTCAAGTATACACGGTTCATTGAGATCTCTTGCTGTGAGATTGCACCTACATGTACAATAATAATAATAATTCATCGCACATGGTTAATTTAAGTTGTATTACCATTAACATATTTTAGCAATTTTGTAGCGTTTGAATAATTAATGACGAATCAAAGTGGGAAAGTGAAGCATTTGCTTACTTCGGGAAAACAGTATAATGTTCATATAGTAGAATAGGTTAATTATTTCAGACTTGAATGATTGTGCGGTATTTGATCATCTCTTGTTTGGAGCCCTGAGCAACTCCACATTTTAAGTCCATCCATTGAACGATGACATTTGACTCCCTATAGAAATAGCACTAACTCAGTGACTGGAAGTATTGGACTGCGTGTACTCTGACCATAATTTAAGCTCTGATGCCACGTCTCCACAACGGCTGGAAAGCTCACATCTCGAATGTTGTCCGTTTAAACGGCCGCTATGCACGTTGATCTGGGTTGGCTCGTTTACCCCCGATGGTGGGGTGTATTAGAGAAGAATTGTATTGTCTGATAGCGCTTCCTGACACCAACCCCCTTTCGTGGGAAGTTCTCAGGTCGGTATTTGTCCAGAACCTCCCCCAGGACTTGTTTACCAAGAGAGACCCTACCAGGCGTGCTCGATTCAAGTTGTCGCTCATGAAGTTGTAGAGACATGGATTTGTATTGTTCTGCTGATTATAAATGCCAAATTGATCATTATTTGACCGGAAAAATCTGTGCAAGTTTCTTCAGTGATTGTTGAAACATAACATCACCTTTCTGGATTTCAGCAGCGTTTTGGATTGCAAGCCAAACGCGCTAAGAACTGCACTACCTGGTCCAATATCATATACATGTAATTGTAGTTAGTTTTAATATGAACAACAAAATACAGTCCCTTTTTGTGCAAAAAAATAGCCAGTGTCTCCCTGATCAAGCCCGGAATGGGTGAAAGATACTTTGACAAACAGTTTTGGAAATCCACATTCCGATAGCAAATAGTATTTACATTCACATCCAAATTGAAAGCTCCCAATGGATTCTTGATCATTGATAGTGATAGTTTAACTGTTTGTTGAAATAATGTAATGCTCGTGATGCTGTTTTTAAATGCTTAAGGACTTTCTTCATTAGGGTTTTATTTTATTTCAGCTGAGTGCTTTTGGGGCATTTACCATTTGCGATGTTTATCAGCCAGCATGGGTTGTTTTTATTTTTTAAAATCATAATGCTGTACAACACTGTGAGAGATTTAATTGGTGAAAGTGGCTTTAGAAATGGCTAATTATTATTCTTATTTTACAAATGTTTAACGCCTACTGTTATATACACTTCATATCTTTTGACTGCAAACCAATAATGACAACTCTGAAATAATTTTAGAATTCTGCATCAATCCAACGCAAGATGACTAGTAGGCCACATCTTCATGAATATGTAACCTATCTGCATGACAACGTAGAGTTGCTATATAAAATAAATGATGTGACAACTAGTGCGATGGGATGAAGAGACTTGGGTTTGCGGTGGGTTAATCTCAAGCACACACGCCTCTTGTACATTATGACGAGCGCACATTATGACGTGACACCATGGCAACATTTCCAAGGGGTTGCTGAGTTACTGAGTTCGTGCTCAACACACTGCATGATACCAGACAAATCTGCACAGTGATTAGAATCATGGACCGTGGGTACTTGGTGGTTTAGAGTGGCAGTAGGTTGGGTGCAAGGGTTGACTGTGTGTAATGCATGCGCTGGTACTGCTTGACTTGCTCCAGCGACCATGTCATTCGTGATGTTAACCTGGAAGCACTCAGTCTGAACTGAATTCAGTGTCTAAATAATAATTTTCAAACATACACATTGCTGAATGCAATGTGGTGATATTGCATATTACTGCTTTCATATGCATGTTTCCAGAACATGTATGCTCTGCTCCTTTTACGATGTCATTGGATGAGCTTCACCTTGCATCTAAATACAGCATTTGATTCATACATTCTTTATTTTCATCACAATCAAAAATAATAATTAGAATTGGCCATCTCGTGTTCCCCATTATCCTCAAATATGTATATTTAAATGAGGAAGACAGCTAAAATTAATTACAACCTTCCAACTGAGATAGCCTCCTAAACCACGCAAGTGTAATGTTTGCCCATGCAATATATCTCCATCAGTTAAGGTCCTTCGTCAAAAACTGTACTGTTTAGTCTCATGAATATGGTAATGTTTTTCTAACTCTTACTAACAGATGATGAACAAACATATGTGGTTTTAAGGTCAAATGTGTGTTTGTTTTTGTGCAGCGATAATGCGTTCTGAGCCATGGCAATTATATTGGAGGTGTTCAATTGATTGTGCATCGCTCTGATTTTTTATTTTTAAAGCAGTCAATCTACTTCATATACACAAGTGTCTTACATTTAGTTTGTACAACTCGGATTAATACACAAGATAAGGTGACATTTAACAAAGCATATCAACACCCTTTGACGATTCCCAACTGTGTAATTCATACGAATGGCAGTTAACTTTGTTCGATGGACTGCCCATAGGGGCTGCGTCTGGATCTCATCTCATTGTCAGAAACCGCTTAGTCCTGTACAGGGTCGCGGTGAGCCGGAGCCTATCCCGGTAGACACAGGGCGTAAGGCAGGGAGACACCCACGATGGGACGCCAGTCCATCACCGGGCACTGCGGGCAATTTAGTCTGCAAGCCAATAAACCTATGCAGCAACATGTGTTTTGGACTATGGAAGGAAACCAGAGTGCCTGGCGAAAACCCACGCGGACACGGGGAGAACATGCAAACTCCACACAGAAAGGCACCCAAGCCGAGCTTCGAACCGCTGCGTCTGGATGTTTATTTATATAGCAGATTCCCATTATCTTTGACATCATTCTTACTTTCTTTGCATTCACATTCTGGTTTCAGAAACTTCTCCGCTTTGCTTGGATCATTAATCTCACGGACATTAAGGGAGGAGTTGCAAGCTGAACAGTAATATATGTGAGACTTTTAGCATCTTTGAATCTAGACATAACAAACTTTTTCTACTTGCTGGAAGAATGAGGTAGCTACTTGTAATGGTTATCTAAACAGTTATTGCAAAAGACTGCGTTAGTGAACATTTACACTTGTATGGTGTTATTACATTTCTTACCTTTTCTACTCATAGTGTTTTATACATGAATATACAAACACATATCTAGTTTAGAATGCAAAAATTATATCCCAGTAGTAAGTACTCTTCATTTATAGTGACATTCATGCATCTTTAAATATTGTTTGAGAAACTAATATAATTTGTCGAGCTTCAGCATCATTTTTTTTAAATTGAAAATTCAATGCAATCACATTTTATTAAAAAAAAATCAGACGGACCAGACCAGCGGAGCATGGATTTGAATGTTAACCAATCAACGTCAAATATCATGTATGAAACAGCTTTGTTTCTCAGTACGTATAATACCGTCAGTCATTATCTATCCACTGCTAGATTCCTCCTCAGAATGGTGCACATGGTCATGATCCTGCGATGGCACGATTCAACTCACGTGGGCTAATCTCTCTAGTGGATCTCTCTCTCTCTTGGGTGCGTTCTCTCCTTTACTTGACGTTGCGTCATCATTCTTGTACATTGGCCGAAATTACTTTCGTGATATTCTCCTGTCGATGCCCTCTTAGCATTCTTTCCTCCCAATATAATGCTTCCTGATCCATGTGTTCGTATTTCGGTCTCCAATTCCAAGCATACAGCGCTCTGCTGTTTGTGCACATTTTCTTTTTGTGCATTTTCTTTTTTATATAAATATATAAGCAGATAAATGGAACAATTTAAACACAATATATAAACAATTATACACACACACACGCACAATAAATAGTCCCAAAAGACATGGGTGTTGTGGCACAGAGGGTTGGATGTCTCGTGGAGTTTACAATTTGCACACTAGTCTGCAGTATTATGTATTTTGTATCACTTTATCACATCATCGTTATCATAATTATATCTCAGATAATGTATTATTCATGATTTGTTTAGATGCTATAAAATACATATGTATTTATTATTTCATATAAACACACTTTAAGCTCTGGTGGAGAAAAATTATGGTTCT
This sequence comes from Mordacia mordax, assembly GCA_036362905.1. Classification (NCBI taxonomy): domain Eukaryota; kingdom Metazoa; phylum Chordata; class Hyperoartia; order Petromyzontiformes; family Petromyzontidae; genus Mordacia; species Mordacia mordax. The sequence continues at coordinate 21,728,260 of JAZEWT010000006.1, read as the reverse complement.
ACTGTACTTCTACGTTCCCTACCTTCACTAACCCGTGCACTACCTTCACTCACCCATGCACCGACCAGTGTGCAGTATGTCAAACAACCCACCCAACCCACAGAGAGAGAGAGAGAGAGAGGGCCATCAACTAGCAGTGTATTTCAAATAAAATGTAGCACACTATGTAAAATCCATTTCCTATTCGCCTATCTAATTTGGATTTTGCTAATGAGATATGTGAAATTGGGGATCCAAGTGCATCTGAATCAGTGTTGGGTTGTTATCAGACCTGCTATGTTCAAGTCCCACGAGACCTAAAGCATATACCTATAAAACAAGAATCATGATCTATTGAGATTGTAAGCCATTTATTTTCACAATTGGATGTACAGTTTATTGATGAAAGGGTGAAAATATAGACAAATTTCATTCCATTGAAATCACCGAGGAATATATTAAATCTGTTAAATGAGTCTAGCCACAGATATCCTGTAATTTTCCATCACAAAAGACTAACTTTACATTGCTATGAAATAGCATTTCCATGAAACGGAGCTGCAAATTATGATCGTGAGCCAGTGCTCGTAAAATGCATCACTGAAATGTTTCTGAGTATTCTGACATGGGTGCCAATATTGCTGGGCTGTATTGTATGATTTAATAGCCAATTTTTGTTGTAAGCTAATGTTACTGCAATGACTAGGAAAGCGATTGGTCGTGGCGCCCATAAAACTTTGGAGGTGACAGAAGAGGCCAAATGACCTTAACAGCTGCACTCAGTGCATGATTAGAATCTGTCTGTATTAGCAGGTATTCTGACGTATGGCTAGTTATCATATTAATTACAAAGCTTGCATTCATAGCAATTCATCTGCAAAATTGGAAGGAGTTTTTCAGAATATAAAACTGTAGTTTGGCACAGGACATCACTTGTGTAATTTAAATATTATTCTCAGTTTACTATGATTCTGAATGTTTCCATGTAATGATTGCTTATACCACTTAAATTAGCATACTACATATTTTAGTAGTTTTTTAAGTTTACATTTTTTCAATTTATCGATACAGGCAATAGTGATGTTTATGTATACGCGTATGTAACGTTGTATACAGTTTATTGTAGGCTCTTATATGTGTGCTTCTAACGTGCTGAGCTTCATAGCAACCATTCGAATAATGGGCAACTGAATAAGCAGTGGGCATCAGAGATTTTTTTTAAAGTTGGTGAAATTTTGGAATGACATGAAAGTTGAAATATGATGATATAACACAACAGCAAAACCGCCATTCACCATTAAGTTGCAGTGACATAACCACGGCGCCTGTGTCAGGGCCATTTGCACACTAGGGCCACGTGAAGTGTCACAGTCTGGCTGGCAGGAGGTTATTGGACACACCCAGGTGTCACGGGCTGCTTGACAAAGATGACTGGCAGATGCAGCACCTGTGCCCCCTACTGTACCAACTCGTTGTGTTTTAGCCACCCAGCTCTCTGCTTATAGTTGTGAACATTGTTTTTCTGTCCTCCGCTGTTGCTGGAGGGTGACTCCCTCCAACTGCCCAGTACCATCATTCACGACCCTCCTCCATAGAGATCGATCTTGACACTCCTGGTACCACTCTTTAGGACGGCCACTCAGCTCCAGGTCCTCGTATGCCACATCAGTTGATTTTCTGTTTAGCCTGTGCCACGGCCGTTTAGCCACCTGTATTCGGACAAACAGAGGCTGCTTGGGCATACAATGGCTGGGCATGCAAGCTACATGACCCAGCCACCGCTGCTGCGCCTGCCAGAACCGATCAATGAAAATGTGTTTCCAAGCTTTAGAGAATTTCAGCTCCTCAACACAAACACTAACATTACCACCACATGCATGTGTAGACTTTTTGTCAATCCACTGTTGGATGAGAGCTTCTCCGTGCCATGTGAGTCATGAGGTTATTTGACCATATTTCACCACATTAGTTACTGCTGCTTCTAGGTGGACAGCATCGACTAGGTAGCATTGGAACAATACAATCGATTTTGCTGCTTAGTCATTTGATGACCACCTTTTTGCACATCCTCCACAACTGCCAATGATAAACGACTGTGCATGGTGGTGTGACGCCACAGCCTTTGACTCCGGGTTTGTGACGGCTTATAGTGGCAACACCACGGCGAGGGTCAGCATTCACTCTGCGATAGATCAGCCAGCGAGCACGGATGAGCAGAGACTTCTTGATTTTCGTTGCTTTATTCAAACCAGCAGTGCACGGCCGGAGCAGCGGCACACAACGAGCTCCTACATCGTGACACTACATCGTCCTTCCAATTCCACCAGGAGACTCCCCTCGCCTCTCCGACCCCCCGCTCCTTATATCCCCGCGGCCCCTTCTGGAAAGTTCTAACCGACGTCACCCTCTACAGTAAAAGTCCCCGCAGGCCGTGCTGTCCGTCCCCCACGTGGTTTTGTCCCCCGCTCTCCAGTAAAAGTCCCAGCAGTCCGTGCTACCTGTCCCCCCCCCCACGTGGCTTTGGTCCCCCCTCTC
>JAZEWT010000006.1:21706455-21725740 GCA_036362905.1 Mordacia mordax | reverse complement strand
CCCCTATTCCTTAACTCTGCAGTGGTAACACATCCGAACACTATCCAGGCTGAAACCTGCTCAGATTGGTTGCTTTCCACATTTGGTCACAGAGCATCGCCAGCATATGCGCTTTTAAACATTTAAAATGCTGTCTTTGATGTCGCTTGTTTAAAATAGAAAAAAACGAGCCTTTGCTTTGCCACCTACCCACCCTTTAAAATGTATATTTGAATTACAACACTAGCCATCATACAGTTGATAATATACCTTCAGCAGGGCTTTTGTTGGACCTGCGTATGCTCCGATAGTTGTGGCCCTTTTGCCTGCCCAACCTGGATGGCATTGGACACAAAACAGCAGTGTTTTATCAGAGAATACATTTCAGCCAGTAATAGTATTAAATACCATTACACGTAACACAATACATCCACAATTTTTAAGTAAGGCGTACTGCGTCTCCATCAATACCACCATCCATGGCACTATTATTGACATATTTAATATTAGCAATTCCCGGCATGGACCACAAACATGTGTAGAGAGGGCTTCGATGCAATCCCAAAGGAACTGTCCCAGCCACGTGACTTACCCTACCCTCTACCCATGATTTTCCACTTCCGTCTCTGCATTGCACACGGGTGGAACATTGGTTATGGCCAACTTAGTATAAATTAGAATATAAGAGTCATTTTGACCATCAGGAGAGCCGGCAAGCAGAGGGAGAGCCGTACAACGATATGTGTCTTCTCCTGTTTACTTTCTCCTGTACTTTAACGTGTTGATTACCAAGTTTTTATCGTGTATGAACTCGATAAAATGGTATAAAATTTCCTTTCACGCTCCCATGGGCCCTGAGCGTGTACTTAGGCGCTGCCCATGTTAAGCTCATTTGCATTGTCCATGTTGGTACCAGTCACGGGTGGTTGCCTCCCTGCTCTATAGACATCAAAGCAATGCAACTAGTACCATCTCGCCAGCGTGCAAAAATCTTTTATTCAAGATTCTTCAAGGACATAAATCAATAATCGTGGATTTAAGGACGTTCAACCTGCTTCTCAGTGAAGAAGACTTAAAAATGGAGTCAAGTTCATCAGGACACTCCTTAATTAAATAATATCTTCTCATCTCATCTCATTATCTGAAACCGCTTAATCCTATATAGGGTCACGGTGAAGCCGGAGCCTATCCCAGAAACTTAGGGCGCAAGGCAGGAATACACCCGACGACGGGACGCCGGTCCATCGCCGGGCATTGCGGGACAATTTTAGTCTGTGAGCCAATCAACCTATCCAGGAGCATGCTTTTGGACTGTGGGAGGAAACCGGAGTACCCGGCGAAAACCCACGCGGACACGGGGAGAGCATGCAAACTCCACACAGAAAGGCACCGGAGCCGAGAGACTCGAACGCGGGACCTTCTTGCTGTGAGGCGTCAGCGCTAACCACTGCGCCACCGCGCCGCCCTAAATAATATCTTCATTCTTAGAATCACAAATACCAGCGGTTCTTCACACTTGGCGGTAATTACCAGCATTCAGTTCTGTCTGTCAGCATATTCACAACTCCCTGAGCTTTCACCAAGGCGTTGTTGGCCCTTGTTACATCAATCAGAGAATGAGCGAGACATATTTATCCCATGTCGTTTACCTACTTGTAAGAGAATTAGCTTCAGCAAAGCTGCAGAAGAACACAACTATCGTCTTGACTATGCTGAATGACCACAGGTGGGTTATCAACCTTACCAAGTGTGTGCTCCAATCTTCACAATGTCCGTACTGTCTGGGAGCAGACATTTAGAGGGACAGCTGCCTGATGGACGTTCTGGATTAAGCCATGCTGCCTAAGCTGACACAATCACTGCAAAGCATGAGTTCCAATACAGGTGATACTATTGATGCTGCTGGGACACATGGCCTCTACTGTAGAGGTGACACTGTGGACAAGACTTCACATACGGCTTTTGTAAAGGGCTTTATTGTAGAGTTAGGACCCACTAGCAGATAACATGGGATCATCCTGGGTATAGCCCCACCTTCCACCCTGTCTGCTGAGATAGGCTCTGACCCTTTGTGACCCTGTACACGATTAAGCGGGTATTGATAATGATGACGGTAATAATATTTGCATTTCGAGAGCACTTTTCACCCGAGGATCACAAAGTGCTACATCATTACAAATAAAATATTTGTAATGGTGTAGGTTTTCACGGCTTGGTGATTCTCCTGATGTCTGCATTTCTGTGAAAAAGTGTACATCGGGTAAACAGGAAGAACAATAGCCACAAGAAAGAAAGAGCACGAGGCAGCAGTGCATTTGCTGCATACGGATAAATCAGCAATGGCAGCACACAGTGTAGACAAACAACACAGAATCGATTTTGACGATATGCGAGTACTAGCAACTATCCACCACAAAGGTCCAAGATTAATCCGTGAAGCAATAGAGATTCACAAGACAGAAAAGTGTACAACTATAGAGCTCTGAAATGCAGACATCAGGAGAGAATCGCCAAGTGTTTGAAGGACTGGGCAGTCATGAGATACAAAACTAGGAGGTGAGTAAGGGGCGAGCAAGACAGTGGAACCCTTTAAAAAGGACCCCGACCTTCTTCCATTGTTCCGAGAAGAAAGCAACGCAGTAGAAGAGACTTAACATATACATAGTACTTACATATAAATAGGAGTGACACACAGGACACACACACACTGCACCTACGGATTCCTCGAACGTGTGAGCCGAAACGTTGCGATAGAGAGAGAGAGAGTGATTGACATGGCTGTCCCGAGAGAGCAGCTTTTCGAAGCAGTCATCAATAAAATAATTGTTAAACAATTGAAGGAAGAAGCGCTACTGAGCAGGCACAAGTCAACTGTGCGCCATTATCCAAGCACACAGCAGTAAGCAGCATTAGCAGTCCTAGCAAGAGGGCATCAAGTCCTTACAGAACAAGAGAGTTTTGAGACAGGATTTAAAGCTGCTCAGGGACTCAGCTGACCGAATGTCCTATGGAAGGATATTCTAGGGTCTGGGAGCAGCGTGCGAGAAGGCTCTGTCACACATCAAATGAAGGTGCGATCTGGGCACATGCAGTAACCCCGTGTTGGAGGATAGAAGTTGTCATTTTAATTCGAAGGCTTTCATGACCAATATTCTCATCTCATCTCATTATCTGAAACCGCTTAATCCTATATTGGGTCACGGTGAGCCGGAGCCTATCCCGGAAACACAGGGCGTAAGGCAGGAATACACCCGACGACGGGACGCCAGTCCATCGCCGGGCATTGCGGGACAATTTTAGTCTGCGAGCCAATCAACCTATCCAGGAGCATGCTTTTGGACTGTGGCAGGAAACCGGAGTACCCGGCGAAAACCCACGCGGGCACGGGGAGAGCATGCAAACTCCACACAGAAAGGCACCCGAGCCGAGAGATTCGAACCCGGGACCTTCTTGCTGTGAGGCGTCAGCGCTAACCACTGGGCCACCGCGCCGCCCTATGACCAATATTATCGATGAAATTGATTTTTTGGGTCAGGTCACGCAAAAATAGTGTCGTTTAACTCTCTATCACTCGACACGGCCAAACAGTAAGGGTTGTCATGTGAACAGAACGCGCCAATTCTGGCGCGCCAATTCTGTGACCTGACCAAAAAATTAATTTCATCGAGAAGTTGTCATGTTGAGGAAGGTGCCTGAAGTAGGTCACGGATGTTTGTCAGAGCAATGCCAGTGAGAGCCTTGCAGGTGAGGAGGGTCTTGAATACAATCCTGTATTTAATAATTAGCCAGTAGAGAGCCGGCAGCACTGGGGATATGTGATCATGGATCGGAGTGTGGGTGAAGACTCTAGTAACCACATTCTGCACACGTTGGAGATGAGTGATAAGGTAGGCAGGGATTTCAGGGAGTAGTGCTTTGTAATGATCGATTAGTGAAGAGATGAAGATGTGGATTAGCTTTTCAGCTTCGGAGGGTGACAGGATTTTATGCTTTCTGGCTACATTACTGAGATGGAAATAGGCTACCTTCGTCACCTTCTTGATGTATGTTTCGAAGCTGAGTGAGGAATCAAGAGTCACTCATAGATTGTGAACTGCCTTAGCAACTTCAATGATCTGGTCGTCAAACATCAATTGGATGGGTTCAGCCTTGGACAATTGGTGCGGGGTTCCGACAGCAAAACGTCTGTTTGTCGCCATTTAACTTTACGAAATTTGAATTGAGCCAGGCCTTTAGATTTGACAATGACGACATGCAGAGACCAGAGGCATTTATGGACGATTTTGCATGGATGTATAAATTCAGCATGTTGTGTGGTTAAGCATCTAAGCTATTGATAGTAGCAATGCTTCAGTCCCCTTCACATCGACTGCTTTGTGTCGGCTGAAAACCAGCTACCATGATTTATATCATAGCCCCATGTCAGTGGAGTCGGTCGAGGGTAATTCATACACGTTTCCGCCACGGGTCCTTAAACCCAAGGTTTTTTTTTTACAAATGTCAACAGGGATAGAGTTTTGCACTGCTTATTGCGACACACTGGCCCTGCTTAGAGTGGCTGTTTGACGTTTACAACTTACTGTGCCAAACAAGCTTAATTTTTTCTCGATGGCAAAGCCGTTAGGACCAATGAAGCCAAAGAAGCCTCAGTTTGGATCCGCAGAGGCATTGCTTCGTGTTATAGGGTCACGAGAAAGATGCCGGTATAAAGAGGTGTCACATATTCCACCACAACAGTCGTAGCGACATCTTTGGTGGGCTGCTTCAATATAGCATACCTTCATACATCGCTAGAACTTGATACTTTGGCATCGCAGGAGACCTTGAAAGTGCCGTCTTGTCAGCTGCTGTGTCCCTCCTTTGGTCTTTCCCTGCTTTGGCTTACAAGCCATGATATATTGCTAATATTCAAGATATAAAGAATAGTCGCGTGGATGGTGACAATGACGAAGAACCCAATAAAGTTGTATGCCTTGGTGAAAACTAGTTTGTGAATTCAAAGCTACAATTCATGACACTCCTTCTCATCCATCCCCAGGACTGGCCTCTCCCCACAATCATTACATATTGTTCTGTTGTTCTTGTTCCACTATTGGGTGTTGGACACTTGTTGGTTCAGTTTGGGCCTATACCATCTATTAGAAACACTGTCTATTCGAGGGGTCGACACTATGCTTTCTTTGTGTCTGACTTGTTATCTCTGGCCTTGCTTCCTCCAAGCTGTTTATCTTGTGTTCTTCTCGAGCAAGGCTGCCGTTTCTGTGTGTTATTCCTCCATCCATTACTCTGGCTCAGATAGTGAGTGGTGATGTATCATGGGTAGAGGGTGGACTAAGACAGGATGCAGAGGCAGTCCCTCAAAGATAGACTTGAATTGTCTTGGAGCCGTCTTTGCACACATGCCAGAAGTTGATAACATAAACAAATGTTATTAAAGAGTCCCGTGGTAGAGGACTTTACCTGAAAAACAAGCTTTTGCAAAGGTACAAGACTTCTGATCGTTTTGGGATTCGTGACAAGGGTATATAATGATTTTTATTCAGGTAATTTCAACTTGTCAACTTTAGTCCAATCCAGAAATACAGGAATGGGAACACCTAGCCAGGACTCATTTGCAGACATCCAAGAATGGGAATAATGGGAGGTCACAAACAAGTTTTGTAACAAGCCCCACTTCTCGACCTACTGGCTTTGATCTCACATTGTGAGAGTGGTCCCCTGCTGGAGAGGTTCCAGTCAGACCAGGGCCCGAGAACAGCCAACTTCCATGACTGGGGCCTTGGTGCTAACTCATTGTGCATTTCGGGAGCCATGCACTGCTGCACATTATTGAGCAGAGTCCTTCATACCAACTAAGATGTGGTTAAATAACTTTGAATAATAAGAATATAATCATACAACATGTAATGCGCACAAATTCCATATACCTGGTCATGACTGGGACATGAATATGGAGGCGCGTGAAAACTGCAGAAAGGTGGGGGGGGAGGCATCCATGCAGCCAGCTGGCACCAACCCGCCAGGCACTGCGTCCTATATATTAAGATGCTATCAATCAATGAATTAATGAGTATTTTTAGTTGATGGAGGAAACCAGGAAACTGAAAAACACAGAAGAAATCCAGGGGGAGAACACACAAACTCCAAACAGAAAGGCGCCCGAGATAGATATGAAATGCCTCGAGCAGGAATTCTTGTTCTGTGAGGCACAGATGTTACCACGATGCCAAGATATCCTTCCCAGCCAAATGAGGAGGCTATTGTTTGGCTTCGCGGATTTCTTTCGCAAAGTAAGTAAATAAATAAATAGATGCTCTTAATGCTATATATAACATGCTGGAGAGCACATGTACAGATGGAACAAAAAGAGCCTTTACTGATATATTTTGAAGAGTTAGAGAATATGAGATTAGAGATGATGAATAGGAGCAAGGCCAGGAATTATTTTAAAACAGTGGATTGAAGACAATAGATATCTAGACGTAGTTGTAAATAGGAATAATAAACTAGTGCTTATTAAATGATATAATGTACAAGGGCATGGAATGGGTGGGGGGTTGAATGTGCAAGAGTATCTCCCACGAGTATCTCGCACGAGTAAATCTAAAAACTCTAACAGCATATTTATGTTGGTATATTTAATTTGTTTACATTAATTGATCTCCTCTGATGTTGTTGTTGTTGACATGTCATTCTCTCCGCAGCTCTGTGCAGCGTTTTGTGACCCTCGGGTGAAAAGCGCTGTAGAAGTGCACATATAATTATTAAGTAAATGCATTTACAAAGCATATTCACAGGTGGATTTGTAAGTAACCGCGTAACCGATATCCTGGCCTCTCATTGGTTGACAGCCTTTTTCACATCACGAGCCCACGAGATGGCACATCGAGAATCTTGTATTTGTCGTATTTCCACTTATTTCTTTAGTTATTATAAGTGTTCATTCATTCATTATCAATACCTGCTTAATCCTATACAGGGTCGCAGGGGGCCAGAACATATTCTGACCAACAGATGGTGCAAGCCGGGGGAATGCCCATGATGTGACTCCGGTACATCGCAGGGCACACTTTTTTGGGTAATTTACTCATCAGGCTAATTAACCCAAGCAACAGCATGTCTTTGGACGGCGAGAGAGGAAACCGGAGTACCCTATGAAAACTTACGCCGATACGGGGAGAACACACAAACTCCATGCAGAATGGTACCCGAGCCAGGAATCGAACCCAGGTCCTTCTTGCTGTGAGGCGACAGCGCTAACCACTGCGCCACTGTTAATTACGTGTATTTCCTTTTAAAATATATTCTTTATAATTGCCTTGGTCGTGTCGTATGACAATGCTTCAGAAGATCTCGCCTATCAGCTATAAGCTGTTCTCTCGGCTCGCAGCTGCTTTCATCGTCGCCATCTGTCAGCCCAGATCTGGCTTAAGCGGCCTCAGGCCACAGTAACGGCCAGTGAATGAGTAATCCCATGACACATGTAATGCAAGATATGCGGTGAATAATGCCTGAAAATGACATTATAAATAAATGCTGTTTGTTAACATTTATATGAACATTGTTCTAATTCCATCAATGTAATGACATTGATAACACATCATGGTTTAACCAACTACACATTTTTAAAATAATATGTTGGCGCACTGTACAATAATTCGAAGAGTAATTCATATTTCCAAGATGTGTTGCCAATCTAAATAAAGCGTGATATCATGAATGTCTTCACAGTCATGCTAAACAGCCACCCAGTGTATTGATGTAGGTTTTCAAAGCTCGATGTTTAAGAATTGCTTTTCAAAGCTGTTCTTTGGGGATAGCCATGTCGAGTACTGCCTCTCCATGCCTGAAGCATGCCTTCGACAAAGACGCCGTGGAGGTGTCCGCTATCCTGCAGCGCTGGGCCAGAGCTCTGTGCATAGACACCCATGGAACCCTCCAGTTCACGTTTTAATTTCCACTAATTTCTGAAGGTCGTACCGTCTCTCTCTCTCAAACCCTATCATTATACAACGCTCTGTGTAAACAGTTGTATATATTGTATACTGTTTAGATCGTATAGATTGTGGCGTTCCACTGCTGCTAAGAATTTACTGTCATTCTGAGTACGGGGTATGTATATATATTCGAATATAATTGAATGTGTGCGCGTTATGAATTATAAACTGTATTGTAGGGGATGTGGGTCATGGGTTGTAAATGGTTGTACATATAGTATACGGTATTTCTTGTATATTTTGTTCTTGGAAAGTTTCTCTCGGAAGAGCAGTAAAATCGGACTTCAAAGTGAAAGTCTCCTTTGCGACGGTTCGCCTCCTACCGTGGACGCATCTTTGGGCGTTGTGAGTGAAGATGAGTGCTCTGTGTTGTTAGTTGCCTGATGTCAAAGGTAGTTCACCGCCTTGCCTGCGACGCTGTGATCTTTCTCATACCTCCTCTGTCCAGTGTGTTTTTAGGGTCTCTCTCATCTCATCTCATTGTCTGAAACCGCTTAGTCCTATACAGGGTCACGGTGAAGCCGGAGCCTATCCCGGCAGACACAGGGCGCAAGGCAAGGATATACCGACGATGGGACGCCAGTCCATCGCCGGGTGTTTTTGAGTCGTAAATTTATTTCCACAACATTTTGTGGAGCTGCAACCTGCATAGCAAATTACATATTGCAGTCCATTGTTGCACATTACTGAAATTAGTGCGTAGTTGAGACGTTCTGTTTTAATGGCATTTGACCAAATACAGTCTATTTTTTTCAAGCAGCATCACATTAACTTATGAGACTGCTCATAGAGGTTTTGATGGTTATGGTTTATAAAGGTGATGTTTTGGTACATTACTCATGGCGGCAAATGTACCAGAACATTAAAACAGATGGAATGCAAGCAAGACACACTTGCTTTCTGTCACAGACGTTAACGTTGGAGACAATGACTGGGTAGAAACATTTTTAGAATTTAAGCATTAATCTATATATATTGTTGGAGAATTTAAAATGCATCTTTATCTACAAAGATGTACTCCGACGATTAAAATCTGAGGTAAAAGCAAGGCAGAAAGTCAATCTACCAACATAGCCTCGGATTTGTTCGAAAATATAACCTAGCTGCACTCACCATCTAAAACCCAACATGTCCAAATATTTGTTTTGCCTCGATAAAAACAAGCAGATTTTATACTTGAGGCAGGGACACAGTGAGTCTCTGTTGTCGTGGTGAGTGATTGCTCCAGTACACTATTGTACTCAAGGGGACTGCTTTTAGTGCTTAAGCATACAAAATTGAAAATGAAGAATTGCTATGTTAGCCTCCTTATAGTTTACAAACATGGGAAATCAAACAGCAGTACAATGGTGAAAACTTTGGACATGTGCTATTTATAATACTATAAACGCAATTTATAACACGTGGCACATATTCATTCAATTTTAAAGGAGTTCATTCGAAGAGGGAACGACTCAGTGGTGCGAGGTAACCTGCAAGGGGGTGGTGGTGGGGGGGTGGTGAGTGAAGCCACGCGGCGCCTCAACCCATCACACAGCTTCCTATATATTATGATTTTATCGACCAATTCATTCATGGGTGCTTTTTGGTTGTGGGAGGAAACTGGGGTTAACCCAGAGGAAACCCACACCGAAGGGGCAGAACACAAACTGATCTTATTTGAGTGCGCCCTGCATTGGCTGAGCTCCTACCTGTCCGACTGAGTCGTTCCCTGTGAAGGCCTGGCTCAATTCATAGTTTATAAACCTAAATGGTGACAAAACAGATGTTTTGCTTCTCGGAACCTCGCACCAATTGTCCAAGGCTGAACCCATCCAATTGATGCTTGATGACTAGACTATTGAAGTTGCTAAGGCAGTCCAGAGTCTAGGTGTGACTCTTGATTCCTCACTCACCTTTGAGACACATCAACAAGGTGACGAAGGTAGCCTATTTTCATCTCAGATATAAATCCAGACTGTGCAACATTGTCACCTGCTGACGCTGAGAAGCTAATACACATCTTCATCGCCTCACAAATCGATTATTGCAATGCACTGCTCCCTGGCACCCCTGCCTACCTGATTAATCGTCTCCAACGTGTGCAGAATGCGGCTGCTAGAGTCTTCACTTGCACACCCATCCACGATCACATATCCCCAGTACTGATGTCTCTCCACTGGTCACCTGTTAAGTACAGGATTGACTTCAAGATCACTTGTTCCGTAGAGCTTTCAAGTCCTCCGGCTAGGACTATTGATGCGGCTCAGTGTTGTCGTGCCGGGATGCTGGCTGTCTTGCGACCTTCACCTCCACAGGAACATTCCTTCCTCCGGCTCGCACTGTTAATACGGCTCCGTGGGCCGTGCCAGGATGTTGGCTCTCTTCCGACCTGCGTCTGTCAGAAACCGCTTAGTTCTGTACAGGATCACGGTGAGCCGGAGCCTATCCCGGCAGACACAGGGCGCAAGGTAGGGATATACCCACGATGGGACGCCAGTCCATCACCGGGCACAGCGGGCAATTTAATCTGCAAGCCAATAAACCTATGCAGCAGCATATTTTTTTGGACTGTGGGAGGAAAACGGAGTACCCGGCTAAAACCCACGCGGACATGGGGAGAACATTCAAACTCCACACAGAAAGGCACCCGATCCGAAATTCGAACCTGGGACCTTCTTACTGTGAGGCGACAGTGCTACCCACTGGGCCACCGTGCCGCCCTATGTGGCATTATATAAATTGCAATTGAAAATATTGACTGGAAGTTCATTGACTGAAATGTTAGCTTTTTAAAATTTCCATTAAAAAAAAATTAGCACGCTGTAAATTGAAATTATTGGTCAGGCATTTGCAGAGGCAATGCTTTATCTCAATGTATAAAGATGACACTTCAATGACTTCATACAAAAATGCGGTTTCTTAAACAAAAACGTCATGAATAGGATTGTGTCAATCCACTGCTAGATGAAAAGCTTCCTCTGTGCTATGCATTTAAATACATTATCATTATTTCTCTTTATTAGACAGGGGAGATGTTTGCTCACACTGTGCCATGTTGGTGAGTGCAGCAAGGGGTTTGGGGAGATTCACTGTCAGACTTTGTTTAAGCTGGAAGGAACCGTTGTGTTATATAGCTCTTTTTAACAGTTGTCCGTCTGGGAAGGGTAAGCGTGTCGCATCATCTCAGGGCACCAGCGCTTGTTTATCATGACGATTAACCTAGGCAGCATGCCTTTGAATTGTGGAAGGAAGCCACGGTGTCTGGTGAAAACCCACTTGAGCAGAGGGAGAGACGATACAAAATCCACACAAAGACAACCGAGCTGGGAATGGACCACGGGACCTTCTTACTGTGAGGCAGCAGTGCTACTGTGCCAGGTTGACCAAAACCCATTCATATATCAGCCACCACTGCTACGAACCATAGACAGGCAGCAAACTCAGGCAGATAGGGTTCACTGTTAAGTGTGTTGACCTTTGTGCCACTGCTCTACCCAAAAAGGATGACAACTAAATATTAAAGCAGCATGACTTTTCCCCCTTGTTAAGATAGGACTGGATGTTAAAGATGCCTGAGATGCTTTAGGAATTATTGAGGTTACAAGATAAGCTCTGAATTTTGATACAATATACATACAGTTGAGCGTATTAACCATGTCGCTCATGCCTGCACAGGAACACTTCTTCCTTTATTTTTTAACCATGATTTTTGTTTATTTTATCTCATCTCATTGTCTGAAACCGCTTAGTCCTATACAGGGTCACGGTGAAGCCGGAGCCTATCCCGGCAGACACAGGGCGCAAGGCAAGGATATACCGACGATGGGACGCCAGTCCATCGCCGGGCACTGCGGGGCAATTTAGCCTGCGAGCCAATCAACCTATGTAGCAGCATGCTTTTTGGACTGTGGGAGGAAACCGGAGTGCCCGGCGAAAACCCACGCGGACACGGGGAGAGCATGCAAACTCCACACAGAAAGGCACCCGAGCCGAGAGATTCGAACCCGGGACCTTCTTGCTGTGAGGCGACAGCGCTAACCATTAGGCCACCGCGCCGCCCGTTTATTTTATGTCCTTTATTGAATTATAGTTATTATGTTACTTAAATGATCTATTCTGAAGTTGTTCATACGCCGTTCTGTCCATAGTTCTGTGCAGCGCTTTGTGACAATGCACTCTATAAATGCAAATATTATTATTATTTATAAAAAAACATGGGTGACATTAAGTTTGTGCTATTTATATAGCTCTAATCAACAGAGAATGGTGGATGCTGTCATATCATGAATTTATTATACGAGAATTAATCAGTCCCTAAATTATTTGAATGATATATGAAACAAAATTGTGTAATTGGTTTTAGGTTATAAGTGTTATGGCTCACTACATCAACATAAGTTCACACAATGGAAATTTTGTATTGCTGTATGGCAGCCATGTCTGTTGGTGGTAAACCATAAACCTAGCCAAACACTGCCCCATTTGCATGCAGTAAAAGTGATTTACAACGCTTTCATGGCAGTTTTGTGTATTGCATAGTTTTCCTTGCTGCTTAAATTCGACATGTGACATTGTGGGAAAAGCTTTTACATGACATTACATGGTGGTTTTGATACCTCGCCCATTATTTTTTGACCAACTTTAGTGCGCGCATTTAAAAGTATTGACGAATAATCCGTTAATCGTTTTATATTGTTTATATATATATATGACTGATTCCAGTGGTCACCTGTATTGATGGAAAAGGATCAGGAATGTAACCACATGATATGCCTCCGTTTTGAACATTTTCCAACTAACGTCTGAAAATGCCTTCATGGAGCGAGAAGGAATGCTTGAAATAGCTATCGAAAGAACTGTGGAGAGAAATTATCACGCAGCGAGCCGTGACAACCTTATCAGTGCATTTCCCAACTAAGTTTTAAAGTTTCAGCATATGTAAAGCATAACAACTAATGTATTAGTCACCATCCGTCTGTCCTGTTTGTAAAGGTGCGGTGTTGGGTGGGGGAGCATATCATCCAATACGCCTACAACTTTAGTGTAAACTTGAGTTTCTCTGTAAGACTTACCATGGAATTGAAAGCCATAGAAATTGTTTAAATCCCTGCCACTGCCCTCTCTGGCAGTGCTGCTTTGTGATCCCAGTTGTCTGTCAGGCCTTCTGCTTCTCACGCAACTGCCGTGAGTTCGATTGTGATTGTTACTAATTAAATGCGGCCGAGGATAAAAGACGAGGTGGGAATTTTTGGGCCTTCTGATATATGCAAGATTTGTCTTCCTTGTTTGTTACTCCCCAGGAAAGGCTCCTTGCTAGATATGGTGCAATGATAGGACACCGTTACTAGTGACTTCCACTGCAGATAATTGGGAAGCAGAATCTTACTGGTAGGGAATTGTGAGAGGCCATCTGGTACCCATTACACGTTATCCAAAATATATTGGCTAAAGACTGGACTGGGGATTACTGTGTCGCAACATGAACTCTAGAATTATTTTGTAAGTAATTACAAGTCTGGTTTATTCTCAATTCCTTCAGTCTTGGCAAACAAATCTCATCGAGTGGGCCCCTTGCCAATGCCACCGTTCTGCAAGCATGCTTGCCCTGGAGCATGATTAATTTTTAGACCTATTAAATAATAACTGCATTTATAGAGCTCCTTTCACCCGTGGGTCACAAAGTGCTGCACAGAGCTGCGCAGAGAACGGCACATCAACAATGACGACGCAAGAACGGAAAATCAGCAACAATAACATTATATATTTTGGCTTTTTTTTTTTTAACAAATCCGAGCTATGGAGAGAACGGCATGTCAACAACAACATCAGGACATGCTTTGGGTACTTTTTTGCCAGTACATAAATTGTCAATTTTGCACAAACCACACACGTTGGTGATAAATACTGCAAACAACATGCTTTGATAATATATGCATTGTCCTTGAAACTGATTGGCCTGCATCAGAGACGGCTTTCTGAAATTCCACCGGTTGAAGATTAGTTTTATTACAAGAATATTGACTGGTCTGGAATGCGTTTGATGAGCTTTAAACACAGTCACTGGAATGAAGAATATTTTCAAGTATATGACCAGCTGTAGATAAGTGAAAATTAAGGCCATTTATAATATCTGAACTATTTGTAAGGAGTTTTCCATATATTTAAAGGTTCGTTGGTAAAAATTTGCAACGTATTTTGAATTGCTTTGCTAATGAACCAAAAAAACTTTTGAGTTTGCAGGTGAAGCCAAGAGGCTATTCTGAAAATAAGCTCGTTTAGCATTGAACACCAATTTAGTACAACGATTGTGCAAGATTCTGTACTCGAATCAAAATTTTTGTGAGATCATTCTTCATTTATATTTCCATACTACATCATCTCTGGTCGTAATGAGGATAGCAATTCACGGGTAAAACCAAGGTAGATAGTGCCTTTTAATTTATTGACGGAAATGTTTATGAATGAACTACAGAAATTGTTTTTTTATATATGTCCAGGCTGTGTCAAGGAATGGAAATTAGCAAACCGTTTCTCAGTCAGTATCATATATGGCGGCCTAGATGTCATAGAATCTAATGCTAATGATAATTGAGTGATCACTGAGGTGATTGCCTAAGACACCAACGGCAGAACATTTGCCTGGTGTGTTAGTCAAAATAACTTCCAATAGGGAAGAATGGTGTACATTTTTGAGGTTAAGCCTTATGTGTGAATTTATAAAGTGGGAAAGGTTAAACTTGTGGGCAATGGAGAGTGCCTTGTTTGGTGGGTTACCTAGTTCTGATTTAGGTCACTCATAATGAATAATTCACCCTTGGAGAGTGCAAAATATATATATTTAAATAAACTTTTCTGCATCTTTAGTATTTCATTGGGGAAGTCTGTAACAACAGTCAATTATTTTCTTAGTTTTCAGATACGTAATATGTATTACTAATGCTTCAAGGCAACTGTTTTATAAGGTAGAATGGGTTAAAGAGGAATGAATGTTATGTCTGATATTAATGGTTGTGCCTCCACTTTTTGACGATATATTTAGTCGAAAGACATTATATTTTTGGGCTCATGGTGGCCCAGTGGGTAGCGCTGTCGCCTCACAGCAATAAGGTCCCGTGTTCGAATCTTGGCTCGGGTGCCTTTCTGTGTGGAGTTTGCGAGTTCTCTCCTCGTGTCCGCGTGGGTTTTTGCCGGGCACTCCGGTTTCCTCCCACAGTCCAAAAAACATGCCGTTGCATAGGTTAATTGGCTCGCAGACTAAATTGCCCTCAGTGCCCTGTGATGGGCTGGCGTCCTATCGTGGGTATGTCCCTGCCTTGCGCCCTGTGTTTGCCGGGATACGCTCTGGCTTACCGCGACCCTGGACAGGACTAAGCGGTTTCTAACAATGAGATGAGATGAGACATTATATATTTCAATTTGAATGTGTACACTGTCCATAATAGGCATCAGGAGCATTTCTGTTAGGCAGAAGACAATCCGACAGGGGTTGTTTAATTCTAGTTGAACCGTTAGAATTTATACAAAATACCTCAAAGATTCAGATTCGTAAATCCGAATCCTTTTCTACGTGCAAAATCAGCAGCACAAGAGAGGTCACTTTAATTTGAAGGCTTCCGTGACCAATATAATCGGCCCGCCCAGATTTGGCGTGGTTGCCTGATGATGCTGAACGTAATTATCAGCGAAACGTCGTATACATCTTTTTACAAATATTGTGGGGTCGCTTTTCAACACACCGGTGTGCTGAGATAGTAAAGGAATTGGTGCGTTTTCTGTTCACGTGACAACCCCTTACTGATTGTCAGGTGGTGGAGGGTTAAACGACACTATTTTATAATTTTCTACGTAACCTGACCCAAAAATGAATTTCATTGTCAAGAGAGGTCATTTATATTGGTAATCAAAGTAGGTCTAGGAGTTGGCTCAATTTCTCCCAACAATAGCAGCGTGGTGATGTGGAGAGGTAGCAGTTTAGGAAAGAGCGATAGAGACTCAATAAGATTGCGGGTAGTTTAGTTACCTGAAGGGTAATTTAAGTTACCTGAAGAGTAATTTAAATCCTTCAAAGGATTGCATGTAGTAATAAGGCAAAGGGTGTTATCAAATGAATACACATACAAATGGGCACATTACAAGACATAATGAAATAATAGATAAGGACCATTGTGTATGTACTTTAGGCAAACATTTTATAGTAGAGATTAAGGCTGCTGTATTAGTTGGAGTAGTTGCAGTAGCTGTTGTAGTAATCGAGATTGCTGGGCCGTGTACCCACATGATACAATCAGCCAGTCAGCTAAGCAGATTCAGATGCAGCTGGGTTTGGTGCAGACCATGTGCAAGCAGCCAATCTGTGTCACAAGTAGACCGGCTGGGCCACGAGCGGTCCGGGCGAACTCTTGTGAAGGGCCTGTCGTACATAGCCGAGTGGTAGTGACAAGGCAAAGCTGGTGGTTGCTTAGGGACCAACATGTGAAGGCAGCCCACGAATCCAAGAGACGGTCTCCTGAATTCAGTGGGAATGATTTTGAAGGTGGCACATTCAGGCGCAACAGGGTCAGAGCCGACCAGGAGCGTATAGGGCGACTCTAGAACGTGACTCCACAAGATTGCCCGACATGCGAGGCCGATACCAAAGGCAGTACAAATAGGAAGAACACCACTATGACTGCCGCTCGCCATGGGCATGGTGGGCACTGCCAGAAACTACACCCCTGAGCAGCAAGAAGACCAGCCAAGACAGGCACCTGCCACAGGCCTAGCAGGCACCAGTGAACCCCATACCTTGGACAATCTCGCGGGCAGGCTCAGTGTCGAGCAGCAGGCAAACGTCTGAAGATAGCGGGGTTGGAGGTAAAAAAATAAATGCGAAAATGGATATACGGACAATACACAAACATAACAATAAAGGGCAGCGCTGTCACAGCACTGCAATAGCGCGCCATATTTTTAGGGTTCATCTCTAAGACAACCACTGTTAATAATAATAGTCATTTCACTAAACATTACAGTTTATATTGCGCACAGTATTTATCCAATGTAGAAGGTATTCGAAGACAAAATGATTTAAAGACCTATGGAAACCGCAGTCACACAGCTATCAACACAATGTTTAAGCATGTACCATACTTCTAAATGAAATTTCTTGAACAGTGTCAACGTACAAATTAGGCAGACTATCACAACATCTATTTCTCACATGAAATCGTGAGTTTGAATGAAAAAAAATGTATTTTAAAAAGAAATACATGAAACTAATGAACAAAGAAAAGAGATCTCGAAGTTGCTGGTGACATTGTCATCAACGTAAATAAAATAGGATAAAAATAAAAATGTAAATGACCCGCTTTTACCGCACTCAATAGTAGAAAATACTTTTTTTGAACACAAAATGAATCTATATAGGGATACAGACTAATTGCAGGTGGCCAAACACTGACAATATGTGACTTACGATAATACAGGGAGATGTACAGTTTAATTATTTTAGTCATAAATACGTGTTTTTCTAATGTTTTGTAAAAGGAATAACTATCAGTTATCACTTAATATCAGTATGGTTTAAAGGTTTTCATTAAAGGAAAATATTATTTTGGTCTTATACGGTCAGTGATTGGCCACCCGTTTTTAGTCTGTATCCTTAGATAGACTGATTTTGTGTTCAAAATATTTTCTTCTACTTTTGAATGTGGTAAAAGCAGGTCATTAAAAAATATAATTTTATGCTATTTTATTTTCTACTTTTTTTAGTCTAAGCTATTTATTGTTTGATGTATATTTGCAAATCAAATTAAGCACTTTGAATTATTAATCAACAAAACAGAATTATTGCATCCAGCAATTATTCATGGGCAAGAATCCGATTAATTTATAGAAACCGTTAAAAGGTGTGAAGTTGTGGACTGGTTCACCCCTAACTAGCATTGCCCCCTACAGACGTAAGTATGAAAAGTCAGCTCAGTGCATGTCTGGCATCGGGAAAATATCGTCTGCATCAAACTGAATAAATAGTAATTTGAAAGAACGTTTGTATGGTGGACCCAGAATTAGCATGTCGATGGTCTTCAGACTTGTCACTAGATTGCATTGTCATCCGAGTTATACCTGCGTGCAAAGTTTCAGCTCTCCAGCTTTATCGGAAATGCTTTATTTTGTGCTAAAAGATTTAAACCATTACACACATCCCCCAGTGTAAGTTAACCAGTTAAGTAAAAGCGGGTAAAAACAAGTTTACTTGCTCACATCTGACTGGAAGTAATGTGGGAAAGTTACTATAGCTTTCAGTATACCAAATTAATTGACGAAAAATAACTAAAATTACAAATTGTGCTTGCTTTTATGTGTTTGCAAAAGTAAAATTAGCGCTGAGCAGACAAATAATAATCATGAACACCGATGGAAACGCTTGAAAGAATGCATACTGATATTGTATTTAGATTACTCTTTCATCAGACTATATTATAAAAATGACATTACCACTGAAATTTAATTAATTTTAATATTTGTATATATTGAGCCGACATCGAGGAAGCTGTAGATTCAGCTTTGGATTAGTGCAGTCATATATGATAGAAGAGTGGCACGGTGCCACAGTGGGTAGCGCTGTAGCCTCATAGCAAAAAGCACATGGGTTCGATTCTCAGCTCGGATGCCTTTCTGTCTGAAGTTTACGTGTTCTCTCCCTGTACTCGCGAGGGTTTTCACTGGGTGTTCTGGTTTTCTCCCACCGTCCAAAGTTCGCTTGTGCCCAGGTTAATTGGCCTGCTGAGTAAACTGCCCCAAAAAGTGTGCCCTACAAACTACTCGCGTTACATCTTGGGTATTCCTCCACCTTGCGCCCTCTGTCGGCTGAGATAGACTCCAGCCCACCCCCCCACAACCATATACACGATTAAGCGGGTATTGATAATGAATTGATAATTGCTTCGAAAAGCTGCTCTCTCGGGACAGCCGCGTCGATGGCTCTCTCTCCTCTCCTCGCGACGTTTCGCCTCACACGTTAGAGGCATCCTCAGGCGCAGTATGTGCATGATGATTGCTTCCAAAAGATGCTCTTTTGGGATAGCTGCGTTGATCGCGCCTCCTCTTGCCTTCACACTTTTCACCTCGCACGTTGGAGGCATCGTCCGGCATTCTGTGTGTCACCTATACGACTACTGTTTTGATGCCAAGGCACTCCCTTCTAGGGACAATAGAAGGGGGGGGATCCATTTGAAAGGGTTCCATTGTTTTACTAACATATTACAATTCATCTCATCTCATCTCATTATCTGAAACCGCTTAATCCTATATAGGGTCACGGTGAAGCCGGAGCCTATCCCGGAAAC
>JAZEWT010000006.1:21685735-21706442 GCA_036362905.1 Mordacia mordax | reverse complement strand
CGAAAACCCACGCGGACACGGGGAGAGCATGCAAACTCCACACAGAAAGGCACCGGAGCCGAGAGACTCGAACCCGGAACCTTCTTGCTGTGAGGCGACAGCACTAACCACTGCGCCACCGCGCAAATGAACTTAATCCAATTCCACCACTGATTAACCAACCAATTTGCATTTCATGAATGCCTGCCCAGTTATCCAAGCACGTGTTGGGTGATCTCTGCTCATGTTTTCTGTAGTCCAGTACTTTATAGCTGTTCACTGTTGATTTTTAAAACTGGCCTCTAGGTTTGGCTGAGCTTACGGTTCATGTGTTTTTTTTCTGTATTACGAATCTCTATTGCTTCACAGATTAATTTGGGGCCTTTGTGGTGGAAAGCAGCCAGTACATGCATCTTGCAAAAATTGATTTTGTGTTGTTTAAGAGAATTTAATTTGTCAATTATATAACATATTTTTGTTAAACTGAAGGACAAATGAGCTGATGGTGTCACGAAAGTACTTTCTCCTATATATATCTTCATTAGAGTCCATTCATTCAGTGCTTAACAACATTTCTCAGCGAGGTTGCTAATCATGCTTGCCATCTTCAAGCGTTATTAGTATCCACCTTGCTCTTTGCATATTCTCATCTCATCTCATTGTCAGAAACCGCTTAGTCCTCTACAGGGTCACGGTGAGCCTGAGCTTATCCCGGCAGACACAGGGCGCAAGGCAGGGATATACTCACGATGGGACGCCAGTCCATCACCGGGCACTGCAGGCAATTTAATCTGCAAGCCAATTAACCTATGCAGCAGCATGTTTTTTGGACTGTGGGAGGAAACCGGAGTGCCCGGCGAAAACCCACGTAGGCATGGGGAGAACATGCAAACTCCACACAGAAAGGCACCCGAGCTGAGATTCAAAACCGGGACCTTCTTGCTGTGAGGCGACAGCGCTACCCACTGGGCAACCGTGCCACCCTCTTTGCATCTTAATTTAATGATTTTTATCTCAAACAAGCTGGATCAAAAATTATTAACACAATTCTGAGAAATATAAAAATTATATATAATGCTATTGAATGATGAAAAAAATGGCATAACTACAGGTTTTGAGATGTTTAAACATGAAATATGCACATGTTAAAATGTACCAAGTGTTACTTTACCACACATTTGCGGTAAAAAATGCAAAATAGAATGATTTTTTGAATGTATGCTACATCCTTGAAACTCATTGGCCTGCATCACAGAGCCTTTTTATGGCTTTCTCTCATCATTGCTAGACTGAAGGCCATCAAAAGTTCAAATATTATCAAAGCATTTTTGTTTGCATTTTTTACCACAAGAATATGTGGCTTTAGCTGATTTAATTCCTTGCACTTGGTGCATATTCGGGATTTTAACATCCGAACATTTGTATTTATGGAAGAAAGGCTAAAGTTGTTTTGTTATTTTTGTCAATAGAGATACAATATAAAGTCTCATCTCATCTCATTATCTGAAACCGCTTAATCCTGTATAGGGTCACGGTGAGCCGGAGCCTATCCGGAAACACAGGGCGTAAGGCAGGAATACACCCGACGACGGGACGCCAGTCCATCGCCGGACAATATAAAGTGTTTATAATATATATACAATTGTACCACAGATTTCATACATATATTTTCGTATGTATGTATGTTCTTGCAAAAGAACAAAAGCCAAATGAGCATCTTTGCAATTACTTTTCCTTAAATGGGTGGCATCTGGCAGTATAGAATCTTCAGTAGACCAGACTATTAATCCTTGGGGACAAGAACCCGAATGTACTGAGGTGCATGCAAATAGTGAATATTGGCAATGACATGCAAAGGCTATTTTACAAGGTAATGGTCCCAAAAATATGGCCTTTGCAGCTTCAGCAAACCGCCCTCTTCGGTTGCATAAAATGGGTTGACAGCGTAGTGAATGCATTTTCACAAAGAGCTCTTCGAGTTGAAATCAACCCACTGCCATGCTGAGAAAATAGTCTGCTCTGCTGGATTTATGACCTCAATCAATGATTACATGACTTTGGAGACTTTTGTGGGGGTGAAAGGAATGCAGGAAAGAAAAATATAAAGTCTTCCCAAAGAAGCTGTAAATTAGACCACTCACAAATTGTTTTGTGAGAAGGTGCCTTTCCAGCACAATCCCAAGAGGTCGAAGCGTACAGTTCTCAGCATCGCTCATGCAGGTTTATTGTCATGACTGAACGGCGTTGCAATGACTGGAATTCAACAATAATAATAAACGCTGCTCTGCGTCCATCTATCTTTGTATTAGTGTCTGCGTGTCAAAGCAGGAGAAAATGGTTATCTTCTCAGCTACCATTCCAATGACGTGACATCTCAAGTTTGATTGCGAGCCACGCGCTTGGGTGGTAGTTGCTTTCTAAACAGCTGTGGGCCAACTCCAGGTCAACCTGCCTTTGTAGACTAAATAGAAATGAGTACAGTGCATAATGTGCGGTGTCAATTCCAGTACATGAGAATAAATGAAGCGTGCCCAACGCCTCGTGTGATTTGCTGTGACTAATGGGTGGCCACGTCCAGTGGTGGCTCATCATTAGTAGATCCTGGGGCTGAACAATAATAATAGTGCAATTTGTAACGCACACAAATCCCATGCCTGGTCATGTACGAGACATCGATATTGAGGCGCGAGCTAAACCCCAGAGAGGTGGGGGGAAGGAAGGCATGCAGCCAGCTGGCGTCAACATTTGCCAGATACTGCGCCTTTTATAGTGTGATGTTATCAGATAATTCATTAATGAGGCTTTTTTTACTTTGCGGGTGGAAAACAGAGAGTCCGGAGGAAAAGCACGCAGAGCAGGATGAGAACATACAGACTCCCCAGAGTTGGGAATCAAATCGCTTGGGGCAGGACTTTCTTTGTGCGAGGCACGGATGTTACCACTGCATCACCCTGTTGCTTAAATACCTTAACTGTACCCTACTTACACGACCACACGGTTATTATTAAGATTATTCATTGTATTTGTTCCCCTTCCTCCCTTCCTCTCCCCTGCCCTTCTCCATCCTTCTCCCTGAATATATTGCAATGGAATGTGAGGTTACGATAACAGTATACATGTTATTTTTTTTTTAAACTAGATATTTTATATTGTTATTGTTTTATTAAAATCAATCTGCATAATCGATGATGCTGGCAATCTGAGGCAATGTGAATGGTGCTTGAAGTAGAGGGCACAACGTTGATGAACAAACATTAAACAATAAAAAAGGATTGTTCTTAATTTCTTCAATGTTCACATTCTTGGAATTGTATGAGGAACTAATATTCTGCATAAAATTGCTTTTGAGAAGAAATGTCCTTACTTTTTTCATATATGTGGCAGCAGCTGCCAAGCTACAAAGTCTACCTTTTGACAGGAAATATTTCAAAAATTGAGAAAAAACTGTAATACATTATATAACTTATAAACCTATATATAACATATATAAACATGACAGATGTAACAAGTCCATATAACAGTTTAATAACTTTGTACCCATGTGTCCGTGGACGTGTTGTTGGTTTTGTTTACGCATCTAGGACATCAACACAAATTTTCTACAACCAATATCTTAATTGTGGCACACATTATGTCAGCTGACTGATTGTATAAAAGTTTATATGAATCAGCCACCTAACCATTGTGTATGAGACAATGAACAGCCGTAGCAATTAGCAGCAATTTCTTCTTTGCCAAGCGGTAGAGTCAATCGAGCAATGGTCCTTGACAAAAGCAACAACAGGGCAATAGCCAAGAGCACATTCGCGTGTGTTTTGGCGGGGTACTCCGGTTTCCTTTCACCGTACAAAGATACGCTTCTGCCGAGGTTAATTAGACTGCTAAGTGAATTGCTCCTAGTTCCCTGCCATGTACTGGCGTCATATCCTGCGTATAGCCCCACCTTGCGCCCCGTCTGCCGGGATAGGCTCCGCCCCCGTGACCCTGCAAAGGATTACGCAGGTGTTGATAATGATGATGAGATTTCCATTGCGCATCAGTGTGTGTGCACCACACGTGCTAAGGGTGTGGGCTAGAATATGACTTTGCATTAAAACCATGGAGCAAAACCTGTATCCTGTTAAAATGTTGGTGTCTGTATTTTTCACCAGATGGTGTTGCATTCGTGGGGGCTCTCACACATGAGAGGCAATGTCCATTAGGTGCTTTGGGCACTTGATCCTTCAACCAAAAGACACCTATCCTTGTCTCATATTGGATAAATTGCTGTGTTTGTGAACGCCACTACAGAGACCACACAGCCACAATTTATAGTCATTGTAACAGTTCTGGGCAGAGGGATTTTAACTCTAGAGCAACACTGCAGCATGGGTCCGAGCTGTGTATTTTAATGGTACTATGTCCGCCAGACACAAGACATCCATAGCCATCATTGGCTGTACTACATTTGAAAATGCATTTTATATTTATTGTGTTGTCTTATTTGTAATGCAAAAATACACAACATGTATGGGTCATGAGGTCCTCCAAATTAAAATGGGCTTATTTGTCCTCTGACCAGCATTGTTTGTAGATATGGAGTGGGTTGATTGCCGACAGCATCTCCTTTCAGTCTGGCTAGTGGCAATGAATGTAAAGTTATTTCTAACAGTTTCAAAATCCAGTAATAGCCACAGAGGTTAAGTTAAACTACCTGGGCCATAATTGTTAATGTGCAGCCCTGCCTTCTAATAAAGTGGCTAGTGTCTATTTTAAGCAGACCAAAATAATACAATTTCCTGAATACAAAATATTTACCCAGTTAGAGCGAGAATATTTATTCTAACAATTCATATTTACAGCAGCAAGCAAGATATGTCTCTAACACTTGTTTAGCTGGTATTCTCATAACCTATGTTCTTTAATAATATTTGACATAACCTCACCACGAGGTTGTAATTCTGTGAGATTGCCTCGTGTGGGCATAAGCCTGGCAAGACTCAGAGAGAGTAGTAGTCGCTTTAACAGACGCCACTACAGTGAGGGTGAGAGGTGAAGAGGAGGCAGTGATCCTGTCTGTTGGCTGCACATAAGGTATCCACAACAAAAACGATAGGATATTGCTGTGTTCCATACACATTGCATAACGATTTATATCCTCTAAAATATTTGTCAATGTCAGTATGAGAACATTAGAAATATTCAGGTGCGTAAAGATCCCCAAAGAGCATTAACAGACTGCAGGGTGAAATGCTGATAGCCAGCACCAATAAAGGCAAGCACGACACACAGGAATGTGAGTGGCCAGTACCACGCTGGGCCACCTTTGTCTCCCCCTAGTGATGATTTACCTACAACACTGTGTCATCATTTCAGGCTGAGTCGACATAGTGGAGTCTCAGGACCGGTTCAGAAAATTGTCACTGGTGTTAGCACTCAGCTGGAATCAAACTCAGGTCGCCAGGTTAGTAGTGCAGCACGCTAAATGTGACACCACCAGTCCCCACCACCACCAACAACAACTGCCATTTGCAACGAAGTGGCGGTGACGTCACTACGACGCCCGACCACGTAGCTTTACCTGGGCTTGCCCACTCTCATGAAGGTCCTTAATAATGGTGAGCAGTTTGTCAGGGACCCCGAAAGCACAAAGAACAATACACAGCCCTGGCCTACGTATGGTATTGTAGGCCTTGATCTGGTCAATAAAGCAAAGATGCAGGTTCTGATGGGATTCTCTGCATCTCTGCTGTGTAACCGGAGAGAGACTATCACGTCTGTGCAAGACCGCCTTGGCTTGAAACCACATTGGGGTTCTGCAAGCCTCTCCTCAGCGTACCTGGCAAGGCGGTGTTGAATCATTCTTGCCAGGACCTTTCCCGGCACACTGAGGAGCGAGATTCCCCTGTAGTTATTACAATCAGTGTGGTCCCCCATCTTAATGGGGGGGGGCACAAGGGCATCCATCCATTGTTGTGGGACCCTTCCTGGCTCCAGACGGTTTTAATGATGTCATACAGGGCAGTATGCAGATAAGCACCACCTTCCCTCAGCATTTCGCTTAAAATATCATCCCTGCCCAGTACTTTTCCTGGTTTAAGGCTCTGGATCACCTTGCGTACTTCCTTTATAGGTGGCATTTCTGCCAGCCACTCACAGGATTTCTTCTTCTTCCATTATCTGAGGTACTGCAGCCTCTGCAGGGTCACCCCCATGTCGCACCACAGTGTTTGTTTTTGATCTGGGGGTTTCCTCTCCCCAAAAACCTTACAGAAATGCTCTGCAAATCTGCAAACCTGTTCCTGGTGGTGGGAGATCGGATCACCATTTTCCCCTTTTAGAAAAGTAATCAATGCAGTGTTGCAAGTCAATCTTTTGATGGAGTTAAAGAGTGATTTTTGATCACGGGCTACCGAAGCAGACACCATCTCCTCAGCAGCCTGTGACGACCACCACTCATTCTTGCAATGCCGCACAGCTCTCCGAACCTTCTAGCGAAGGCTGCGGTAAACCTCCTCGTTTTCAGGAGTGAGATGTTGCAGGCGGTGGGAGTTGGCCTGCCGTTTTCTCTCGGCTAGCTTGAACATCTCCTCCATCAGCCAGCATTTCTAGGGATGGTCTGGTCCGTGTACCCAGTGCAGCCATTCCAGCTGCATGAGCCACAGCCCTAAACCTCACTCATTACCCCTCGGCATCGGGAGGCGTGGGGGACGATGTCAGCCCCAGCTGCAAACGATGATGAAATTCTGTTTCACAACTTTCATCAACTAGCCGAGACCAGGCCACTTTGGGTTTCAATTTGGTCCTTGATGGACGCCCACTCCCTGTTGCTTGGCAGTTTCCTGTCCCGAATGGAGGATTGTCCACCCCTCCTGCTGACTGGAGCCAGAAGTAGTCCACCGGACCTCCTGTATCCCACAGAGGTCCAGGCGGTACTGGTCCAGCTCCCTACAGAGTAATAGAAACGTCTCATTTGCAACGAGCATTCGAACATTCCACGTGGCCACACGCAGCGGCTCTTTGTTGCTTCTGGCGGAACTCCGGGGGTGGGAATTCAGTCTCATGGCTCCACCAAATGTAGTTTGGCTAGGAGACGTCATAAACGCCTGTCCCCCCAGGCCTCCAGCACAAACTTACGTTTTTTTTATTTGCGTGGTTGAGTTGTAATTAAATTGAAGGTGGAGGGTGGGGTTAGCAGTCCTCCGCACCTGTCCAGAGCCCCCTTGGCTGCTGTGAAAGCCGAGAGAGCAGCCACCACAGCGTTACCGAACGGCACTACGAGGAGGAAGTGGGTTGTTTTGCGAGTCCCCACCACAAGTCTCACGACATACATGAGAATTGAGAACTCTGCACAAGAGGAACGTTGTGTTTAAACAATTGGCTCAGGGTCACCACTTCAAAATATTCATTTGCGTATGGAGGAGCCTTGATCTGTTGACGTTAACGTTTATAACATGGCAAAAATGGTACAGGGGATAAAAACGGATATTATCTTTCGTGGATTTTTCTGTAAAATGTTGGAAATTGTCATGTCAATGATGCATGAATGAAAAAAACCGCCAATATGATTATCCGCGATAGTTTCTTCTCTACATACTTTTTGAGATGCAGTACAATATCTATTTGGCCGATAAGATCATGTTAAGGACACAACGTCTCGGGCAAACTAACCCCCTCTCCACCTCTACAAGGTTCCTCGCACTTCTAAATCGTACTCTCTTTGAACAAATACCTTCGACATGGGACGAATATGTGTAAATTACAAATTTTAACAATTGTTATTATGATTAAAATTGATTTCGAAGCTGCACATGTCATGGACATTCCAATGCAACTCCAGACAATTGTAATCTCCTGTTCAAGAAACTAGGGCAAGTGCAAATGCAAGGGGTGGCAAGCATACCGCAATGGTGGCTTGACCAGACTGTGAGCATTCAATAGTAGTTGCATGTGGGGATGTAGTAAGTGCCAATTCCCAATATTTGAAATGTATTAGCGAAATAAATATCGCCCTGGCATCGTCACTCAGTTTTCATTTGTAAAAAAAAGGCTCTAACCTAGGCTATAAACTAGGCAATTACATTGCGTTGAAATACTCACTCAATGCATACTAATCCTGTACTATGATTGTTAATTCTAAGTCCTTGGTTTGACTGTTTTGTGCCTATATTGCAACCCACCTTGCAGCATTTTTCAGCCTCAAGGCAACTCAATTAGTGCAACGTGTTCTGTGCTTAGCCTCCACATCCAAGGCAGTGACTAAAAACAGATCCACTTTGAACAGATAGTCAATGTGAATGGTGAATGCCATTGATCCATGTGGCCTTGTGTTTCGCTGTGCCGTTCGGCCACTCTTCACCAACACACTCTGTTATTCCTATTAAGAGACAATAGTATGACATATATATATATATATAAACACCCACAGTATTCCTTCAATGTCGAAGGGATTTAAAATGTATATGAATATTGTAATTTTCTCATTTTTTTTTATTTTTTGTCTCAAAGTGAAGGAAGAACGGTTCCCTGCAAAAATGAGTGTCGAAACCACAGACAAGTCGGGGAAGGCAATTATGCAGTTATCTCGAGCAGACACGTGCCAGACACTCTGTCACTTATTCAGCATTATAATGTGATCAGCCAATTAATTAGTAGTTATTAGTTATGGAAGAACATCAGAGGAAACCCATGCAGAACAGTGGGCGAATGCGAAGTCGATACAGCAAGACCCACGAGGCGGGACTCGAACCGTCTTGGGCAGGATTTTGTTTTTGTGAGGCACAGAATGTCATCACTGTGTCACCCAGCCATGACAGTAGATCCTGTAAATGTTTCGTATGGCTTGCCTCTGTCCTTTACTATCATGCTACGTTGTGCATTCATAACGCCTGCTTAAAATTCAGAAGTGGTTCCGTGGGAGATCATGGAAATTGTGTGTCGGCAAGTAAGCAAAGGTTAAGTAGAGTTGGTTGGGGGCGTTCCTAACATATCGAGCACATGGCCTCATGCCCATGATGGTCTCTTGCAGTCAATTTGTTAAGTTGCAAGGGATATGTCAATTAATAGCCATTAAATTAATTTTTCAAATTGTACGTGTCAACTCTATCGTTGAGATTTAATAGAAATTTTCACTACTGCTCTTTTTTACTTTTGCTTGAATGCGGTATTAAAGTTTCACTTCATAATCAGTGATGCAATATCAATATAATCTGTCACATTGCCTTTTCAATTCTACGATGTAGGCTTTATGTACGATAATAAATATTAAGGGATCTATAATATGTTTTTTTGCATTCATTTTTCCAAAGAAATTTGCATGAGGCTCACAATAAATAGCAAATTCGTTTCATTATTTATTTACAGTACTTTGTCAGCCTACGGGGACAACTCTACATTATATATTTTTTATGATGTGGAAAACATCTCCATTTTATATGAAATAGCATTACAAACAGGTACATTAATTTCCTAACATACAGTATGTATGAACATTTTGGCAGCATTAAAGACATTATCAATAATTTATTTAGTCTATTTAGTGACTTATCTCATTTGCTTAGATTTAATCAGTCTTTTTTTAATGAAAGCATTAAACTTGTTCTATTCCGTGCTCAGGATTCATCATGGAAATAATAATCCTTACCCTTTTAAGGAAATGTAACATTTACATTTAGTAGCTAATACAGGGTAATAATAATAATGGCATTTATAGAGAGCTTTTCACCCGAGGGTCACAAAGCACTGCATACAGCTGTGGAGAGATTGACACGTCAACAACAACGGCACTAGATTGGAAAATCAGCAATAATGATATATTTCAGGGGTTTATTTAAATATACACATTGTTGCAGAACAACATGTAAAATATGATCAGACTTTCAACTATAATTTGAAAATGCAAAATTATCAGTGTTTATAATACATATGTTGGGAAATGGTTTAATGTAACATTTGTCATAATAATAATTGCACTTCTGGAGCGCTCATCACCCAAGGGCCACAAACTGCTGCACCGAGCCGCGGAGAGAATGCACATCAAGAACGAGATAAGAATGACAAATCAGCAAATAAAATTTTTTTGGAGTACATTTTTTTACAAATACAAATCCGAGCTATGGAGAGAACGGCATGCCCACAACACCAGGATAGCCCAACCGAAAGATGAAAAGTAGCAACAACTATTAAAGGACAAAATATAAGCGATTAAAAATAATAACAACTCTGCTACAAACATGGATGAAATAAATGTTCCTGAGCAGGTGCAGTTCGGATAATTGCCATCATCCCGACACGACAACACCGAGCGACATTAATCAATCTAAAGATCTGTGCATCCCTGAATGGCAGGAGGAATGGATAAGTGTCACAGTGTTAGGGATGGAAATCACAGTGTTTGAGATGGGAGTCTCAGTGTCAGTGTCAGAGAAAGGGAGCACTGTGTGAGAGATGGGAGTCTCTGTGTTAGAGATAGGAGGCACAGTGTTAGAGATAGGAATCTCAGTGTTAGAGTCACGAGTCCTAGCCAGACGACTTGAAAGCCTTGCGGAACAAGTCTTGCGACGAGATTTGAAGATGACCAAGGACTCAGATGATCGAATGTCCAGTGGAAGGGCATTGCAGAGTCTAGGAGCAGTGCGCGAGAAGGCTCTGTTACTCATCGGATGGAGGTGCGACCTGGGCACATCCATATTGGAGGATTTAAAGTGTTGTGTTGAGGACGATGCCTGAAGTCGGTCACGGATCTATGTCGGAGCAGCGCCAGTGAGAGCCTTGTAGGTGAGAAGGAGGATCTTGAATTCAATCCTGTATTTAACAGGTAACCCGTGGAGAGACATAAGTACTGGGGAAATGTAATGATGTATGGCTGTGCGAGTGAGGACTCCAGCAGCCGCATTCTGCACACGTTGGAGACGATTGATCAGATAGGCAGGGGTGCCAGGGAGAAGTGCATTGCAGTAATCGATTCGTGAGGAGATGAAGGTGTGTATTAGCTTCTCAGCATCAGCAGGTGACAGGATGTTGCACAGTCTGGCTATATTTCCGAGATGGAAATAGGCTACCTTCGTCAACTTGTTGATGTGCGTCTCGAAAATGAGTGAGGAATCAAAGTCACACCTAGCCTCCGGACTGCCTTAGCAACTTCAGTGGTCTGGTCGTCAAGCATCAATTGGATAGGATCAGCCATAGACAATTGGTGTGGGGTTCTGACAAGCAAAATATCTGTTTTGTCGCCATTAATGTTAAGAAATTTGAATTGAGCCAAGCCTTCAGAGTTGACAATGACGACGACATGCAAAGAGCAGTATGGATTTATATATTTGGATGTTATCGGCAGAGCAATGGTAGGATATGGCCCAGTGAATTTATATATATGTTGAGGAGAAATGCTAAAAGACGGAACCCTGAGGAACACCAAACAAAACTGAATAGATCTCTGATTTGCGTTCTCCAAGGCTAACTGCTTCCGGTTGGACAAGTAGGAGCTGAGGGCACAGCCAGACACCCCTATGCCTTCCAGTCGCTGTCGTAAGGCAGGGTGGTCAACAATATCAATTGTTACACCCCGGTGCAGAAGGACATGAATGCTTAACAAGCCTTCATCAGCAGTGACAAGGAGGTCATAACTACTTTGAACAGAGCCGTGCAGTACTATTTCCAGATCAGACTTAAAATTGAAAGGGATCGAAGAGGTCATATTTGAGGAGGTGTTTCCAGAGTTGCATGGCTAATGCTTGTTCAAGGACCTCCGAAAGGAATGGTAAATTGGAGATGGGTCGATAATTATTAGGGATGTTGCAAACGAGGCCGGATATTTTGAGCGGAGGGGTAACTGCAGAACATTTGAATGGTGGGGAACGATGCTGGAGTGAAGCGAGTGGTCTCATCTCATGATCTGAAACCGCTTAATCCTATATAGGGTCACGGTGAGCCGGAGCCTATCCCGGAAACACAGGGCGTAAGGCAGGAATACACCCGACGACGGGACGCCAGTCCATCGCCGGGCATTGCGGGACAATTTTAGTCTGCGAGCCAATCAACCTATCCAGGAGCATGCTTTTGGACTGTGGAAGGAAACCGGAGTACCCGGCGAAAACCCACGCAGACACGGGGAGAGTGAAGCGAGTGGTTGAAGAGATTAATGACGAAGGTGGAAAGGGATTTGATGTTTGCCCGGATGAGTTTGTATGGGTTTGTAGGCCGATTAATAGCTGTTAAAA
This sequence comes from Mordacia mordax, assembly GCA_036362905.1. Taxonomy (NCBI): domain Eukaryota; kingdom Metazoa; phylum Chordata; class Hyperoartia; order Petromyzontiformes; family Petromyzontidae; genus Mordacia; species Mordacia mordax. The sequence goes on along the minus strand of JAZEWT010000006.1, from coordinate 21,694,266 downwards.
GCTCATCATTCAACTAATAATTTTGTCGTAACTATCTTCAATTTTTATTATTTAACACACGCATGATAAAAGTAAATAACGTAGCTAGTTTCTGTTTTGTGCCCCTATTCGGCTGGCAACAATCATACCAAATGCACATCTCGTCAAAATCGTTTATACGATACACATTTTCAATATTGAACTGTTGCTATTCTGGAATGAATTTAAATGATTTAAATTATCAATACTTTATTTTATGCGCTTTTCGTTAGTGCAAGATACTTCTTACATAGGAATGTGAAGTTTTTCAGTGTCCTTTTTCTCAATAACGTCATCCAAGTTCCCTTAGGTGTTTTCTTAAATGCATTTACGTGCTAATTTGTGTGTGTGCAGCTTAATTCCTTTATGTTTAACAGGTTATTAATATATACAACATGCATTTAATTATATTTTTGGTTCTTTTATCTGTTTGCAGCATTCAACAGGTCTTTCTTGTTTGGTTCTCGACATTAGTATGCCTTCATTGCATTACAATGGAAATGCATTTCAAATGCCAAAGCTGAATTTTTTCGGCATTTGAACACCAATGAATAATTTTAAGCGCATTACAATACTAACCATAGTCTGACTTCATAATTCCTAGCTGTCAACTTGCAGTCACAGGATGTGGATGTGACAGTGTGTTTTCTTATTTATCCAATTGTTTAGCATTTGTTGGTTCATGGAGTGACATTAATGCATTCGCAAAATCTTTCCCTGCAGATTTTTACCCTAAACGTTAATAAGTTGAAGGAATTGTTACGGGTGGCCACAGGCACTGCATGAGATTCCCTCACCGTACCACCCCCCCCCTTCCCGGTTACTGGGAGCACAAGGGGTGATGTGATGGAAATTTGATTGAGTGCAGTGGCGCAAAAGCATTAAAGGTCACGGCGTCACGAGAAAGGAAGGCTTTGATACGGCAAAGCGTTTCCCTCTTACAGGTAAACATAACGAGTCAAAAGCTGAACGTTTCTAGAGTAGCGGAAAATGTGCTGTATATAGCACTTTAAAATTAATCAGTAGTCGTCGTGAAGCTTTCCTTAAAGGTTAAGAGTAATGGCAGTATACATGTATTTTACTGTCACGCTTTTGGTTGCCATTTCATTGGGCAATTAATTACCATGAAATATAAATTCTAAATATGTAAGAAGGGCATTGTTTGAATGACTGAACATACAATTGCGCAGAAAGTATTTTTACGTGCTTTGATTCTAGGCAACAGTTAATAAATGCAGATGAAACAATCAACTGTTTCAACCGTGTTATTTCCTCCCTGCAACTTTTCTAATAGCACATCCTTACTGTGAGTTTAAATTGTACACACGTGAGCTTATCATTTGAGCATGACAATGTGCCTCTCTCCACGTACACGTGTGCATGATCTTCAGTAGAAATTAACAAAAAAACCCACTCTCTCTTAATTATTTTCTGCGTTTGTTTGTAATAATGCCGTTGGTTAGGATACACCTAATTTTCATATTCATGTTTGCCACATGACAACAACCATTGTGAGTCAACATTCAGTCCTTTATTTGTAAGCAATGAAGAATCTGCTGAGATCCCATACGTGTGCATTTTGTAAAAGAACTCCGTGAAATAGTAACTTGATGGATGCAATACAGTACTTGTAAACCACTGGTAATTTTTGAAGGGAAACTTATCAAACGAACCTTTTTATTTAAAGCGAGGCTGTATTTGCCACCTCCCAGCAACCAATCTCAAAAGTAGCCAGCGGGGAATGGCAGTAAAGGACATTGTAGTCATATCAGTGGCGAATGTCATGTCTATGTAGCGACCTCAATATGGTCGAGGAAATGCGAGAAACAAACATGAGTATTATTGCCCATATAAATAATAATAATATTTGTACCTCCAGGGCACTTTTCACCCGAGAATCACAAAGCGCTGCACAAAACACGTGAGCACACTGTAAATGCAATTATTATTATTATGAACACCAACATAAAACGATGCAACAATTTTGAGCATTATAGCAATATTTGTTTTTTTTTTACTGGATACAACAAAAATACAACATTTCCTCGATAGCTATGAATGTAGATTTGCATAAGGATTTAAAAAACAAATCTCTTTTAAGCATACGAATGTTACAAGGAAACAAATCAACTGCTGTCTCGTGAAAGTAAAATAAATAAGATGTTGCTCTCAGCAATGCTAATAGCGTCGGTGTGCCCTTCTAATAACATGTGTTTTATGTACCCTTTGCATTTTACAATGTAATTCTGGTAACACGAAACATACACCTTGAGCATCAGCAGCAAACAGCAATGCTGTAATTTTGTAGGCCTAAGTGTGTGTGTGTGTATGTATTTAACAATTCATCATTTAATTTGCTGTATTGTCTAGTTGGATGGGTAGTGTGTTACTTTTGAACCAGCAGCTCAATATCAACCATTTGTGACAGCACAACTGGATAGAAAAACTACCAGCAGTTAGAAAATTATATCACAGGCCACGAAGGTCAACTTAAAGATATAAAGTTCTCATCGGAAACTCTATAATGCAGTAACTTGAACGATCTTAACTATTACAGTGCTGAGAAAACGTTTATAAACCCTTCAGAATTGTATGTATTTCTTCAAATCTTCATCTTAAATGTGATCAGATTTCCATGTAAGTCATAATATATAAAGAGAGCCTGATTCAACGAATAGCATCTACTCTTTCATTTACTTGTTGGTCAAAATGGTCCAACATTCAATTACTTTTTCCGGAAAAAAAGGTTGTGAACCTCTAGGTTAATCAGCTTAATTAAGGAGGTAATTACAGTCAAATTAAGTCAATCAATGGGATGACAATCAAACTGCTGCAGGTAGGACATTCCTTCTTTGAAGTGCAGTTGATACCACTGCGCCACACTCTCGCCCAATAGCAAGGAGAAAACCACCGTTCTCCAAAAACAAAATTGTCACCATCTCAAAGACCACCTGGATAATCCAAAAGGGTAGTGGAGGAATGTTCTGTAAACAGATGCGTTGAAAGTGGAACTTTTTGGATTTAATGAAAAACATTACGTTTGGTGAAAACCAAAAACTGTATTTCAACATAAGAACCTCACCCCATCTGTGGAGCATGGTGGTGGAAGTGTCCTGGTTTGGGCTGATTTACTGCCTCAGGACCGAGACAGCTTGCCATCATTGACAGAACCATGAATTCTGGATTGTACCAGCAAATTATCCTGAAAAATGCCAAGGCATCCATCCACGAGCTGAAGCTTAATGGAAAGAAGGTCATGCAGCAAGACAACGATCCTAAATATACAAGTAAATCTACAACAGAATCGCTGAAGCAGAAGATATTTGAAATGGCCCATTCAAAGTCCAGAACTCAACCCAATTGAAATATTGTGGCAGAACCTAATGTAAGCAATTCAAGCAAGCAAGTCCTCAGATGTCTGAGTTGAAGTAGTTTTGGAAGGAGGAATAGGTCAAAATTCTTTCAAGCAAATGTGCAGGTCTAAGCAACAGTTATTGGAATTGTTTGGTTCAAGTTATTGTGGCTCAAGGCAGTGCATTGAGCTGCAATGTTAGAGATAGGAGTCAGTGTTAGTGATAGAAGCCAGTGTTAGAGATAGGAATCAGTTTTGTAGGTTAGAGATAGGAGCCAGTGTTTGAGATAGGAGACGATGTTAGAGATAGGGGTCAGTGTTAGAAAGTGGTGGGTGGATGGGATGAGAGAACTGTTAAACATTTAAACACGACAATTCACAACGAAAACTACATTGCGTGTGAATCGTATAAAGTCTGCTATGAAACGGTGACAGTATCATTATAAATAGTCTTGGATGCGGCCTCGCGCTGCCTGGCCTCACGAGGCCGCACTCGGTGTAGAAGTTGCTGATTTTAATTCAATTTGTATTGTTCCTTTGTATTATTGGGTTTTTACAATGGTGTGTCGCGGTGTTTAGCTTGCGGCTGAGTGTGCACGGTGGTGTTATTGAGTAAATAATAGCGCTTTGTTTACAGCGAGTCTACCTGAGCGTTTGTTCTAATAGTTGGTTCAACTAGACATTAATTTTTTTGCAATCAGTTGCACGTCGGTGTGTTTTTAGAGTAGCTTTAATTGCGTCCTCGTTAATTGAATACATACTGAGTTCGCATTATGCACACATTTTCTAAACTAAGTGTAAAAATGATAGATGATAGTTGATCCCATCCTTGTTGCCTTGGAGTAACTGAGCGTATGATCCGAGTTCGTGGATATCGTGAAACGTACTTCGTTAGTTTTCACAAAGAGAAAAAAAAAGTGACTTCCCCAGTGTCTTAAGCACTTCTACAATAGTGGGGTTTCGATAGGTATTCTGTTTTCCTTCCACAGTCCAAAGAAATGCTGCCTAGCTTCACTGTTCTTGCAAAATTGTATCCGATGCGCTGAGATATTATAGTTTATAAAAAAAAACCCGTTATTGTTGCTGATTTTTCGTTCCAATTTCGTTGTTGTCATGCCGTTCTCTCCGCAGCTCTGTGCAGCGCTTTGCGACCCTCGGATGAAAAGCGCCTTAAAATGCAATTATTATTATTATTAACATGCTAATCATGCCAACCAAAGGCATGTTAAGGGAGGAGTCTGCCATATCGTCTTGAAATNNNTAACATTCTCGTCCCCTCCTATCGGCGGATGTGTGTGGCCGCATAACCGGTCCTACTCTCTAGAAGTGTCATTTTTATTATTATTATTACTCTCGCCGCCACACGACTCAGAGCTCAACTTCACCATGGCCCTTTGAACCATTTCATGGCCCCCTCCCCCACCCTCTCTGTGAGAAAAAAAACCCGTCAGAAATTCGATCCCGCCTGAGGGTCGCTGCTTCGGATAAAATAAAAACCTCTCCAGAGGCGAGGCTATGGTCAACGGTTAACTATACCATGCTCTGGCAATGATCAGTGGACCGAGCGTGGTTTGGGCTGCGGGGTGGTAGTAATTACGTGTGTGGCTGGAGCGGGGTTGTCTATCGAACCGAGATGAACGTGCAACGTCCGGGTGGCTGGCTGCCTGTAGAACCACAGTTCACATACTCTTTCTGATAAAGAAATTGAATATTGCATTATTTTGAGCGGGGCGGCGCGGTGGCCCAGTGGTTNNGACTAAAATTGTCCCGCAATGCCCGGCGATGGACTGGCGTCCCGTCGTCGGGTGTATTCCTGCCTTACGCCCTGTGTTTCCAGGATAGGCTCTGGCTCACCATGACCCTATATAGGATTAAGCGGTTTCAGATATTGAGATGAGATGAGATTATTTTGAGCAATAAGTCAATGAAAAAAGTGATTTTTAAGTGCTATTGGTATAATTTGGCTCTCTTTATCTACTATTACGACTTCGATGAAGATCTGATTACATTTTTGGTAATATTTATGAATAAACAAAATGCAAAAGTGGTTCCCGCACTTTTTCTCATCACTGCAGAAATTTTAGAAATATATCCAGACATTATTGATCAGATTTGTATCACTGTCCGACTAGTCTACCTTATTTCCCGTTTTGCATCACTGTCTGACTAATTTGCTATATTCCCCATTATTCGACACCAATATATATATTAAAAAAAAAGTTTTTATCTCCGTTCACTTGTGCCCATTTCATTCTTGATGCTGTTGACTGAAACCGCTGTGCGGACCCCCCAAAAAATCTGCTGCCTCTCAAGGCAGCATATTTCGAGTCACAGAATACTATGTTGCAGCCATAGAAGTCTTTATACCAGTGCCTATGCCCTCAAATCAGTACTAAAGGGATTGGACAGCTCGTCAGTGTTCTCCTGTGCATTGCGTGTTTAAGAATAGATTGAAACTCCGTTGGGATGTCTCTGCCAAGCAGATATGCATTACCCCCACGTTATTCATGCATGGAGAGATATATAGTACGTGCACTCTGATGACAGATGTTGAGTTTTCTTTGGTACCTAAGTTGGTAGATTACTGGTCAAGGTTATATAATAATAATACTTACTGGCATTTCTAGAGCTCTCGTCACCCAAGGGTCACAAAGCGCTGCACAGCGCTGCACAGAGCTGCAGAGAGGACGGCACATCAACAACTATTTTAGTAATATCAACATTTTGTAAATATTTAAGTAGAATGTATTTTTCCAGTTAAAACGTTGTCTCTAAAATTCAGGGTATTAAATATACTCGAGAGCCGAAGGAATTGGCCGAGAGATGCAAGATGCAAATAGGAAGATTTCACAACTAATTTTCACTTGTATGGTTTTAGGATTTAATTTGACATTTCTTTCGCTGCGAAATTCTTCTGTAATATGTGTAATTTGAAAATACTATGAGGTTGGTTTTGAGATGTATTTCCATTAACGTCTGCGCTCATGAGTATAGAAAATATGGTTGCTTAATAACTGTTCAATAAGTTTGTAAAAATTAGATTTTTCAATGCAATGTAGAGTTTGCTAGCATTTCTTTGCCAACCTCTGTTCAGTGTCTGCCATAGTGAAAAACTACAAATTTAAGGGACATCTATATATTTGTACACAGTCTATCTCTGTCCCCAACCACGCTGTATTGATATTAAAGAAAATAATTAACCCTCTAAAAGCACACGTCATTTAATGTCTCCTGTTTGTAGTTTTACAAGCATAATAATTTAAGCAATGTCTACATGATTGCTTCGAAAAGCTGCTCTCTCGGGATCCTCTACTGCGTCTGAGGATGCCTCGAACGTGTGAGGCGAAACGTCGCGAGGAGAGGAGAGAGGGAGCGATCGACGCGGCTGTCCCGAGAGAGCAGCTTTTCGAAGCAATCATCATGCATCGAGCCGTGAAAACCTACATCATTGCAATGTCTACACTTAAAAAATGATGTGAGCAGACATTTAGGAATAAATGAATGATTAAATCAATGACTGGCGTGCATGCAATGTCCAGTAGGCCTGGAAGCCACCCTCATCTCTACTTCCCGCGCGAGCCTCTCATTACCCATCTTATTATTCCATCACACGTTTGCCTTCAATAACTACCCTAAGCATAAATGCTTTTACGTTAATTCTCCAATGATTTGCTTCTAAGAAATATTTTTTATTGTTTATCTTGCAATACAACTTCGCAGATTTCTTTATTTAATTCTTCCGCCCCTTCCTAATGTGAGCATCCATTATATTTTTATTAGTGTCCTCAGCAAATGTGAAATGCGTAATTCTTTCTAGATTTTGGTTTATGCCTTCTGCAATCCACCTTTTGTATGAGTTTTCTTTGAATAAATTACACATTTTGCTGTCATACTTTTTGAATGCAGTACATTCATCATCAGCATCAGCCATGGTCTATCTATTGCAAGATGAAGATTTCCCCCAAGGCATCGCCATCTCTCACTGTTGTGCAACAACCTTAGTCAGCCGGTGTTTTTAAGCTGTAAGAAACCGTTGGGTTGTATGTTGTTTTTAGTATATGTCCAGCAGGGAGGAGTAAGCAAGTTACAGTCCCTCAGGGCACCGGAGGCTATTTTGTCAGGACAATTAACCTCGGCAGCATATCTCTTGATGGTGTGGTGAGAAAGGTGCCCGATCCAGGAATTGAATCCGGATTTTTTTTTTGCAACGCAGCAATGATTCCTATTGCGCCATCGTGCCACCATTATGTAAAAATACACACTCATATTACCTGGGAACTAGCTGGTTGCTATTTTTTTCTTTTTAAATTGATGAATATTCCCTGCAATGATATGTGCATTAAAACAAAAGCTGACAAATGGACAAAGCGTGTTCAGCTGCACCGACAGAAAGAAGAATAAGACATGGATCAGAGAATGTACACCAGTTAGAGACATATTGACTGCTAAAAATAGTCGGTGGCTCTTGAGCAGGAAATGTTGCTCGAAGGGATGACGGCGAGAGGTCGTGACTAACAATGCATAGGGAGGGCACACGCTTGAGAGCATGTCCCCCAGAGAGACGAAGCGATGAGGTCGACTTGTGTACTTGAGCGAGACGGCTCTTTCCACGCTCATTTTTGTTTATCTTCTGATTATCGTCTGAGATCTGATGAGATCGGTTGCATTTGGGTGTAATGTGGTGGTCATAGTGTGCCTGTGCTGTGTATGTGCATACGTTTATAGACAGATGTGGATCTATACAGATGTATATTCTTAATAGGTGATCGCTAACAGCACTTGACCCTACAGTCTATTAAGGCTACATGGGCGGTCTGTGTATTTTTATATAGCACTTTTCAGACGATGCAATGTACGGTGTTTATGCAAGGGTATAAATATTACAGATTTAGCCATTTGGATTCATATAGCATCTAAATGTAAGTACTTCTGAACACGCTGAGGAAAGTGATGGGATGTAGCGGCCCCCAGCAGTCCAGATAGCACTCGGCAGTGATAGCAATGAGCAATATTCAAACTCATATGGAGTCATTCAGACTCCAAATTCATAATAAGCCGCGCCACGTGGCCGCACGCGCACCTCGGAACCCGGGTGTCTGCGGAGAAGCCACGAGTTCGGCTGTTACGGGAGCGTTCTCCGTTCAGGCACCACGTGCTGTAT
>JAZEWT010000006.1:21612827-21657244 GCA_036362905.1 Mordacia mordax | reverse complement strand
CGTCGGGTGTATTCCTGCCTTACGCCCTGTGTTTCCGGGATAGGCTCCGGCTCACCGTGACCCTATATAGGATTAAGCGGGTTCAGATAATGAGATGAGAGAATTACATTTATAGAGCGCTTTTCACCCGAGGGTCACAAAGCGCTGCACAGGGCTGCGGAGGGAACGGCATGCCAACAACGACAGAAACGGAAAATCAGCAGCATATTTTTGGGCGGTTTTGTTTTTACTTTACACGAATCCAAGTTGAGGATGGAATGGCATGTAAACAACATCACGACAGTTCAACTGAAAGTCAAACAGTAGCGATACATTATAGGACATAAAGTCAGCAAAAAAAGATGAGAAGGAATATCTTGAAATTGATCCTATATTCAACAGTAGCCAGTGGAGAGACACCAGTACTGGGGTATGTTATCGTGGATGGGTGTGCGAGTGAGGACTCACGCAGCCGCATTTGCACGTTGCAGACGATTGATCAGGTAGGCAGGGATTCCAGGGAGTAGTGCATTGCAGTGATCCATTTGTGAAGAGATGAAGATGTGTATTAGTTTCTTGGCGTCGGAGAGTGACAGGATGAAAAGGCTAAGTTTGGTCTCTTTATATGTATTTATGATTTGTATCCTCCATCTGGTGATCCACTTGTGTCAGGCATTTTACAGTTGATGCTTGAGATGTGGATTTGTCTTAGCAATGTAAGAGTATTCATTGTTGTAAGACCTCCAGAGAAATGAGCTATTAAACGCTAATGAACTACTCGATACAACACTTCCAGTGCTGCTGTGTACATTTACATAACTAATACGCAATGATGAAAAGCACAGTGTTTAATGCGATGTTACAATTCTGTGCCAATTTTCTCTCCTTAGGTTCCACTGCGTGCGTTCATGTGTATTAATGTTACATTTTGTCGTATGATGTCTGGCAGTGTAGTGGTGACAGACACTGCTCTGAACTTGCGCATTTGTGTTCAGTTCCTTTTCGCGGCGAACCCTGGTGACGAATATTAGAACTCGTCCTGTGCCTGCCCACATCATTGACTCATCCTTTACATGAGCCGTGGGGAGACAAAGGCAGTCGGACACGCTGTTGGGCACCCACCCCCTTCATCTATTGTGGCAGCCTTAACAGGTGTTTACAAATAGGGCTTGCCCCCAACGTTCTGTTAACGGCCATACGGGAATCTTTTCAACCTGAAGGGCAATAGTAGATTGTTGTTGAGTGCACTGAGCTCCAATCCCCGTGACCGAGGTTCAATGTCTTCTTATTCTAGGTACCATATCCGACAGGACATTGGTGACGATGGGGCGGCGCGGTGGCCCAGTGGTTGGCGCTGACGCCTCACAGCAAGAAGGTCCCGGGTTCGAATCTCTCGGCTCGGGTGCCTTTCTGTGTGGAGTTTGCATGCTCTCCTCGTGTCCGCGTGGGTTTTCGCCGGGTACTCCGTTTTCCTTCCAGAGTCCAAAAGCATGCTCCTGGATAGGTTGATTGGCTCGCAGACAAAAATTGTCCCGCAATGCCCGGCGATGGACTGGCGTCCCGTCGTCGGGTGTATTCCTGCCTTGCGCCCTGTGTTTCCGGGATAGGCTCCGGCTCACCGTGACCCTATATAGGATTAAGCGGTTTCAGAAAATGAGATTGGTGACGATGGTCTTCCACAAATCTCTGCTTTTTAAACTTCTCAGAATCTCCACTCTAGATCTGTTCATTCATCTTGAGAGACTCTTGACATCGGTCAAACTCTGTCATCCTCGATCTCTCTTTCCTTCAATTTTTACATTTTTTACCAGGTTCATTTACAGCCATGCAACTCATTAGCAAATTGTATCAAACAATGGCTCCCGTAGGTACACTCAGTGTAAAACGGATACTCGTTTTCTTCGTGCTTGACCATGAATATGGGAATCAAAGGTGGCCGTTCCAGTGTAGTGAAGACTGCATTATCCTCTCAGGGAGCTACCGAACTTAATATGCGCTCCCTAACACTGACCAGGATGGTGAACTATGCCAAACAGCTGTTTTGACCTATACTGCATGGATATGCCTGCATCCAGTGGTGGGTTGATGAAGGGTGACAAATTACGAATTTAATTTATACTGAAAATGTGTATTAGAGCTGCTATTTTGGAATAGCCGTGTTGAGCACCACTCTTCCCTGTCTCTGCTGTCTCGACAGAGCAGCTCTTCAGAGACAACATCGATCCGTGAAAACCGACGTTAATTTACATTAACAACGCATTTTTTTTTCTCATGCACATCACCTTTTATCACACGGAAATTAATTAGTGCATTCATTAGAATATCTCTATGGTTTCTCCCGTTGCGTTCCTTGATGTGTCATTAAAAAGAGTGACGTGAAAAGCTTCATTATAGCACTTAAATGAGAGTATGAGGATGCGTCCTCAGGTGCCTATTTGCTCATTACTACGTGACTGATGGATACTTACCAATCCCTTCGGCGCTACTCCAGTGCATACTGTTTCAGAGCACTAGACTTACAATTGGAAGATCTCAAGTTCAATTATAGTCAAAGGACATTGCAGCCGATATTTTCTCCAGATCTGATGTAATTTGATGTAATTATGCTAATAATCTGCAGAGTGAAGCATCACTGAGTCTCAAGACTCAAGTAATATCCAGGCCTCGTAGAAAGCAGGCCCTGCCTGACGCGGTTCTATTCCTTCCTGGGGCTCTTTTCTATGTTGAGTTTGTGCGTTCTTCCCCTCTTTTCCATGGGTTTCCTCTGGAGTTTCCAATTTTCACTGATAACGCTCTTTAATTGGCCGATAATATTAGAATTTATCGGATCCAGTATCTGAGTGTTGGTGTTAGCTGACCATGTGTCTTTCTCTCCGTCTGCATCTGCAGTTGAAAATGTTAATATATATTGATGATTGTTTGTAATATGGGAGTACCCACACATAACGCATGTGAGGGGGAGGCGACGCAGAGCTTTAAATAGATGTAATCAAGAATCCATCGCTGTACTTCCACCTCCTGGACAACTTGAATCAGCAATCACATGGAAAGCATCGACACGTACGTAATAATAGACTCAAGCCTGCTGAACTGTTGATATCTGATCTGTTGCATCCTTTTGGGGGTGATTTTGATCATATAATAAGTTCCAAGTTGTCAAACGTTAATATTTGTTCCAGTTGACACGTGGGCTTCCACCATACGTTGATTAGATTTCTTACACTGGCTCAGAGCAACAAAGGAGATAATCGCGTTCACACGAGCCAGGTGTGACTTTGCTTTACGTAGCTGCTTTTTCAGGACCGTCGTATTGAGTCTTCTTTATGTCATTCCCAACGTCTCGCCTCCCCATCATTAGGCGTTTCAGAAATGCCTGATGATAGGAGGCGATGTGCCCTGAAGGTGAGAATGAACACTTTGACATGGCTATCCCGAAATAACAGGTATGGAAAGCAATTCTAATACATCAAGCCGTGAAAACTACATCAGTACGTGGAACCACATTGTTTCAAAACAGTTAAAAGAAACATTTTTAACACATAATAAAAAGACAATAAAAAAACTTGTTTTTTTAAACATCATCTTCATCTATAAGATTTCAACAGGTTTTACCGTATCTGGCGATTATGCAGGTGTTAAGATCTTAACACCTGCATAATCCCATAGCATCATCTTAATCAGTTCATTGTCGGCTGAAGGCCTCCTCAAGTCACCACCATCTCTTGTGATCCCGCAATGTAAGGATTAACCTCACCCCAGCACAACTCGCTGATATTATTCCTCGAACTCCCCAATGTAGGTCTCATAGCACGTATTTCATTCCTTGACTACCACTTAGTAACTATTCTTAACCATCAGCCACACTTATACCAGTTCCATTTAACATTTCTTGACGGTGTGAATAAGGCGTTCACCGTTGGATAACCACTAATCCGCGTGTTTTTATTCGTGTTTTCTCAATGTAATTTTAAACATTTATCTCTTGTGCTTCTCTTAGCATTTCCAGTTTTAGTTAGCACGTGTCAGAGTAACTGATTATTACGTTTGTACAGTGTACAGGAATACACAAGCACTTTCTAACTTTCAACACAAACTATATTTAGATTTGTTTTTCGCACACCTAAAATGCTATCTTTATCTTAAGACAACTAATGTGAAATCACATTCCCGGTTGCGAGTAACTACTGCTGCTGAAAATTGTTGATATTAACAGCTGTAACAGCAGGTTGTAATTAGCCTGTTACTTTTCCATACTTTAACAACATTTATTGTTGGTAAGATACATCGTAAAATCGTTGTAATAACTTTTCAAGGTTAAACTATATGATTCTCGAAAAGGGCATGGGGACATTTGTGTTTATGCGTACTGGATTCTTTAAATTATCACGCTACACAAAATGCGTGACATAAGATGGCACAATCAGGAGTGTTGGATAATATATGAGCACAGGGGAGAGCAGGTGTTGTGTGATGGAGAGGACGTTTTGTTATGAACTGGGCGACCCGAGGTTGATTCCCCACCATGAAAAATAATATCTGAACTGGTCCCGGGACATTACCTTCAACAATCTGCACTGACCAGGTGGGAAAGGTAAAAAAAAAAACCCATGAACGACACAGCATGGGGAGGCCTTCATCCAGATGCGATTTGTTAAAGCATTATAAATTATTATATATTTTCTCATAAACTCACGTGACCACATGTTCATGTTTGTGATTCCGTATTTGAATTAAGCATACGGATCATAATTAACATACATTGATGTTAATAGCATTCATTGAAGCTTCAGACATAACCTTTTGAGCACAGTAGCTACGTACATTACCAAAACTTTATATGTCCATTTAACCTGAATATTAATTATTAATGTACACATTATAGTCATGGTGATTTAACCACTATATATTTAAATGCGCCTGGAGCTGCCAACCACTGTCCTCCCAGGAAATTCAGGCAAAGCACACAGTTGTGGACCTAATAGCCTGAGGCACCATGCCCAGTGAATATTTTATCTTAGTTATCTTTGGAATTGATGCTTATGACTTGTGGTCAATGGTTTGCTCTTCTCACGCAAACTGCTTCTCATCCTGAGACCTTCCTGCCACACCTTCTGATATATTTTCCATCAAATCCGTGTTTCGATGGAGTTTTTTTCGTGACAATGAGGAACCGTTTTATACTAATCCACTTGCCTAAGGTATGAAAGTTATGTTTGTGAAATATGGACAGTTATATGTGGCCCTTTGTCACTCAGGTGTTAATAGGGATATCGACAACCCTATTCATGAAATGTATTTCTAATGTAAATCACAGAGATGTGTATGCATATAAAACCACTAGACTTTCATCTGTTAAAAAAAAAACATGCTTGACCTTTTTACTAATTGTTTGGTGGCATTGTTTAATTACATGCTCACGTTGGCACAGTGGCACTCGTTAATGTCAACCAATTGTTATTACGTTCAGTCCAGGATGGTTGAATATATATATGTTTTTTTACAAGCACCTATATTATTTTCAACTAAGTGTTCCTAAAACGACATCTTTTATTTTGGTGTTTTCAAGGCTTAAAAACGTTTTCAAAGTAAATAGTATCCGTGACACATTTTCATAGTGCTAAATGCATTTTAATTACCAGTCTTAAGCAACGAGGACTGCAATGCTGCCATTGCTTCTACACAGCAATTAAAACGCTCCATTCTAATTGCTGAGCACGGTGTCTGCCCTCTGCAGGCTCACGGATGAGAAGACAGTGCCTCCGTGCAAGTGACCGCAGATCATTACGCAGATTCTGTCACTGGAGAGCATGGCTACTTGCCTATTAATGCTCACCAATCAAAGTGAACCCTTCGAATATTGGGATTGTTTCATATACAAATAACGCTGGCCGAATGCCTTTGCTTTCAACTATATTTAATCTCATATGTATAGTTTGCTGCACCTGCCTTTATCGCTATGCTTCTAATCATGTAATTTTAGTTGCTGACATCAATTTATTCATTTGTCTCACTGAGACCTTTAATTTTGTTGCTCAGAGTTTATTCCAAATCCTCTTGACCTATGCTATTAATGTTAAACATATTGTTTTGCTAGTGCTCAGCTTTGCCTTTTCGTTGGCTATGTTAAAGGATAATTTAAGAAATGACTATTAATAGCCACTCTCTCGGGATAGCCATGCCGTGCATTCCTTCCTGCCTCCTCTGCGATGTTTCATAAAAAACAACATCAATGCACAGCAGAGCTTGAATCTCGCCTGCCTGAATCGCTATCGATATTGAATTTCACATAACTCGGACATTCTTGGGCATGTCTGTTATGATCAGGTCACTCTCGTTGGTGACGTCAACAATCGAACTGTTCCAATTCCTGTCCCTTGATACATTCTCTCTGAAAAGGGTATAAATTATGTCTACATTCCTGCTATCGATGAACCCTAATAAATGCACATCAGCATTGAACAGATTTTTTTCAAATTAAAGATTATGTTCTGATGGGGGGAGTGGTAAAACAGCAGTTCAGGCACTGCTATGATCATCACACCTGATTCGATTCCTGGTCCTGGCTAACAACAAACTTGAAGATTATAAGTTTGCATGGCTCGATGTATGAGAATTGCTTTCCAAAGCTGTTCTTGTGGGATAGCCCTGTCTAGCCCCCGCCCCCCCTCGCCCCCTCTTACCTTCGCGACGTTTTGCGTTTCACATTGGAAAGCAATTCCCAAACTTAAGGATGCCTTCATTTAGCAACTGATAAACTACGGCTGTTGCTGCCAATCACTGTATGACTGCCTCAGTGAAATTAGTTAAAAGTACAGCAATTCTTGAGGTGGGGTGTAATGAAATAACAAATGTGCGGTACAGACACTAGTTTTATTTTTTATATATTGAAAGCTCAATTGAGGGTGGCTGCTGTGTCAGGCAATTCACTTTGTATAAATCAAATTATGAGGAGTAATTTTATCAAAGCATTTAAAATGGTATTGTAGCGTCACTTGGACAGGCCACATAGCATTTATAATTCTACGAGCGTAGAAACACAGACAACTGAATGAACTCTTTGGGAATATATTTTACAACTTTTCCTTGACTAACGATATTGCCAGGATGCTTTCCATTTCCAAAATATGACATGTTAGTAAACATTGCTCCCTTCTGTCCTGGAATATTGGGTGAGTAAGTGTGAGGAATAATGAATGAAGAGAGAGCGTGAATATGGAATAAATTATATCCAGCTACGGTTGAGGAGATTTTGGTAACAGCAATGCAGAGGATCTACTCAGCATAGCTATTACAGTTCACATTTATAAGATGAAATGTCTGAAGTAAAAAAGATGTGCCTTGCAGATGCATTGCACACGGTCTTTATCTTCACAAGTGCTTCAAGATAACTTTAACGTGGCATCATTTGGAGTATAAGCACCATAAAAGGTAAATGAGCAAATAAATAAGATAAATTCATAATATTTCAAAATGAGCTATCTTGACTGCTGCACAGCTAAACATCAGATGTTCACATGATTGCATAGTATTTCACTAGGGTAAGAGAAATTCTAGCTCAAAGCTATTAAAATAATGCTGCACTCTTTGACCGAGTCATCCACAGTATGTTTGTGTTTTCTTCAGTGCAACACAGAATAAAGACATTTGGTGACTTTTTAAATAAATTAAATTGTATGAATGGGGCAGTATTTGGAAAAACTCTGTGAGCAAGCATCGGGGAAGACTGGTACAATGCAAAGAAATGGTGGTTGGACCGGCACCACACCCAGCCACATTTCTCTTACTCGGTGAAGTGCTCCATACCACACCAGTTACTCGTTGAAGGCTGAGTTAATCTAAGACAGGTCCAGCACGAGTCCTGATACTGCTTTCAAGCTACTGTGCCATCGTTCGCTTAGTGTTCGAGCTTAGCCACCTGAGTTCGATATCTGGCCACGGACACCACTGATAGTGAATGGTAACCAAACCTTTGACGGGATTCCCTCTCTCAGCCCAGCAGTGTGTAGAAGATTCGCACCAGGGAGACAGGGAACCATGTTGTGTTGGTCAGACTGCTCACTCATTATGATCTTAAAACGTGCTCTCTAAACTGTAATAATTATGATAATAATTAGCGCACTTCTGGAGCGCTTTTCACCCGAGGGTCATAATGATCAATTAAACATAAAACGCCTTATCAAAAACCTCCAAGCGCTGGATAGTATAAAAATACAATGAAATGAGAATAATAAAAGAATAACGAGGCTAGAATTGAATCTATATCAGGGCGGCGCGGTGGCGCAGTGGTTAGCGCTGACGCCTCACAGCAAGAAGGTCCCGGGTTCGAGTCTCTCGGCTCCGGTGCCTTTCTGTGTGGAGTTTGCATGCTCTCCCCGTGTCCGCGTGGGTTTTCGCCGGGTACTCCGGTTTCCTCCCACAGTCCAAAAGCATGCTCCTGGATAGGTTGATTGGCTCGCAGACTAAAAATTGTCCCGCAATGCCTGGCGATGGACCGGCGTCCCGTCGTCGGGTGTATTCCTGCCTTACGCCCTGTGTTTCCGGGATAGGCTCCGGCTTCACCGTGACCCTATATAGGATTAAGCGGTTTCAGATAATGAGATGAGCAAAGTTAAAAATAGGCATAAAAATTTAAGCGGTACGAGTGAGTTTTTTTAAAGCCCCTTGAAATGCGATAATGTTGCTGCACTGCCGCTTTTCACCGCCCAACAATATACGAAACTAAACTCAATTTTTGTCTTTACCACAAAGACAACACACTACACATAATACATGACTTGCGGTGGCCAATATGTACATTGAATATGCAGGTTACATTTTAGACACTTGCGAAGCAATGTACATTCATTCATTATCAATACCCGCTCGAACCCAGGGCCATCTTGTTGTGAGGCAGTAGCGCTACCAACTGCATCACCAAGCCACCCATTGAAACAACCCACATGACCAATATGATATTGGCAAACGTTTATCCAACAGCAGATAACAGCGGGCTAATAAGTATTTTTAATATTTTCACCCACAAGCGTTTTGTGGAGTCTCCGTACAACCTGTAAGAAGTTCTCACTTTGAATGTTAGGCCATCTCCTTTTTCTAAGTATGCTTGTGAGTAGGAAGAACATTGTTAATTGTATTTCATGCTATATAACTCAAAGGCCCACACAAATACCCATATCAGACGAATAAATGCAACCTTATTTTATAAATCCATTCATACTGCTTCTTCCTACAGGTGCTTTAATTGAAAATGCTGCCACCTCTAATATTATGTAAAATGAGTCCCACAATAGAAGACTTGTATTTGTTTTTGGTACAAAATTGGTCAAATGAAAAAAGTACTCTGGAATGTGTTTAGCAATTCATTTTAGATAATTTTGCTGATAGTCTGTCTCGAGAATATTCACCTCTAGCATGATGCAGTTTCGGAAGCATTTTTGTAACTTCTTTGAAAATATTGTGATTCTGCAAATCAGTGATGCCGTGAGAGAAATGAAATAATGTTTTATTGAGCAATATCAGATATCGTACCTCTTTGCAAATGATTGGCACATTTTATCTAAATTGTCAATTCCATAGGAATAGATGTAGTGCGATTTAGAATTTGTCATGTGCTGTACGAAACACATTTACATATTCATTTGTATTGCACTGTGAACCCAATGAACCTGAGTACTATTCCAGGTCCATGTTTAAGATCAACGGTGAGTCATATCTACCCTGGTCTTTGCTGACATCTTCAACCACCACTAACGGATACTGTATGGGGATGCCTTCATGCTGCAGTGGACTAACAAAGTGCTGTAAATTATTGTCCTGGTACTCCAGTTTACGACCACAGTCTAATAACATGCTGCTGATGATGATTGCTTCGAAAAGCTGCCCTATGATAGACTAGCATCCCATCCTGGGTATAACCTTGCCTTGTGCCCTTTGGTAGGCTGTGGCTCACTGCGACTCTACAGGATTAAGCAGAAACTGATGATGAATGAATGTGCATATTGGTGAGGAGAGTTAAGCATTTGTATGATCTGACCCAAAAAACTGAAAACTAATATTGAAACCTTTTCTGCGATAATAATTACTCTAGCATGCTTTCTCTGCTTCCAGAAAATCTTTTTCCAAAAGGTGACTGAAGACATGTTACAACCACTATTCAGTTGTTTTTTTTTATAATGTATAAATAATCGAATAAATAAATCAGTCAGCGAATATATTATTACTACAGTTTTATTCAGATCAGAGCAGTCACCACAACTGAATTTTCCCTACAGCATTCCATATACAATTTCCCATGCATTATCTATGTTTGAGGCTATGGAATTCCCATTGGAATTGCTGACCTCAAACCTAGGTTTTTTTGTGTTTGTTTTATGCAGTGCTTTCAAGAATGGCATTGGAAAGTCTATCAGTCAATCCATTGCACATGGACATGAAAGCATTGACTAAATTTCCAACCTGTGTTGGGAGATATTTTTTGCATCAAAGGTCACTTTGGGAGATATTTTTTGCATCAAAGGTCACTTTAACACTTGATGGGAATTGTTGAATTATTATTTCACGGAGGATTTAGTTTGAATACAGAGGTTTTGGGCAGACCTATAAATAAGTTTTAATGGTTTCTTGAAGTTGTGTACAGTAGTTCTTTGGGAGCGTCAACATGGTTCATGCAGGCTAGTGTTCCCTTGCTCTGAATATATGTGGCCTTTGTTCTCTGGTATTCTTGCTAATGCCAAACTCTCAGTAAAGGAATTCGCTAAACATTCTAAAAAGAAAGCCCTGCGCCTTTCAACCTTTCTTAGCTACTGTTATCTTTTATTTAATGGTAATAATACACTGAACCGGTGATTGAAATATTGTGCTAAAAATGTAGCTTTGAATAACGTTATAGACTATCCAGGCGAAAAGTATCTTTATAAGCATAAACGCACACGTGCATGCATGATGTGTGCCTTTAGTCTTCTGATAGGTATAAAATTTCAAACAGTTAAGGAAATATCGGTTCAGTTTCTTTAGAATGCCATTGTTTTTGGATGGGCCTGCACGAGAGAAAGCTTTAAAAAAAAACATCCAGAAGGCATTTGGTCTCCTCTTACACGTTTAGATCTCTTGAAAAGCTGGGATTGCCCACACTTTGCCTTGGCACACCCAATCTACCGATCTACTGATTGAGTATATCAACAAAATATTTTTAAGTTGTATTAATCAGTCAGTAAGTCCATGTTTTATGTAAGCTTGAACGAGCCTTTGAGTTGGAAAGCTCTTTTTAACAATTGTTCAGCAGGTAGGGCTAAGCAAGTTACAATACCTCAGGGCACAAGGGGCAATTGTCAGAATAAGTAACCCAGGCAGTGTGTCTTTGGACTTAAATATATTTTCTTTGTTTTCGTTCAAATTAATGTCTCATCTGAACGTGAACAAATTTAAATTAATATGCAATGCTGTATAATGTCTATACAGAGATTACTCAAACCAAAATGCAAAATTTCTGTGGATGCTCACCTAAAAACTGCTAAGTAAATGTGATAGGCTCTTTTTTAATAAGCATCGTTTAACAAGTTTAAAAGATATATACTTTGGGGAAGACCTGTTTCACCTTCAGTAAAATACATTAAGGAGATGGGGACATCCTGAAGACTGTAGCTGCTTTGCGCCTGGAGCATAAACATTGGCGCGTTTGAGTTACCCTGCTATTCTATACAAATGAGGCCTTTGCCGTTAAACCTAAGCTGATTATCATGTAATTTTCCCGGTGTATCGAGTCTCACATTGACTACATATAATATATTTATTTAAGGCTATGCATAGCTGTCTAGGAACTATTTAACATGCCATATTGTATCCATTGAGCTTGCCTTAGAACTTTGCTCTTTATTTAATATCGTTGCTGCTCTCTGCCGTGTGCAGTGTTTTTCAACTTTTACATCTGATTGTATTGCTGTTTCGAGCAAGTTTTCCAAAACAAAATATACAAGGAATACAATATATAATATGTACAACCCTTTACACAACCCGTGACCCACACCCCCTTCAATACAATTCATGGTGTGCACGCATTCAATTTACAGATTGTGTGAGAGAATGATGGGGTCTTGGAGAGGTGCGGTAAGAACCGCAGAAAAGAAGACCAGTTAAAGTGTGAAGCGGAGGATCTCCTGAGTGTCTGTGCATAGAGCGCTGTTGGGGTCACCCGCGGCTCGGGATTCAGAGCCGCACACAATTGCCCTGCTGTGGAACGGCGCCACCCAGTTTACTGAAGATGGGTGCAGAGAAATGCAGTGCAAAGTAACATGTTTATTGGGACATTTTGTGGGGGGGAGTTAAGTGGGTAAGTGATGGAATTGACTTTTATGTAAATATTTATTTCAGCTACTAGCATTTTTGGTCTGCCTACACGTATATACACATGTGTAATGGGACATTTGAGTACTTCATAACTGTCAGCATAGGTTCAGAACTGAAACCCCCCTGTTGCCTTCATGGCTCTGCCCTCTTACAGTCGATTCAACTGAGCTATTCAATATTGAAGCTAAATTCTTGAAAATGTATGCTCTTCCCCGTTGCAAAGACATTACTATTAATGATTATTTTTTCACCTGTCGCTTATTATATTTTTACTTTTATAATTAGTGTTTTTTATTGTGCACATTTGCTTTTGTTTGAGTTTTTGTATTTTGTTATTGTTAAAATCAACAGTGATGACAATGTACAGCGTTACATTAGCCATATGTATCTAATAAGCAATAATTTAATATACATTTTCGTATGGCATAGATATAGAATCTATGAATTACATGCAATATTTTATTTTTAGGTTTCAATTTGCAAATGCAGCCATTTGGATATGTATTATACGTGGGCTTTTTTTAATAGACTTCCAATACTGTGAATTTGCCAAATGTTTTTAACCGCAGCTAAGATTTCTCGTGAAAGATTTGGCATAAAATGAACAGAAACCCACGACAAAACTCAAACTGAATGCGCAAACTAAAGCTGTCATATTTGATGAATTGCGCTTGTCAAAAATGTGCAGCTACTCATGCATTCTGATTGTAATTATGTTTCTTCACGATCGTACAGGGAATGGCCAAATCCTTATCTAATATGCATACAAATTTTAGCACTCTACATGGACATGAAATTCAATATTTTTTTTTACATTTTCTCACGGTTGCATATGATTTGCAGTTCTGTTTTATTTTAATGACTGAGCCATGCTATGCAATGCGACATTAACCAGCCGCTTAGGACACGGAGATATTGGCTCGATACGAGTAAGTAGACTATATGCTATAAGCTCACAGACTGGAATATTCCACAGGGGGCCAAAAGGCATATCTGCTGCTCACTATGACGTGTAGCGAATTTTAGTAAGTAAAATCATGCCATTGCAGTTCCCATCCGGTTTCTTGCTGTTCGCTTGCTGAACCCAGTATGTGCATGGTACTTCCCTGCAGCAGATGTTCATTGTCTCTACTGGAGTGTGCAATGTGCTTTAAGGCACATTTAGAGCCAGACATATTCCGAGTCATGCACCGCGTATAACCGCGTGTGTTGTCTCCTAGTTTAGCAACAGAATAATACATCAACGTCCGCATAGACTAACCTACGTGTGCATGTATGTGTGGATGATTAACATGTTTTGTGATGAGAGAACTGAATATCTGTTGGAAACGTGAGTATGTATAATTAAAATATGACTGCACCATTATGTTGCGTTCACAGTTACAAAGAATAAATAATACAGCTTAGAATGTCCATATATATATTTTTTTACTTAGTGTTGAGATTTTATTCCATCAGGATCCTGCTTGGCATATGTTACAATTGTCCGTGTGTGTGAGGAGTGCAGTGTGTAGGGAGGATTGTGTTTCCAAGACGTAATTGGGAGAAGGGGTTGCAATGAGTGCAGCACGTACACAGTTTAGTAGAGAGCTGTTTACTGCCAAAGGCAAACCAACAACTTCATGTGCTGACACCGGCATGTACCTGACCCTGTTGCTAAGTATGCAGGAAATCCTGTGGTGGAATTAGCTAAGCAATGTGAAGGCTCAGAATAATATCAATGCATCTTCTTGGGCAGCAAGAGGCACAGCGATTAGGCGCTGCTGACTCACAGAAAAAGTTCGATTGCCAGCTCACGTACCTTTCTATGTGGAGTTTGCATTTTCTCCTTATGTCCGCGTGGGTTTTAGATGGGTTTTTCGGTTTCCTCCCACAGTCCAAATCACATGGTGACCAGACCTACACTGCACCTCGTGCTCTGTGATGGACTGGCGTCCCAGTTCACTGCGACCCTGTATGGGATGACACAGGTACTGATAATGGACAGACGAATAGAATCATGCATTCTAGTTGTAATGAGATAATTGACCATTGTTATTGGTGAGGTCATGTGCTGTTTAGAAGAGGGCATAGTTGCCCAATAAAAAATTGGAGTTGGCGCGTGGAGGTTGGTGATGCAAGGAAAGATCTGCAGCTAGATCTTCGAGGTCCAGTGTAAACTATACCATAGTTGTGCGAGGCATTCAATGGAAGCTATGATAAGGGTAAATACCATTCATCGAATTATGGTCTATGAACCTGCCATTTTAATTGGAAACAAACATCTTGTGGTCTGTTTGCTTTGCCAGCAAGCGCCTTGATAACCTTGCTGATGTGATGCATGAATTGCCGAAGGAGCTGTGTTGGCCACGTGCTAAGTCTGCAACCCCCACAAAAATGTGCCGAAGAGAGTCTACATGAGATGTGTATGTTGATGCTAGGAAAATGAATGTCACCTTCACAAAACATAAACCGTAAACAGCAACACTGGAGAATATGTATTTATAAAACAATGCCCGTATGACTGGAGTCCTGCACGTTGTGCCATTCTGTCATGTGCATTATGGAAATATCTTGTCAACCTGTCTTGCTAAAATTTCTAAATGTGGCTGCCTGGGCTGTGGGCATTCATGCTGCATCTGGGAAAATCTAAAATTTCCGACCGAGTAATGTGTCATGGGAAAACACTGGACATTTCCTCCAGACCATGTCGCTGGCTTACGTCTTGCATGGCCTTGACTTGTGACCATCAAATGACCTTGATGCTGTCGCTGTGCAGCCAGGATCCATGACTTCCCATTCACAGTCTGCAACTTCTGCAAAGGAATGGCAGGACAACATTGCAGTGAGCCATATTATGAACCTTGTTCACTGTTTTGCATACATGATTTTGAGACACGTGCAGCAGATGCAGTGTGCGTGTATTTAACGTTTAGAGAGCGATAGTGCAGCCATCTGCATTCTGCACTGTGAATGCGGCCACCTGAGTTTGATTCCCACTCACAGGCAACACTGGTGACAATTTTCTGAGGTAGTCCTGGGCCTTCCCTGGGTCGATCCCCCGCAAATGAGTACCTAGTGCAGTGTGTAAACATGGCAACTCGGGAGACAAAGGCGGCCAGGTGTGGTGCTGGTCACCTAACCAATGGTGTTCCATACTGGTCTTTAATGATCCTCACTAACAGAACTTTATCTAACAGTACATTAAGACTATGCAGGGGATCTTTCTCTTTACCTTTATGTATGGGTTGGTACAAAACACAACAATCCAAATAGGCAATATTAATGGGAATTTGTGTGCAACACCACCGCCACTACTTAGGTTATTCGCAATTGTGTTTCATCACTCTGATGTGCGAGTTATAAAAACACATTATGGTGTTAATGGTATTCACATGTGGCCTGTACTGCTGTGACATTAACTCACACTAAAATGCAGTTAATACAGTTTAATGTCGTTTTCAATAAATATTGTATTGTCTCTGCAGTAGTCGATACCCTTGACTTGAACTCTTGAAACTTGCCATCAATGTGCCACCCTGTTACGTGATTTGTTTAAATGGCGACAAAACAGACGTTTTACTTGTTGGAACCCCGCACCAATTCTCCAAGGCTGAACCCATCGATTTGATGCTTGACGACCAAATCATCGAAGTTGCTTAGGAAGTCTGGAGTCCAGGAGTGATTCTTGATTCCTCACTCACCTTTGAAACACATCAATAAGGTGAGGGAAGGTAACCTATTTCCATCTTAGAAATATAGCCAGACTGCACAATATCCTGTCACCCTCCAATACTCAGAAGTTAATCCTCAGCTACATATTTTCACGAATCAATTATTGACATGGACTACTTCCTGGTATCCCTGCCAACCTTATCCATCGTCTCCAACGTGTTCAGAAATGTGGCTTCCAGGGTCGTCACCCGCACTCTTATGCATGATCACATATCTCCCAGTGCTGGCGTTTCTCCATTAGCTACCGGTTAAATACAGTATGGATTGAATTCAAGACCCTCCTTCTCACCTACAAGATTCTTACTGGCGTTGCTCTGACATACATGCATGACCTACTGCATGCAGCCTCCTCAACACTGCAACTTCGATACTCCAATACGGGTTTACTCCATGTAATCAGATTACACCTCCGCTCGATATGTGAGCGCCTTCTCACGTGCTGTTCCTAGACTCTGCAACTCCCTTTGGAAATTCAACAAGCCGAGTCACTGGGCGTCTTCAAATTCCGTCTCAAGACTCACTTGTTCCATGAGGCCTTGAAATCCTTTGGCTAGGACTTTGGATGTTGATCACTTCTGTGTGCTTGGATGATGGCACGCTGTTGACCTGTGCCTGCTCAGGAACACTTATTTCTTCCTTTTTAGTTTTAATAATTATTTTACTGTTACCTGACGTCCTTCCTTTATTTATACTAGTTATATTACTCAATTGATCGATTTGATGTTCTTGTTGGCATGCCATTCTCTCCACAGCTCTGTGCTGCACAGAGCTCTTTGGAAATGTAAAAATAACTATTAATGTGTTTGGAGCCTTTTGCTCCGATTATAATTTGCGATTTCTGATTCGGGTTTATTTCTTTAATAGTGGTCGAATGCCTCATTTGTTTTCAAAAGTTTCTTAAGGACGCTATGCTCATTCTCTGCAACGCTGGCGTTTTGTCCTGGTCTTATTGCAGTTGTGCTGACCACCGACCTTTCGTGTACAATAACCAGGAATCTGGTAAAACAGGATCATCCGTGTAAGAATGCTCGTTTGTATTGCGCAGTATAATCATGTTTAAGTGATGACTAATGTGAATGATATATTCCCCCAAAAATATTTTGGGCGGTTGTTACAAACTTCCGTGGTGTTCAATGATGCATGCTTTTAAAAGATTTAAATATACACGAAAACATATTGACGACAGTTAATGCGTTGTTATCAAGTAGTGGCTTCAACTTGCAGAGTATGCTTCATGTGTTTTCAGTTAAGGTTGCTAAACCACGCTAATGCAAAATCGTAGCTATCAAGGTCACATTAAATAGTGACATTTCATTCACAAGGTAACCTAAACAGTGAATTTCACGAAAAAATGTACGTTCGACGAGCTAGCCCACGTAAGACAAATTCTTTTAGAAGTAAAATCCAAGAGTAATGCTTTTAAAACAGCTTTTGTAATAAAAAACGTGATGCTGTACTCTTCCTTGCTTTTTGGTCAAATTTATGAATGCGTTCACTTTGCAATGTGTGCCCTACGCTGATGAAAGTTGACGTTAAACTCCTGCATTCATTGCTACTTACAGTATAATTCATGATAATCTGACGTGCAGCAGATTAATAGTCGCAGAGTTTATTTTTTGTGCCATGTGCGCAACGGTGCAGGATGTCTTTGCAGATGAAATCATACTACAATTCTATGAACCCCCCCCCAAAATAAACGTTATGATTGCTGATTTTTCGTTCTCATGTCGTTGTTGTTGACATGCTCTGTGCAGCGCTTTATGACCCTCGGGTGAACAGAGCTTTATAAATGCAATTATTATTATTATGACCAGTGCTAATTATGCGAATTTTAAGGAATTAAATTACACACTTAAAACACATTACTTTAAATATATTCCTTCTTGGTACTGCTGTGCTTAGAGCATTAGATTCGCAATTGGAAAGGTACATATTAAAATACTGGAGCTATAACCTACCCCATTTTCCATTTAGATTTATTGATGTAGAATTAAAAATGTAAATACAATTTATTACGCGTGCATATTCATTTATTTTCGAAGGGATTCATTTGAAGGGAGAACAACTCATGTGTGGACTAACGTAAAGATGTGGGGTGAGAGACATGACAAGCCACAAGGTCAGCCGGTGCCAACCTGCCAGACACTGCATCCGATATATTATATTATTGGTCAATTCATTAGATTGCTTTAATTGTTTTAGTTGTGGGAGGAAGATGGAGACTCTGGAGGAAGCTGATACAGAACAAACAAACTCTACGCAAAAAGTTGCCCGAGACGGGAATCAAACCACCTCGAGCAGGATATTCTGTCCTTAAGACTGAGATGTTGCCACTGCACCACTCTGCTGCCAAGGTCCGCAAAAGAGTCAAAACATCACAAAGGAGAGAAGTGGAATAATCACCATGGGTATTTCGAAAGTGCAGATCTGAAGCGTAATTCTCTTAAACCTTGAGAGCTGATACTAAATGGCAAATCAACAGTGGTCTCATTTGGAGAGACAGGTCGCCATCACGCAAATGAGAATTTCCGCCACCTACTGACGGACAGCTATGGAAGCAAAATGGGCTGCATTGCTTGAGCAGGAAGCCCCTTTGACTTGCTTTAAACTGAAAAAACATGTTGGAAGATATCGTTATTAGTGATAATTATTTTAGTCTTTTCAAGTAGACGTTAATAACTGCAGCCAGAGTCCTAATCTCAACCATCATCCTAATCTTAGCAGTTGGCTTAACCCCAATTAAGGATCAATGCTAATGTACAGAAATAACGGAGATCTCCTTAGCCTTAGCTATAACCTATTTTTGGACGGTTCATTGAGTGTTGACGTTTATTTGAAGTGTACTGATGTAGGGTTTCACGGCTCGATGTATGACGATTGCTTTCAAAAGCTGCTTCTTCTGGACAGCTGTGTTGAGTGCTTCCCCCTCTCTGCTTCGCAACGTTTCACCTCCACCGTTGGAGGCATCCATCGGCGTTATGTGACTGAGTGCTTGTGACTGAGTGAACTCTGTATGACCGTGTTGTGTTCTATTTATAAATGTGTCTTGCATTGCCTTTTACTTCGGGCTGAGATCAGATTCAGTAATATTATCTCAAACAAACAATTAAAGACAATGAGAGGTCTCTATAATACAATGGTCACACAGAGTGTCCACTCAGTCACAAGCAATCGATCACATAACGCCTAAGGATGCCTCCAATGTGGCAGGCAAAACGTCACGGAGGATAGCGGAGAAGCACTTGACATGGCTATCCCGAAAGAGCATCTTTTGAAAGCAATCATCAATTATTTGAAGTGTTTTAAATATGTTCAAATAGTATTTTAAATCTAACATTTTTTTCTCGACTACGAATCCGGCGGCCACTGAGCTCGATTTCCACTCCTGTCCAA
Organism: Mordacia mordax; assembly: GCA_036362905.1. Classification (NCBI taxonomy): domain Eukaryota; kingdom Metazoa; phylum Chordata; class Hyperoartia; order Petromyzontiformes; family Petromyzontidae; genus Mordacia; species Mordacia mordax. The sequence continues at coordinate 21,637,819 of JAZEWT010000006.1, read as the reverse complement.
TACCAGTGATGATTATCTAATCACATTCTGGCCTCCCCTGGGTCGAATCAGTCACAAATGGATATCTAGTGCAATGTGGAGACATTACCGGTGGAGAACCAAATGCGGTTGGGCATTGGCTAAATAGCAATATATTACACATGCAACTTAGATCGACATATGTATATTATTACAGCAGAAAGTACTCAGTGAGCTTGCACTCTCTCGATGCAGGTTTCCTGCAACACATCTTAGGGTGGCACGGTGGCATCGTGTGTAGTGCTGCTGCCTCACAGCAAGAAGGATCCAGGATCCAGGTTTGATGTCCATCTCAAGTGCCATTCTGTGCAGAGTTTATATGTTCTCTTGTCTACGTGGGGTTTTTTTGCCAAACACTCTCATTTCCTCCCACAGTCCAAATACATGATGCCTTGGTTAATTGGTTTGTTGACAAACATGCCCCCAGTGGCTTGCGGCAGACTGGGCATAGCCTTGCCTTTTTGCCCTCTGTCTGCCGAGATAGTTTCCAACCACCACCCCACCATGACCCTATACAGGATTAAGTGGGTAATAATGATTTCTATTTTAGAGTTCAGAAATAAATGCTTTTGTAAAGACTATATTGCTGCCTAACTTGTTTCTTGTATCGCAAGAATCCCGTTTCCAGAGATTGCAAGGCCACTGTGTATTTTTATTCTGCAATAATAAACGTCTATTTATCTTATTCACCCTTAACTTGTCTTCATTGAATATTAAATGTAGCAGGCAATGTAAAGAGTAGAAAAAGTTTTGTCAATTTCTGGCAATTATGCAGGTGTTAAGATCTTGAAACACCAAAATAGACATCTTTCACAAACCGTAGTGGGCAATGTTAGTTAAAAAAATCCTTTCCATGTCTGGGGGGGAGGGGGGAGGGGATAAAGTATGTGGGTGTGTATGAGGTTTATATTTTGCTAATTGATCGTGCTGTATATTGTGCATTGCTATAAGTATGAATAGTTCACATGCAAATTCATCGAAGCTTTATCTTTCTCAGGGTTTGTAGCATTTCTCCTGAGGGTCGCAGTCGGGTTATGTTACAGTGGATTCGAGACAGTACTCTACTGTAATGGTTCAATTGTGGATTGACCTTCACAAAAATCCTCACCTCTCTTTGCAGAAATAGTCATATATTCCGTATTGAATTAACTGACCTGACCTCAGCTAAGCATGTGACTCAGAAGTTGTTGCTCTGCAGGTTTTTGGAGAGCTATTACTGATATGCTTTTTTGATAAATTGCAGGAAGCATATAAGTAGATGCAATTAATGTGAGACAGACCGATGCAGCTTGTCAGGTTCACATTTTTAGGAAATGACAACTCATTCCTATGAAAATTGCTCAATTGTTGATAATGGTAATATGGCAGAATTTCACGAAATAATGAATTGAGGTGTGAATATGCCTGATAATCTAAGTCAAACAATCTAACAAATTTGTATGCTATAAAAATAAAAATGTATTTGTTACTGTAGTAATATAGACTGTTTATGACTTCAATTTATGTAGGTTTTCACAGCTGGATTCATGATGATTGCTTCTAATAGCCGCTCTTTCAGGATAGCCGCGTCGATCGCTCCTCCTCTCTCCTTTGCGACGATTCGCCTCGCACGTTGGCATCTTCAGACGTTCTGTGGTTGAGTCACGTGTGTGACTGCTATTAATGTCAAGTCACTCCTTTCTAACGCGTCACTCCATCCAATGGACAATGGAAGGGAAGGGGGGTTCATTTGAAAGGGTCTTGCTCATATATTAAAATTAAAATTAAGTTAATCTAGTTCTGCCCCGATTTACCATTAAAATTGTATTTCACGAATGTCTGCAGTTATTTAAGTCTGTAGTGGTTGTTCTCTCCTAATGTTGTCTGTAGTCCAGGGGCGGAACTAGATTAAGTTAATTTGAAATTTAATATGCTAGCAAGAAAATGGAACCTTTTCAAATGAACCCCCCCCCCCCTTTCCATTGTTCCTGGAAGGGAGTGACACGGTAAAAGGGAGTAACTTGACATGTTCATGACTGGTTTGTTACAGTTTTAAATTCTGCTGTATGGTTGCATAAATAGTAAAATAAAAATGCCAGTTTAAAAAGCATATATTATTGATTGCTGATTGTGTGGATAATTTCAGCATGTTAAAAAGAGACTTTCATACATTACTCACTTGATGTGCCATACGCATATAATCATCCGCATTATTCAGTAATTGCTACCCACCCCTGCCAACTAACAAAGCTTTCAGCCATGCCAAGTCAGAGTTTCAGTGCCTCCGTGGAGGGAGAGATGGTGCATTTGCAGTGCTAATAGTTCACAATAGACCTGCCGTTTGTGCTTGCGTTTTGTAAGTAATTAATGTCCCATATGTGTCCTTTTGTAGGAGGCTGGGCCCGACACCTCGCAACCTGCTCGCTTGCGGGGGGAACCGCTGCACCCTGTAGTCTACGCTTGTACAGCATTGCTTCTCCTCTGCCTGCTCACAACTGCCATCACATACTTCCTGCACCACAGGTCAGGTGGCACACTCACTAGCGTTCTTCAACTGGTGCAGCCACACGAGGCCGGATTTTTGGGAATGATTATTTTCTTTTCCCAGAGTTCAGGGTGAGACTGACACTGTGATCTCGGTGGCTCTCCGTAATAGCTGCCGAGTACAGGCTCCTGTCATGCTATGGCTGATTCGTGTTCATTACTACCAGTTAAACCTTTAATCACAGTGTTCTCATATTTGGGTCTTCCATGTTATCTAGCAGAATTTCAGTACTGAAACAATTAAGGTGATAGCTTGATAATTGCTATCCACAGTTTGGATACATCTATTTTCACTTTGTGGGTAAGTCAAGAGTTGTTATTCTATCAAAGAATTCATCCCTTGCCATAAGAATACGGAATTTCAACTACTGGCTCACACTTGTAAAGAGGAGGTGAGGACTAACTTAAGGTTAATTTGAGAAGGAAATTAGGTTGACTATTTTTGATACTCTTTCCGTTACACTTTCGTAAATGATCGTGTTAGGTTATTGATATATATATGAATAAGAGTAATAATGTTTACAGTTGCCTTTAAGCCCTTCCAGATTCATGTAAAACATAATTATATAGCCAGCTTATTGAGTAATATCCCGTATTCTTACTTTAAATAATCTGTGTGAATCGTTGAAATGTATCATCAAAAGTTAGATTCATTTTCACTCGGCAGTAAATCCTTTTACATTAAATGTTCGGCTTGTCTTTTGTTTGCAATTAAAGACACTTCCAAATTAGCTGGCGTAAACATACGTGTGCTTAGACATTGTTCAGATATCTGCAGAACATAAAGAATGCAACACATCAGTCACAAGACAATTTAACTCTGTTGTTTTCAATTAAATTACTTTCTAAAGCTTACTGAAAGTCCTATACCATGATCCAAGCAGACAATGACCACTTTTTAGGGAACACTTACCTCTGTATGAACATTCATTTGCCTGCACACATGTGTAGTTCGCTTTAACCTTATGTTGTCATAACGGAGTTCCAAATTTCGCGAACACGTTATGGGAGCTTCTTCATGAACTGAATAAAATTGTATTCAACTCAGCTCCACTTGCTGGGAATTTATTTGTATTTGTCTTTTCTTGAAGAAGAAACGTGAGACATGATGTCAGATTAAACGAGCAATTTTACATGGAAATCCATTAGAGAGATACACAGTACAACCATGAAATAATATTCGGTTGCAAACGCCTAATGCAAAAAGTGTGATCGTGCCCTAAAAAATAGCATCAACCATTCCTACTCAATGTTTGGATAATTAATGTCAAAACTTTTGTGCAGACACAGCATAAGGTTTGAGATTTAGTGCACAGCGTTTTAAATTCTAAAACTCAGGTTCGATTTCTGGCCACAGATGCCATCATTGATATCGGAATTGGCCAGGGTTTAATTTATTTCGAATCTGCCAAACACGGTGTGCCACAATATCAGCAGTTGGAATACCAAAATCGGTTGTGTGTGGTGCTCACTTTGCATAATAGGGCTTTGCAAGTAGCAATTCTGCCACTTTATATGGCCAAAAAGAAGTCCTCTGTCTTTGTGTACAGAATATATATTGGGTCATCAAAATATATGCTCTAGTGTGAATTGCATACATTTACTGAAATAGTTCACTTACAACAATGGTTTAGATATCATAACACCAATGAAGCACGGAAGATTGTATTCATGTGAAATCATTTTCAATATGATCTCTATGCATTCAGTGCAGCGAGTGTTTCTTCAGTGATGCTCTCAGCAGCATCAGATATGATTTCTGCCTGCAATTGTTCACTGCTATATAGATTATTCCTGTACACAGCTGCAATAAACTCTCAAATTGTACATGTTCCTTGACACCAAATTAATTACTCTAAATGAATACGTAAATAAATATAGGTCATTCATACTACAGCATCTTTTTGATGACTGTATATACATCTCTAATCGACAAAATAGTTGCTCAAGTAATGTAAATATGAATAATACGTTTTTTGGAAATAAAAAGTGGTAATACAGTAAAGGATGCTTGCTGTTACTAATAGAAAATATCTGTATTATAATATCAAACGATTGACTTTCATTCACACAAACGAATATTAAGACAAGAGTTTGTTGATGCTGAATATGTTGTAACGTTAGTCATGTAATATTGATGTTATTTTTAACATGCATGTTTTTTTGGTTAATATTTTATGCTAAAAGTGCATATTAGGTTACAAAAGATAAATGTCAGTGGCAATGGGTAAAAAAGATTTTAAATGTCATGTACGTTGTGAAAGAACTAAATGTTACTTTTTAACTTTTCACTTCTGTTGTAACTTTTAACATCATTGTATGCAGTGGCATTTTCCCCATTCAAACAAACTTGTGCCCACTACATAGTATACGATAACTACCTGTCAGAAACGACATCATATTACAAGTATAATTCTAAGCTGTGAGTGCTTTTGCCAGTGTACATTTGTAAAGGGTAGAGAAGATTTTTATCATTTCTGGCAATTATACAGGTTTTAAGATCTTAAAACATCAAATAGACACCTTTCACAAAGTGTCTGGTTTGCAAAAGCCACACATACTTGTGGCGAAATATGTAAACAGGAAGCTTTGATAACGTATGCATTGCGAACACACACCAGACATGTCTGGTGTGTGTTTGAAGGACATGTCTGTTATGGACTGATCAGTTTGAAGGACAATGCATATGTTATCAAAGCTCAGCCAATGCAGGGCACAGCCAGAGACCCCTATACCCTTCAGTCGCTCAAATAAAATTGGCTGGTCAATAGTATCAAAGGCAGCGCTCAGGTCCACGAGGACAAGAATACTTGGCAAGCCTTCATCAGCAGTGACGAGTAAGTCATCAACTACTTTTACCAGAGCAGTTTCAGTAGTATGGCCGAAATCGAACTCAGATTGGAAGGGATCGAGGAGGTCATTGTTGAGAACTTTATTAAAGCTTCTTGTTTGCATATTTTGCCACAAGTATGTGTGGCTTTTGCAAACTAGACACTTTGAGACAGGTGTCTATTTTGGTGTTTTAAGATCTTAAACACCTGTTCAATTGCCAGAAATCGTATAAACGTTTCCTACTTTTTACAAGAGTAAAACAGAGTTAAATTATTAAAATTGTTTCAGGCACACAGAATGATATGTAAAACGCGCTTAAAAAACACCGGCGGCTTAACATATTTACGAGACCGTTGCAAAGCGCTACATGCTAATAAGAATTAAGAAACTGAATAAAACAGTTTTGCTGCGAATCGAGAGCAGTACGGTTACTGAATCGGGCGAGCGGAGAGGCGCAGATGAAGGGGGGCCCAGGTCTCGCAACACGTGTCGAGGCCGCAGTTCTCGTCGAGAAGGCGCGTAAAAATGTAATGATTAAAGACGAATTATTATCAGTAAAATTAAAGGAAATAGAACTAAAACCAACGTAATTAAAATAAAGTAATTTAGGCTCCCTCAAATACACTAAAAATAGCGGTTTATCTATCAGAAGTTAGGAGCGGCTGATAATTTGCCCGCCTGTATCCCCGGACATCCGTGTTAAGAGGTGCAGTCACTGTTAAGTCTGTCCCAGATCTTTGACAGGTACATATGCATGGCTAAGAGCACATTGTCATTGAATTTGACTGGGTAAGATTCTGTCTGTGCCACACTTGTATTCTACCACCCCTGGATAAATTATTCCAGAAAATGAAACGGGCACATTTGAATCATCAGACCATATAACGAAAAACTTTTTTCCAACTCCGAGAATATATCTACTTGTAGAATGTGTTTTAAGACATTCATTGTTTCTAAGAATTGTAAAAGATGATCGTTACAGTCTAGTATGTGTATTGATGCTCTGAAATTTGAGCTGCAATAATATTCATATACCACGATTTTGCTGCTGATGTTTCCTATAGGAATCACAATTCATCTATGGGGAATTCCCACATTCAATTTTCCATTATCGTAAATAAGATTCCGCCATATGAAGAATTGTACAATCGAGTTATAGTTGTTTTAATGAAGATGCAGATATCACCATTGAATTGTATGCGAATTTTTAGATCAAAGGCACAAATGCTAGGTTACATAGGCAACTATATCACGAAAATACCAGCACCCAGATATGTTTTTCGAACGGCCATGAAGGACATTGGCTTTACTGGTTCCGATTCCTGGCTGTGCCTTTCTGTGTGACTACATTTCCCACAGTGCTTTTCAATGTACTGGTGCCCCATCGGGGGTATTACCCTGCCTTCTGTTACCTTGTACAGGATTAAGTGGGTACTAGTAGTGATGATGACCTATTCTAGGTGTCTGACAGTTGACTAGTCTAAATGTGTTTTTTTAAGTACTGCTAATCCATTTAATGTTTCATTGAGTGGATTAGGAGCTGCAAGCCCCTCATCCCTTAGGTGCCGATAACGTTGATTACTGCCTAAATAATTTAAGTCAAAGCTCACCACTCTTTCCTGGTGTAGAATGGTCCTAAAATGGTCCTTGTGTCAGCTGAACTCTAGTTGTGTTATTTATAAAGCAAAGTCACACCATGCGATGTCACCATTCTTGATATCAGCATGGGTAAATGTCGCCACATCTCTTTGACACCCATTGAAATCCACACTCATTTCAATGTGGATTTCTGCTTCCCTATTCAATTGAATGGTGGGTCTCTAAGGGCCCATGAATTTCCCAGTAGAATTCCCTTCATTTCAATGCAGATGCCACTTGGTTTGCTGGACTCCATGCAACCTCTTTTCTGCCATAATGCCATGCTGGAGTTAAGGTGGAATAAGGCCAATTATGCACACTTCATTCACCATATGTTTCAATGGTGACTCTAGTAGTTGACTCGGTCCTAAGACCCTCCATTCTTGCCAATCCACGAACATGCCTTTTGTAAAAGGCATGTAGATCATGAAAATCGCAGGGTTGGGTATTTATACATAAAATGTACACATCCCTTATCATAAAATGGTTTTAACCTTTCAATAGTGACAACGTGTTTACCTTTAAAACAGAGTTTTATGCAGATGGATAAAGGTTGGGTAAGGACTTTAAATGTGATTCCATTATAAGAAGTGTTGGCCCTGGGAAAGCCAAACAGAAGGCCTGATATGCTAGACAGATGACCAACTCTGCCTGTCCATCCACTGGGACCCAGTAGGGATGAACAATAATCACTTCTCTTTCAACGCATCTGCTTCTGGGCTTCTTATGTCTGGATAGGTTAGCTACAAGAGGACTTTGCAATGCAAATAACAATGTATGGGTACAAACACATTTCCTGAATGTAGCACTATTGATGCGTGTATGTTGATCTAAATGATTTTGAAAAAATATTCTGTGTTGGCTGATTAACCTCTCAAGCAATGGGTGCAGTAAAAATATAAAAGAAATGTGCAGTAATTTGCCTTTGAAAAGAATTTACCGTGTAAGAGGACAGTACAACTATACAACTCTAACAATTATTATTCATGTAAATGGCTGGAACGTATCTGTAGATCACATAGAGGGGTGGCATGATTCGCTTTGCCGAGAATAATTATTTTATACGCCAACATTTCGAAACGTTGAATAATAACAAAAAACTGTGCCGCTGCCGCACAATGTACTGTTCATTGGCCCAAATATTCAACTTGTGTATTAAATATGATGAACGAAAGTTTGAACAATCTCTGCAATAACTAATAAATATTCTTCTTCACAAAGTTATTTAAATTTTCTCGGTAAATATGCTCATGCCACACTCTGGTATATGTTTACAGCTTTGCTACAGCAGGACTGTTCCTTCATCAACTTGATAATCAACAATCAAATTTGCTTTACTTGCGAATGTGATTAAATTATAACTTTCTGCTTGGATTTGGACCCAGGTTCTCTGTGGTTCAGGTTCAGTATTCTAACACGGCCAGTAGCAATAATCCCAGCCAACATTTACTCATCATATAACAGCATATATGCAATGGCCGTTTGATGGTGCGTAATATCTAAAAGCGCAATGTTTTTAAAATATTTATATCCAACTTCATATTCTGAAAGTGCGAACTGACACCCTCCCATATTGTAAATTTTCTGTAATATAACTATGAAATTCCCAACAATAAGGTGTTCATGACCAAGTTTTGAATAAATGTACTATAGTTTTGTTACCATATAAAATGGTATGATTTATATGGTAAAATAACTAACAATTTACTCTAATTTAGGCTCGATGCATGATGATAGTTTACCAAGGCTGTGCTTTTGGGATAACTGTATCAAGTGCTTTCCCTCTCTCTGTCAAAGCTATCCCTAAAGAATTGTTTTGGAAAGCAATTCTAATTCATAATTTGCCATTAATATGTAATAATATACACGATTAACAAATGTGTTTCGTATAGTATGTGTGATTTAATTCTGATAATAAAAATGGAATATATGAATTTATTGCCGTTTGTTCATAGCTGTAACTTTTCTACAGCAATACTTAATAGACATTATGAATGTTTGACTTGAAATACAGTACAGTGTTTGCCACAGACTTTCGTCCATTATTTTTTCACTTTATTGTGACATGACATGCAACCCGACTCACAGTTACCGGCACTATCAGTAAAATTTCACCTTACAGAATTGAGACTGAGTGTATTTATCCCCACGAGGGAAGTCTGGATCTTGAGTACACCACAGTATTGGCAGGAGTGTTGGGATCTGGATAGCGAGAGAATTCCTGTCTGCTTTCATTCGTGTTATGGACAGCCTGGGTATTGGTATTTATATTTACTACATCTTGCAGGCTGTTGCTGTCCTATGAACTGAAACTTAATTCAGAATTGTGTTGCCATTGGTATGTATCGTTTCAAGCTCAAGCACACATTTTCCACTGACCATGTTTTCCTGGTGAAGGGTTTCCATAAGTATAAGCGATGGGAAGAAGAAGAAGAAGAAGAAGGAGAAATTGCTAGCTAGATTTAACCAATTGCCGAGTCTGCAGGGAGCAGGAGGGAGATGTTGGTGGTAATGATGAGAGCTAGGCCTTGGGATGAGCTGCTTCTCACTGGCAATGTGCAGTCACAGCTCGTGTCTACTTAGAGACGACGTCGACATGTAAGAGTACAATATGATCACGAAAACTCGATCACAAAACACATTAGGATAAAATAGAAGAAAAAAATAACCGTGGCTTTGACAGCTGTGTAAGTGCTTGCTTTGTGAAGTCTCGAAGAAAAGGGGCAAAATGAGGTGTTTTATTTATAATCATTGATATATTGACATATATATACATACAATATATATATAAGGTGTCATATAATTATAACACTAACAAATGTAATGTTTTTTATTTAATCCAGTGAAAAAGTATCATTTCTCTTTGGACAGATATTCATTAGTTTATAACAAATGCAATCTCCTTGCTGTCTGTGGCTGGGGGAGTTGGGCATGGGGAGCGGTGGTTCACTGGTTAGCGCACTTGTCTACAAACCGGGCAACCCGTGTTTTGATTCCCACTCACGGTCAACACCAGTGACAATGTCCTAAACCGATCCTGGGCCTACCCTAGGTCGACTGACTCTCAAGTGAGTGCCTGGTGCAGTGTGTAAACATCTCCATTGGGGAGACAAAAGCGGCCATGCATAGTGCTGGCCACCTACACCTTGGTGTGCTGTACTCGCTTTCATAGGTAATCCTCACTTTCGGCACTTAGCCCCAGAGTCTGCTGAAAGTTTGGGAGGGGATTCCTTTGTCATTGTTGACTGGGGCGGGGGGGGGAGGGAGTTATTCGTATGAGGTGGTGTTTATGTGGAATAAGTAGAAGTGTGGGTTGAGAAGACCGTAAAATATAATCTTCTCGCCCCTTGTGTTCTGCAGCGTAATCCTAATCAGCCGTAAGGGCTGGCATTTGCTTCTCAACCTCTGCTTCAGCATCGGACTGACTGGCAGCGCCTTCGCTGGAGGAATCGAGCAGACGAGGAACGTGTCACTCTGCCAGGGGGTGCGTGCATCCACACAGGGAACACGTTTCACTACAGGGAATGTACGGGATTATGGGATTGCATTACATGTATGAGAGGGAACATTAGGAGCTTGACTACGTATCTTAATACTCAGTGTCAAGAGCGTTGCCATGCTCAAGCAAGGATTGGAAAGTGTGCATTAGCAGTAATAGCCCCGAAGCAAGTGGTTTAGAATTGTTATTTCTATGGTGGGAATTAGTCTGTCCTTAGGACAAGCAGTGTAGACTTTCTATAATTTTGTAATTATGTTGTTGACAGGGGACAATGATGGGCTGAACGCATTAGCACTAAAACATTAGGATTGTGAGTCAAGCTCACTGCCACACACCTGGCCAGACCTGGCATAACCAGGACCACTCAAGTATACTTTTTGCACAGTTTTTGAACATTTAATACTGCCCTCTTGTATATTACTGTCACCCATTTCCATGAGCCCATTTTAAAACCAAATTTGACTTTGTTTATTAGCCGGTACGCATACCTTTATTGTCTCATCGTCGTCCGTGAGTTTGATTCTTCTCTCGAGGAAATTTCGTTTATGAAGTGGCTCTGTTTCCATTACTCCATTTAAAAAATAATCATCACTTCAGCAAGGCAGTACATAAGACATGTAACAATGGAAATGTCAACAAATTTACAAACGTTCCTTCTGTGAGTATAGAGCAAGCTCCCTTGCCAAGCTCCTTTCTGTTCTTGTGACTGGTGTGAAGCACTTAGCTGAGGATGCTGAAAAACGTTGAGTGTTTAGTTGTTGCTAATAATAAAGCATACATCGATTAATTTATTACATTTCTGCATTGGCCTTTGCACAATAGTGGCAATTTCATGGTCGAAGATCACTTTATACTGCCCAGTTTGTTACGCCAACAGCTTCATTTGTTATATTGGTGTACTCCAGGCAATATCGGTAAGAAGACTCTCATTACAACTTTATGGGCTCAAAGTCTTGCTCATTTGAAGCAAGACTTGTTCTTACTTTTTTATCGCTTATTTTATGTCCTATAATCTGTTGCTGCTGTTTGACTTTCAGTTGAACTGTCCTGATCTTTTTGACATGCCGTTCTCTCCACAGCTCAGATTTGTAAAGAAAATAAACCTCGAAAAAAACGTTGTTGCTGATTTGCCGTTCTTATCTCGTTGATAATGTGGCCCTTCTCTCAGCGGCTCTGTGTAGCGCTTTGTGGCCCTTGGGTGATGAGCGCTCGAGAAATGCAATTATTATTATACGATGAATGTTAAATTAAACCATTTAATGTCGTATTATATTCACTGATAATTTTGCACTTTAAATTTATAGTTGAAAGTCTGATCATATTTTACTTGTTGTTCTGCAACGATGTGTATATAAAAAAAATTCCCAAAAAATGTTATTGCTGCTGATTTTCTGTTCTGGTGCCGTTATTGTTGACGCGCCATTCTCTCCGCGGCTCTGTGCAGCACTTTGTGACCCTCGGGTGAAACACGCTAAGTAATTGTAATTGTTATTATTACTTAGTAGTTGTGGATGAGCAGGAACTATTCAAACATGCTTATTGTTTCTTTGAAATGTCCATATTTTTTCATGTCAAAACATTGCACGCACATGGGGAATATTTAAAATTCATTTCTGTTGAAAACAAAACCATTTAGAGTTACGTGATTAAATGTATCAGTGTGAAGGTTTTTAGTGGCGACTGCATTTACATTTATTTCTCCCACTGGCAGTACAAAAACAACCTGCTGCAACAGTAGAATCGTAGCGTTGAGCAGGATTTAAACGGTGTAGCTGTCCTCTGTTTTATTTCTATCAATGCGCTTCTAGGTAAAATATGGGAAGAGGTTTTACCATTTCTGGCATTAATAATACCAGTTATGAAGTCTTAAGACACCAAATTAAGACATTGACACTGGCAGGGATTCACGAGGAATGAGAAGGAAGTGACTCGGAAGGAGACAATGTTTCGACATAGAAATACTCGTCATATAGATGACTCGCACACATATCGCCAGAGGATGCCTCCAACGTGGGAGGCGAAACATCGCGAAGGAGAGAGGAGGAGCGATCGACGTGGCTATCCCGAAAGAGAAGTTTTTTTGTACCCAATGATAATGTGTGCATTGTCCTTGAAGCTGATTGGCCCACACCAGAGATAGCTTCCTTAAGAGCCGAGTCTCAGTGTTAGCCAGGTGTAGCCAAAAGGCAATCAGCTCAGGACAACGCAAATAGCAATGCATTAGTAGCTCTGGTTGAGCTGTTAAGCCAATGGGCACTTTTGTGAAAAGTGGTAAAACCTCTTCTGTTTTTTATCCATTAGTACTGGCAAAAATGTACCGAAAATGCGTTTCTAACTTATATTTATTTTAAGTGTATATTCATTTATGTAAGTGTTGTTCAATAAATGAGTGGGGCCACTACAGTGGTCTTTCAGATTGTGTTGTATGTTCTGTTGTGTATGGGAAGGCAAACTACACTATGAGCTTGGCAACCTAAGGTAGATTGTTAGTGGTTGCAAGCGTGATATCATCATGCTTATCAGCGGAGTCGGGCAGGTACAAAAGGACATGTGGGCTACTAGTCATGTGAATGGTTCTGCGTAGCTGTTCTCTTGGGAAAGCCGTGTCGAGTGTTCCTGCACTCTCCTTAGCGGCGTTTTGCTTCCCACTTTGTGGAAGCATCAGAAGCTTGATCATGGAAATAGGAACACTTCTTATAAATATCCCGAAAGAGCATCTGTGGAGAGCGATAACAAAATAGATGTCTAAAGTGGCAGCGTTTCTCATACATCGAACCATGAAAACCTATATCACCAGATTGGCTGCTAGTTTTCTTTAAAAACTATGCATCTTTGAAAAATTAAATGTAACAACAAAAGTCCAAAGTTATGAAGAATGGCACACTCAGAATAGAAAAACAAACGTCATGAAGAGCCATTGCCCAAACGATTATTCCCTTGATCTCAGAATCCCGTTAACATAATATTTCTGAAACCAAATTACAATCTTCCTCTTTAACTGAATAAGTCTGACTATAATTATACCGCGATAGTTATTTTGGAGTGCCTATTTTGCCCTAGGTTGCACATAACATCTTATAAACTGTCTGCATGAGACTTGCCACCATTTGACCATATTTAAAATGATTTTCTGAAATTCACAGAATCAGGGTCCAGCACTGCCATATAATACAATTTAAATGCACATTTAGTATGAATGGTTGCATTTTTCCTTACGTTGTTATATTAAATATTGGTGTTGAAAAAAGAATATATCCAATTCAGTCAATAACGCTGTGGCCTTAAAAGTAAAAGTGAAATTAATGAATGTGTTCAGATGTCGTTTGTGCTTGGGCACTACTGCTAACACAGTATGACCAAATAATGTCTAATTTTATCACAAGTCAAATAACGACTACTTTCGTGCATGTTTCTACAACGGCACTTAGTTTCTTCGCTGTTAATGTGATATTGTTGCACAAATAATTACGTCAGTATAACGAAAAACGTATTTATTTTATTCATTTTTAATTTCAATTCGCTAAAGGAGAAAAATAAGTGTCGCTGCCAGGAATAATAATGCATTTTACAATTTAAGTATTTGATAGTTTAAATTGTTGCAGAAACACAACTGAACACTCGAAGTATATATTCCTGGGAAATATTGTTACAGTTGTATTAATCTCATCTCATCTCATTGTCAGAAACCACTTGATCCTGTACAGGGTCGCGGTGACCCGAAGCCTATCTCGGCAGACACAGGGCACAAGGCAGGGATATACCCACGATGGGACGCCATCGCCGGCACTGCGGGCAATATAGTCTGCAAGCCAATTAACCTATGCAGCAGCATGTTTTTTGGACTGTGGGAGGAAACCGGAGTGTCCGGCAAAAACCCACGCGGACACGGGGAGAGAACATGCAAACTCCGCACAGAAAGGCACCTGAGCCGAGATTTGAACCCGGGGACCTTCTTGCTGTGAGGCGACAGCGCTATCCACTGGGCCACCGTGTATTAAGCAGAATCAAGTACTTGAAATAAAGAGGGGAATGAGAGCAGGATGAAGAACTTTTTTTTTCCTAAACTGCATTTCCCAATGAAATGCAAGATGTGCGTGTGGCTGAAGAGAAGAACGTCTTCAATCAGATGAATTTTCCGGCTGTGAGAAACAACTCTGAACAATGGACACTGACAGACAATGGAACAGGAGTTGACGACGTGTGCAGAGATGGAATTACATCGAGATGAAAGATGAACATGCATATCAGGGAACATGCAATTTAAAGTCATCATATTGACTGCTAAAGAAAGTAAATGGGCTTGGACAAAATATGCCATTGGAAGAATTCTGACCAGTGGAAAAGATTGGTAATGTAATTTCAACAAAAGGAGATGGCCTATATAAAAAATACAATCTGCCGAGATGGTTGGCGAGATCGGCTTATGTGCAGGATTAAGATGGATTGTGGCATCACAAGACTATGGGATGGTATTGGCAGACGAAGGCCTTTATTCAGCAGCGAATAGATCTTATTTGATAACTGGGCAAGGCGCACGAATGACTATCATAAAAATGTATTTACGTGAATATTTGTCACGTTTGCTACTCTGGATTCAAAATTGTGGTCGGAAATGTATTAAAAATAATGCATAGCACTTTTATTTCTGGGAAAATAAATTGCCATTAAACTTACATTTCAATTACCCTTTTATACTAGGAACAATTAGGCATATTACGTGTTCTTTGTCACTCTTGGTATTACATTATAAGTATTAATACATTTTAATTTGCATATACAATATAATGTGCCACTGAAATTATCGTTAGAGCCAATATACTTGCATATAAGCCTAAAATATTTAATAGTCCCCTGGCCATTGTCGAAAGGTTACGTCATTTGCTTTTTAAGCACATTTGACTGTACTTTAACGGTTCCTCCGGGACAATCACTCAATTAACAAAACACATTAGCCTATACAATTTTAAAGAGATTCATATGTAAATTTCTTAACAGGGGTGAAAACGTCTAATATGCTAACACTCAACAATGCATTTATATTTTGCAGTCCTATCAATATTGTTAAATGCTTCACATTTTTAAATGTTATGAGTATAAGCAGGCAATGCAGTTTATATTATAGTGAATGTTAATTTATGCAGCAGGTAGGTAAGTAGGGTGTCTTTTTTTGGATATCTTCTGGTCTGCTTGCTCTTGTAGGAAAACTTTGTATATAGTGTAATTTCTGCCACACACATGCAAATACTTGCTCACCTTTTGCAACAATGTATCATCTATTAGACACAAACTCACTCTGTTGATAAAATATGAACTGTTATATTCGCCGTTAACGGTTATATTTACAGAGCTGTATCATTGCAATGAGCTCAATCTAGGAATTGCTCTTCAGAGCTGTTCTTTCAGGATAGCCTGATGATGCCTCAAACGTGGGATGCAAAACATTACGAAGGAGAGAGGATTAATGCTCGACGTGGCTATCCCAAGAGCAGCTCTAAAGGACAAATCGTGTGCATATATAAATACATGAGCCTAATATGTTGCCCATTTATCCAATGCACACAACTTGACGTTCATTTTCATGAAATATTCTGTGGCGATCAGGACACTCATCGACGGTTGAATAATCATTCGTTAAATTAGCAGAGTATCTGCCCTGCGGGTGATCTTTGTTACAAGTGTGTAAAATATTTTCCGGACGTCTCTTGCTGTTGACGTTTTCTGTTCAACTTACTGCTTTGATCTGGATGTCTTCATCATGTTCTTTTAGGACTGTTTGAAATACCGCTGGGTTCATAAGAGTAAGCAATTAGAGGGATATAAAAGCTGAAGTAAGACGTAAATAAAACCCGTGGTGTTGTGCAGATAAAGTTTGTGCTTACAAAACTTTTAAGCTCGGTACCTTGAGTGCGGGCATACGTACATAAAACACTTCCTCGATTTTATGTAGAAAACGACTCTGTGCCTTGCAGGTGGGGATTATCCTTCACTATGCGTCTCTCTCCACGGTGCTGTGGATCGGAATGATGGCGCGCAACACTTTCCGGCAGCTGGGGCCCAGAGAGCGCCCAGCGGAGGGCGACGAGCCACCCCCGCCTCCGCGGCCAATCATCAGGTGCAGCCGCGCACGGACACCCGGCCTCGTCACAAAATGACACCGCGATATTTGCTGCAATCGGCGGCAGCCGCCGCAGCGCGTTGCACGCCCGTGGAAAATGCACTGCGCGTTAAAGGTGCAGCTCCGCAATCGCTTGCCTCGTGCCTCTGCTGGCAAAAGGGTTGTCTGCCAGACAGATGCTCCCACGGGGTGTTTGGCCGACTCGTTCACACTGTCTCAGACAGTTTTGAAATAGATGGGAGTACCCACGTTCCATCCCAACTCACATGACCTAGCGATTTGAGGAAATGTGGTGTGCCCATTTATGCTGATGGGTGGTACACAGGCGGCATGATTTAAAACACTTAGAAATTGTATCGGGCTTCCACACCTGGAGATTTCATAACACTGGCGAACTCTGAATTGCAACTGCAGTTCGATAATGATTACACTACAGCAACATCATGTAAGAGTGCAAACAATATCCACTCGCAAGATGACGTGCACATTCAATTGATCACTCCTGCATTCGCGATGTGAATATGCACATGGATGTAAATACTCGTACTGTTTGTAACCAGGACGCCTGCGTGTATGTATGTGATGCCTGCTACTGTCATCGTTTCCATAAGGGTAGAAGAGCTCTCACTCTTGTGCATTCACTCACGTTAACTCACATCATACATGCACTGCACATAAGAACGTGGGTGAACATCGGACTGTGGTTCTAAGAAAGATGCCAATAAATGAATCCTTGACATCCTCTACCTTGTAGCCTTTGTCCTGCGGGAAAATTAGTCAGAGGTCGATATATTTACTGTCTATATCTAAAAACTAAAGGTTTTCCTCGAACAATATTATATATCTGTGCAATAAATGTCCATAAATATCCACATTGCTAACGGATAGTTTTTATTTTAGTCGCTCCATGGAATTATATATTTTTTAAATTTCGTTTTTCTGGCATATAATTTCCGCACGCTTTACATTTGAACATTGTGGTAATTAATTACTAAAGCTATGCACGTTATTTCTGAAAAAAAATGGCAGCCTAATTCATTATTCATAAAACATGACCGTGTTCAAGATTTAAACATATATTTGATAAAGAAAAAAACGAACAACGTAAAATGTTATCAGCATTCATCATCATTATCGCTACCCGCTTAATCCTGTACAGGGTCACGGGGGCAATGCGAAATGTGCTATTAATAATGTTATTGCCTGTTACTTAGCTGCATGCCATGGGTTCTGCTGCCGAAAGATGTCATGGCATTTTCACGCAAGGCCATCATCTTTACTCAAACGAGACTCAACACATGCTATGTGACTCCCACATCATTATCCTGTCTTTCACATTATGTAGTGTATTTTAACGAGTGTGGATTCCATCTCATGAACATTGACGCACTTTATGGTTGGACCGATCTTGCATTGTATTCCTAATAATCCAAAGCTCAATAAAAAACACGTATACTTATGTAAGCCTTCAATCCGATTTTGATACAGTTGTTAACAACATCTGTATGCACCCAACAATCCCCGTGTTTGTCATTAGCACTGCCTTAGTTGACATTTTGGGCAGTGGGCCTTCAAAGCAGTAGGGGCATAGGAAGTTGACATTTGGGGCAATTGTCTTCTTGGGAGTGGAGAATCCACAGTCACAGCCAGAAATGTCACCCTCTTATAAGGCAGTGTTAATGATGAATGGGGTGAGTTTTTTGTTATGACCTTGTGTGCCACTGCCTATGTGGTCTCTTAAATTTGTGTTTACACAACCTTGCTTTCTCAAGGTATAACAACAACAAGAACCTCTGCTACTGCATGCGCTCTCTGAGATCACATCAGGTTCTACTGCGTGCTGTACGCTATGTACTCTGAACTCCGAGTGATTGGGAGCTTCTTCAGGAACAACTTAATAATAATAATTTGGGGTACAACTCCAAAATGCATTGGCAAGCAATATAGCCCCAACAGCACAAAGCCACGCAGAATGATAACCGATGAATGACCTTCAGATATAATTGCCAAGTTAATTAGTAGTCACTAACAATATCACTCAGAAACTGAATTGATATGATTATTGGAGTACATTTATTTGTTTGTAGACTAAGCATGTAACAAAGGAAATGAGATGTAACACAATCCACAGATTATTTCTACATATCACTGCATAGCCATACTGAACGAATATAACCCCCCTCCCCAAAGGGCACCTGGCTGTTTTACTCATTGTGCAGTCCTAAATGAGTTTTCTCAGTATTCTTTTCTCTCATCTGCCGACATGGCAATAATCAGTTTTCTTGAAGTAAGCTAAGCATGCCAATGTTAAACTTTATGGAAGATAATGTTTTTTTTCCTCTTTGCTAATAAATCAACAGAAATCAATTTTTCAATGTATGAATTTATGGATACATATTACGATGGTGGAATTGGCAGTGGGGTGGCACTCATCTTCATTACAGCACTGACAATTATTGACAAGCCACGACAGGGTGGTGCAATGGTAATATTTGCGCCTCACAGAAAGATGGATCTGCTCGAGGCAGTTAGATTTCTGCCTCGGGCACCTTTCTATGTAGAGTTTGTGTGCTCGCCCCGTGTTTTGCATGGGTTTCCTCTGGGTTTTCCAATTTTCTCACGTAAAAAAAACTTCTTATTAAATGGCCAATATTATAATATGTAGGAAAGCAGTGTCCAGTGGGTTGGTGCCAGCTAATCGTGCGGATTTACTCCTCCCTCTGTAGGTTACCTGGTGCCATCGAGTCGTTCCTCTTCGAATGAATAACTTCGAAATTGAATATGTGCGTATTAGAAATTTTACTTATTATAATTAATGATGTCACTCTAAATGTAATGACGGATCCATGGTGAAAGAGTTTGTGTGTTTCATTGAACCACATGTATTGTATTGTTATCTGCAGTCCAGCACTCCTTGTAGGGTCTCCCTCGGTATATAGGTCTGGTACGTTACAAATAGTGATCTGAAGAAATTGACTAAAGAAGGTTGTAATCAGGAAGGGCATCCGGTTATGAAATTCTTCTCCAATACCCCCATCAATGGGGAGGGGGGGGGGTTAAGGAGACCTTTTGCCGTTTAAACTGGCAACAACAACATGAACGTGGCGTGCTTATGTCTGGGGTGAGCAATGTTCTTCTGTTTAATGCAATTTCCTACGTATTCAAATATATACATATTGATCTCACAAAGCGCTCTGTGCGGCGCTTTGTGACCCTCTGGTGAAAAGCGCTATAAAAATGCAATTGTTATTATTATTACTAAAAGGCACTGGACAATGTGTAGTTCTGCAGTAGCTTCTTTAGTCAGCCAAGCCACACGATGACACATGCTCTGAGTGATTAAATATTCAACGTCGTCCCCAGTTCTTATAGCTCATGCCTTAACTACTTTTGGGACCCATTCTCCACTATTCTCAACCGCCAAATCCCCCTCTCACAATCAAGCCCACTTTCTTCAATTCCCGGCTAACAGAACAGCACTTTTTTTTCATCAGACTCTCGTGGGATTTCACCTTTCATACCTAACTGCCAATCCAGTGCCTTACGCTTCACCAATCCGTTGTACACTCATCGAACAGCTGATGGCGGGAGTGGTAAGCTTTCGCTCCGCTCGACCGAACGATTTACGGTTGGCAGCTGATCAATCAGTGGCAACCATACCTATTTTGAACGGCGGATCTGTTGAAATATATTGTGGGCTCATGAAATTTTACACACAGGGCATGCGCTTTGGCATCCTTACACTGTGAACATCATCATTATAAGTACCCGCTTAGGATAGTAAAGGGTTCCTGTTAAAGTTGATGGTGGGGGGAGGGGGGCGTGGCCAAAGCCTATCCTGGTATATCTTTGGATTGTGGGAGGAAACTGGAGTACTCATAAAAACCCAAAATCGTCAATCGAGCAATGGTCCTTGACAAAAGCAACAACAGGGCAATAGCCAAGAGCACATTCGCGTGTGAGGGCGGCGCGGTGGCCCAGTGGTTAGCGCTGTCGCCTCACAGCAAGAAGGTCCCGGGTTCGAATCTCTCGGCTCGGGTGCCTTTCTGTGTGGAGTTTGCATGCTCTCCCCGTGTCCGCGTGGGTTTTCGCTGGGCACTCCGGTTTCCTCCCACAGCCCAAAAGCATGCTGCTGCAAAGGTTAATTGGCTCGCAGGCTAAATTGCCCCGCAGTGCCCGGCGATGGACTGGCGTCCCATCGTGGGTGTATCCCTGCCTTGCGCCCTGTGTCTGCCGGGATAGGCTCCGAGCTCACCGTGACCCTGTATAGGACTAAGCGGTTTCAGACAATGAGATGAGATGAGATTCCAATTGCAGACACATATCTGATAAATCATGTGATTAACATTAACGTTCACGCTCCAGTAAGAATATTGCTATAATTTTTGCTGGGCATTCTCTGACGTACACAAATGTTTTAATAGCTGTAAATGGCCACCCTTTTACACAAATAAAAATGACTAAATTGCATAGGTCTAATCATACTATTTTTGAAAAAGTTTTCCTATGTGGAATCTTGATTGCCTGGCTGAATTCGTTACTGCTATGCAAGTGTGTGCTTGTACTAGTGAAGGTCCACAGGTGATGGGCATGGGGACACCGTATGTATGGTTGATGGGATAGTGAATGAGGGAGCTGCATTTACTTTGCAAAGGAGATGTCTTTGAACGTCTGCTTGAGTGGCAGAGTTTGTAACGTTGTTAATATCAAGTCATCTGCAAAGTCTTATGCATGTTATTTAAATGGTAAATGTCAGGTGTTAATAATTATATTTTTACGGGTACATTTATGTCAATTGGCTTCTACTGTCCCAGAGATTTTGTGTGGAAGGAGATGGTGGGGGTCACTATTGTTTACCTTCAATCTGCCAAGTAGGCCCCTTTCTGTGCCCCTCGAGGCTCTGCTTGTAATGCCCACCCATGTGAAGAGCAGATGGAGCTGCTGTTATCTTGCTTTGCTGCTGAAGCTCGTTCCTACAACATGGCGTCAGTCGCCCGTGTTTGATGATGGGCTTGCGCATCTTAAAACTTATGGTCGCTCACACCTCCAATACGAACTTCATAAATCAAGGATTATTTTGATGCATTTTTACTCTTTTTGATTTCATGTTAATATGTATAATTCACCATGGCAGTGGGGACAGCATATTATAAAGCGTCGATTAATAATTAGAGCATTGTACAAAGCCAATAGGGGTTGGTTGAAATATATACTGGTCTCTGCTACAGAAATGTGGAATTTAAATAAAGAACTCAGGATGTAACTGTCAATGATCCTTGCCCTATCGCACTGTCAGGGAACCCTTTCCTTAAAGCAGGTGGTAGGAGCCCATGACACACCTTTCTTCTTGCATTTGGTGACAAAGTCTCATCTCATCTCATTGTCTGAAACCGCTTAATCCTACACAGGGTCACGGTGAGCCGGAGCCTATCCCGGAAACACAGAGCGTAAGGCAGGAATACACCCGACGACGGGACGCCAGTCCATCGCCGGTGGTGACAAAGTGAAAAGTGTAAATTCCAGAAACTTACATATCGTTTCAAAGCAATAAATAAGCGAGTTCATTTGTAGCTAACCGTTCCTGTCCTATTTGATGTGGCATCTCCACACTGATGAGTTTTTCACGTAAACACAAGCTGCTCTGAAACTATTTTCATGAAATCATTTTTGTATCATTACAACAACCGTAGCAAAAAAAAACACATGCTGAAAGTGGCCAGATGGCTCGGTGGACTAATGTTCATTATAAATGTCAGAGCAATGGGCCAATACCACTGATTATCCTGGGCACTAGTCCTAGTTATTCACTGAAGGTAAATACAGGTTCTCAAGTGTAGCAAAATGGGTGTTCTTACCCTAATCACCACCATCTGTACAAAACATAAAAATGGCTCAGTTCAGTTACAATGCTCATCTGGCAGATAACAAGGCAGAACATATATCTGGCCCGTCTGCTAAACAGACAGTGGGGTATTACGTTGATTTTGTGAGATATACGTTCGAAAGATTTTGAGAGAATGCTTTTTCAAGTTGTTCAACAACCAGATGTACCAACCAGATGTTTCTCTTCAGAAAGATATGAAAAAATGTGTGCCAAATACATTACCATTTTAAACATTATAAAAGAGTGTTCCAGTAGAACCTTTTACTAAAGACATAAACCAGAACTTAGGCTTCCATCACTGAAACTCTTCGGTTTGAGAAGTTGGAATATGCTCCAAGCCAGTCAGCCTTCATGGCAAAATACATACAACCATCACATATCATTATCTTCACATGAGATGTCGCAACGTATGGTATTATTTATTTTTTCTTAAGTAAAAGTGAAAAGTATCTACTGTCTGATAACATCTGAGTGGCATATGTTGAAATACTTAAGCATATATTATGAGATCATACTTTTCTATTCCAGTTATTAAAAAAACATTCATCAGTGAAATTGCCAGTGCAAAAATAGTACCTGAAAATTAGTTTTATGAACCCTAGTTTTTCATTTCATTGACCCATTGGTGAGTCCACTTTTGGGATACACTAGTCACATAGGGTGATTCAAATTGGCTTTTATAATACCACATCGGCACGGTGGCCCAGTGGGTAGCGTTGTCGCCTCACAGCAAGAAGGTTCCGGGTTCGAATTGCGGCTCGCGTGCCTTTCTGTGTGGAGTTGGCATGTTCTCCCCGTGTCCGCGTGGGTTTTCGCCGGGCACTCCGGTTTCGTCCCACAGTACACAAAGCATGCTGCTGCATAGGTTAATTGGCATGCAGACTAAATTGCCCACAGTACCCGGTGATGGACTTGTGTCCCATCGTGGGTATATCCCTGCCTTGTGCCCTGTGCCTGCCAGGATAAGCTCCAGCTCACCGTGACCCTGTACAAGACTGAACGGTTTCTGACAATGAGATGAGATGAATACCATATATTAATATGCCTGCTATCAGTACATTTGCAATATCTTAAAGCAAAACCATAACCTCTGTGCTCCAATAAAATCCTATTATAAAGATACTATACCATTGTTTGTATTATTATTTATTTATTACAGCATATAGCATTTAGCAGTAGGCTTACAAAAATAGAACTGTGTTCCAGCTCCGAGCCAGAGTCAACTCAGCCTTGAATTCTTCCATGGTTGACAAAATGAGTGCCACTGAGTCCTCGTAAGACGTCAACAGTGCTTGTTCTATGGCCATGGTGGTTTGTACTGGAGGAATATGAACCTGCTGATGCATTCTGTGTTCTGCCATCTCTTTAAATGAATAGCCAGAATGTAACGAACAGTTTAGTCCAGACAGGTCCAATTGATCCACAAAGTTTTGCAATACAGTTGTGATTTATAAAGTTGAAATGTGTGTATTGTCAGAATGACAGCTATGTTTGCAGAGAATTGTATCAATTTCATAAAAGCCACTAATGCAGGACCTTTTCCTTCCATTGCAGGTCCCAGTCAATGGGTACCTTTTTGCCAGTACAAAGATGTAAAAATACAGAAAAAATATTAAGGTTTCTGGCAATAATATCTAAAAACCCACACAAAATAGACACCGTTAACAAAGTGTTACGTTTGCAAAAAAAGACACAAGCTTGTGGCAAGACGTACAAAAGTGCTTTGATAATTATGCGTTGTTCTTGAAAAGGATTGGCCTCCACCAGACAAAAATTCCTTTAGAGCCTAGTCTGAGTGTTAATCAAGTGCTGTCATAAGGCAATCAACTCAGGACAATGCAAATATCAATGTATTGATATAAATATTAGCAAATATCAACGTATTTATATTTGCATTGATTGATATTTGCATTCTCCTTAGCATTGTCCTGATATAATAATCTCATCTCATATCATTGTCAGAAAAGCTTAATCCTGTACAGGGTCGCAGTGAGTCGGAGTCTATCCCGGCAGACACAGGGCGCAAGGCAGGGACTTCCCCACGACGGGACGCCAGTCCATCACCGGGCACTGAGGGCAATTTAGTCTGCGAGCCAATTAACCTATGCAGCAGCATGTTTTTTGCACTGAGAGGAAACCGGAGTGCCCGGCGAAAAGCACGGACACGAGGAGAGAACATGTAAACGCCACACAGAAAGGCACCCGAGCCGAGATTGGAAACCGGGACCTTCATGTTGTGAGGTGACAGTTGCTACCCATTGGGCCACCGTGCCGCCCCTGATATAATAATAATAACAATTGCATTTATAGAGCGCTTTTCACCCGAGGGTCACAAAGCGCTTCACAGAGCTGCGGAGAGAACAGCACACGAGGAGAATGTATTTTACACTGCTTGCCTTTGGCATTGTCATACTTCTCAGCACACAATTAGAGAACAAGGTCAAGTCCGAGTTGGGAGTCAACTTCACCAATTAGCATCATCA
>JAZEWT010000006.1:21599458-21612780 GCA_036362905.1 Mordacia mordax | reverse complement strand
TATTGGCCCTCAGCTGTTTTAAGGAACAAACCCCCGCTTGCCGGGAGATCAAGCTCTTTACCAACAATATGGGGAGTGTTCGACCACCCAGGATGGTCGAGAGGCCGCAAAGAGACTATTGAACCTGCACCAGGGTTCATGGAGCATAGCAGATTACGCTATAGAGTTGTGCACGCTCTCAATCGAAAGTTTGTAGAATTCCGGGGCCCTCATTGCCACCTTCCACCATGGCTTGTCGGGAGCCATCAGGGATGAACTAGTGTCCTGGGAGATGAAGGAGTATTTGGAGTCGCTCATCACCTGACAGAACGATGTAGAAAGCGGGGGTTCCAAAACCAACTCCCAATGTTGGAATCACAAGGAACCGTCGTTTCAAGCCACACCGAGCTGGGACAGACTTTTGCTTTCCGTCAGCGACGGAAATGAAGCCCATACAGTTGAAAGGGACTCACCTCACTTGCAAGGAGCGCGACCAGAGGATAGATGAGAGGTGCTGCTTGTAGTGCAGCGACCTCCTCTGCCAAACCGGAGCCGACTGGCCGAGTC
Organism: Mordacia mordax; assembly: GCA_036362905.1. Taxonomy (NCBI): domain Eukaryota; kingdom Metazoa; phylum Chordata; class Hyperoartia; order Petromyzontiformes; family Petromyzontidae; genus Mordacia; species Mordacia mordax. The sequence continues at coordinate 21,612,234 of JAZEWT010000006.1, read as the reverse complement.
TGATTTGGCAGCAGAGGTCTCAATCTAAATGTCAGGTTGCATCGGCTACATAATGCTGTGTGAAAGCTGCCAGGCCTGTCGCTTCACACGAAGTTTTGGGTCTTCTCAGCTCCAAACATGTTCTTTCTTCTCGACACTTGCAAAACGTGGACATGCCTGGCGAAACATCTACACCGATTGAGACTTTCTGGCTAGCCTGCCCACGATCCGCCCAGGTTATAACAAGGTTAGATTGTGTGAGGAGCTCACAAATTCTGGAAAGATGTGGACAAGTTCCCATTGGTGAGTTCCTTTATCATGCTAGCCTGCAGTGGCGAAATCATGCAGCCCGCACGCCCAGCCACTGCATGTCCAAGCAGCATCTGTTTGGCCGGATATAGGGGGCCAAACGAGTGGGGCACTGGCTACAGCAGAGATGGACTGATGTGGTACAGAAGGACCGAGAGCTAAATTAATTTGCTGAAGACTGATAGATACGTTGTCAAGATCGGCCTCTGTGGAGGAGGATCGTGAAGGACATTACTGGGGAGTTAGAGGCAGTTGCTCTCTAACAACAACGGAGGACAGAGGAGCAAGGCTCACAACAACGAGCAGAGCACGAGAGAGCTAAAACACAGCAATTTGGCACTATAGGGAGCACAGGTGGTTCATCTGCCAGTCATCTCAGTCAGGAAACCCCTAACACCTGGGTCTGTCCCTTCACCTCTTGTCGGCTCGCCTTCGACACTTTACGATGCTTCAAAGTACATGTGGCCTGGCACAGACGACGTGGTAATGTCACAGCCACGTCATAGTGATTGGCGGTTGTTGTTGCACATTTAAATGTGAACAACCTAATTTTTCTGCCGTTGCCCCATTGCTAGCTCATCGCAATGCTGGCAAGTTTTTCACACACACACACATTGTGATTTATGCCCAGTCCACCAACGATCTCACCCAAGCTGCGTCCAAAGTGCACCAACAAAAAAAAACCGGATATGTGCAGTGCATCATACAAAATATTGCGTTCAAACTCCCTATTTTTACAATGTTAATAAACAAAAACCGACTGCAAGCTCACAATAAATTGTTTTAATGTAGCCTTCCATTTATCCCGGTATTGGTCACAGCCAGTGCAATATATTGCAATAACATAAAGCAATTTTCAGCGATACTATTTTTTATTCCATGATTTATATTTGGTAATCATACATATGACCTCGTCCATTGCTTTTTTTTTTACAAATCACGTAGGACTGTGCAACAAAGAATGATAATTACATTTTCATAAGCTCTTTTTGCCATTTTATTTTTTAAGTCATTACTGAATGGACACGTGAGGGAAACATATCAATTTAAGATTGAGTTTAGTTGCCAGATTTTGTGTAAAAGCTAATTCCGCTTGGTTTTGAATTTTATTTTTTGTTACTATTACATGATTGTATCGAAATTCGATCATATAAATGGATTTTCAAATTTCATTTCTTCAATCCAACTTACTAACATTCCATGTGACGTATTAGATTTGTAATTGACTAATATATATATAAAGTCATACTCTAAAGGCCATAGCCTCTATGGCTATTCTGGGTGGACACCCCAGTTATTTTTTTTATATTGCTAAAAAACACCAACATATGACATATATCATGATATTGTGACTGGTTTTCTCCCTTCCACAATGAAACATTGGTATTGATGATGTTAAGTAAAACGTATAAATTGGACAGCGCTGTGAACAGCAGGGTCAGTACTGAGTCCATTATCCAGTAGTTGCATAGCTATTATATATTATAGTGCAGGACTCCCAATTGTCTATAATCTAAACGTTAACCAGTGGGGCCTGTTCTGTCCTTACTATACATTGTATCACCAAACAAATATGCCCCGTGTAGCCCAAACACACTGGAGTAAGGTGACATTAGCGAGTAACACTGTGTAACGACCTTCAAAAAGGGGCCTCGGTAGAGGCCTTCTGTGACTCAGTTACTCTCCCGGTTTTCTCACCCCTTCCAAACTGTGCCCTAACTTCCTCCCTTTTTCAAACTCACCTCTAGTCTCAGCGCATATAGCAGACGGGATCACGATGAGCCAGGACCAATGTCAGATGGCCCAAGGCGGGGATAGGAGAGGACTCATGAGTGGGACTAAGGGGTTCCATTTAAGGGGAGACTGAACGGCAGGCTTCGCTTTTGGTGAAAAACCCGTTGTAATGATTAAAGCTGGCGATAGAGAACTGACCACAGAGAGAAGCTCATGGTGAGGGAACATAGCATGCCCCAGTAATAGACCACCTTAAAACCCTATTCACTGTGCTAGTTGTTATAACCATAGCTATCAGCCTTGACGTTCTTTTAATAAACAACTCGAATTCAATGCCATCTTGGAGTCCTTGCAGTAGTGGCAGCAGTGGGATTCATTAAGTCCTCGAGGAGAAGATCCCTGAAAACCTGAGCTGAAGACGCATTTGGACAGAAAACCCGAATGAGCAGCATTACCAAAGGCGGAGAAAAGGGAGCCGTCGGAGGGAGTGGAGAGCCGGCCAGGATATACCAGGGTACAAAATCCACCTGTGGAAGACCCGTCCCGGGTGGAACAAAGTCTCTCCTAGATTGCAGAGGAACTGGGAAAGGTTCTGACCACTCTGAACGAGGTACTGAGGGGTGAGTGAGCCAGGGGTGAGCGAGCAGCCACTGTGGAGGTCGCAACAGAACCCCACGTGAGCAACCGACTGGAGTGGAGCTATGAGAGACCGCGAGGGATCGGGCGAGTCCGAGACACGACCGACAGCAGCCTCCATAAAATCAAGTGGGGCTACATGTGGAGTCCAACAGGGTGCACCGCTGCCAGAACTCGCATGGGAGGAGACGGTGGAAGACCAATTGACACTGCACGCAATAGAGATGGGGATAAACCTACCTCCTGCCAAACCCGGAGAGTGAAATTCCTTGTGAGTCGCACAACATATCTGGGCCGCTAATGAAACAATGGCCATGCCTCGCGTCATGGCCTTTACCTCTCCGGAGACGGCCGCTACATGAAGCACGCTGACCAAGAAGGAGAGTAAGAAGGACCTGCATGGAGTGGCAAATGCGGCGCCCGAGACAACAGGTATGCAGCTACGATACACGGGATCTATCCTGATGGACGTGGCAGCGGATGTCTACAGCATGTCTACTGCACAGGGGTCAGCATGAGCACTGCTTATGCTGGCCGACCGAAGGAGACGCATGACAGGAGAGGATGGGCAGGTCTCGAGTGGTCTATTTCTGCTGTCAACAACCACGCCACATTACAAGAGGTTACCGCAAAGCTGCAGTAGGGAATCCAGGCAAGGACTGCAAGGGACATGTGGCACAAACGCACTCGTTGGCCCACCAATTTGTGATGGTTCCCCAGACACCCGGCAGACCCTACCACGACATGCACACACCACTAAAACACGCAACCACCCTATTGTTGGTACGGGGGAAGCTTCGTACAACAACAGGGGCGCGCGTCGAGGACCGCACAAAGGCCAGGGATGTGACATTTCTATTGGCTATCAGACCTTCCCTATATTTGCAACAGCTATTAAATGGCACAAGCTAGCTCACCGAGAAGTGGCAGCTGTGACGGGAACATTCTTGTTGCTGGGGTCCATTGCAGATTTAAGCGTTAAAATATTGGTGGACACCAGCACGGCGGCCACCATTATATCAGAGGAAAATTTAGGACATGCTAACGCCCAAGTTTAAGCACATCGAATCCATGCATACAAGCTATGTCATCGCAAATGGGGGAAGCCTGGAGAATTTTGGGTGCAGTAAAGATACATATTGTAATGGATGACATGGCCTTTTACAAACTTGTGCTTGTCTCCTGTACGCTTGCAGTGCCTTGCCTATTGGAGACGGATTTTTTTTTTACAGAAGTTGCCGTTCAAAATTTATGAAGTAAACAACTGTCTGAAAACTGACATGGGTGGTCGCATGTTTTTGCACCATAGTGATATTCCTGCGGGGGGTCATGTCAGTGTGCAAGCCGCTGTGATATGCTCGTTATCTGCCCCTCCACATTCGGAATTGATACTACCTCTTACACTGTGACACACCAATTTTTGGTGTCTCCTATAGCTGCTGTTTCAGACAGGCTTAGAGTCAGAGGTGTGGGGACACGAACATAAGTTGGAAGCAGCCCACTTTTATGCGCATCCTCAATTTGACCAGTACGGTGGTAACATGACATCTCTATGACTCCGGTTAAAGAGAACACTCAAGTGCTTGGGGCTATGGTCCCACCACGACAGGGCAGGACAGACTGGACCGACACTTTATGTCACGCTAACGGAACAGTTAACCCACTTAATGGTTTTATTGCTCGAATTGACTAATATTTTCAATCAGCACCAATATGATATATGGAGATCAAGGACCATACAGTGCAATATTGACGAAGGGGATGCCGTGCCTTCATGTCAGCATTCGTACAGCATGAGACCTGTTGAAGAGAAGCCAGTGCATAACGGTGTACAGGAAATTATAAAGGCCAACATAGTCTCCCCTTCCAATAGTTTGTGGTCGGCTTCTTGTCAAGAAACCGGACGCTTCTCCACGCTTTTGTTTAGACTTTCAGAGCCGAATAAGGACACTTTGGCTGACGCGTTTCCGATCCCTCGGGTCGATGAAAATCTGAACACGCTATGCGGTACCAAATATTTCAGCACATTGGACCTATTATGCAGATTTTGGCAATTGCCCATGGATGAGAATTCAAACCCTAAAACTGCATTCAAAACACCCCAGGGTCCGTACCATTTTAATTAGTTCTCTTTGGAATTAAATCCACCCCGGCCACATTCCAACGCCAAATGGAGTGCACGCTGGCAGGTCTGCTGTGGGAGACTTGAATTATACCTCGATGACGTCATTGTTTTCAGTAAGACCTTTAATGAGAACATGACGCGACTCTCAAGGTGTTATTGAGCATGAAGGATGCTGGCTTAAATTTAGACAACGCCGATCAAATTGCTTTAGACAGCACATGGCACATGCGTCTAAGGCTACAATCATGTTGCAAATGTATCTAAACTCGATCATTCATTAGATTCGATTTGCTAGTAATCGATTCCACTCTTGCTAGTATTGAAATATAATAGTTCAGTCGATTTATAGGAATCAATTCCCATTCGTAGAGTTACATTATGTACTATTATTAGGCTTCACAATGACGTGTCGTTTGAGTACGTAGTGATGACGTAATCACTTAAGAATATTGCAACGTGTTACCCAGAACATGCTTCTTACTGTAAGTTACAAAAAGGCAACCATTTACCAGTCGAGCAACAAAACCGGCAAAGTGTGACGGCTCCCCAGCCTCTAAAGCTGTCCAAACGGTGGAGAATTAAGGAGCACGCCAGGAATGTCCACGTAGCCCAGAGCAGAATACCAATAAGGCTTACTTTGCTCGTGCAGTGTACATACATACCCTGCGGTGACAGAGTTAAACTCAACCCCAAGGAGGAACATGTGACCATACCAATAGACTGACCACTGTTCAGTTTACCGATCTATGTTCGTGTACAAACCAGGTGTGGTACAATGTACTTTTATGCTTATTGGTAGAAAGTGTTGGGATTCAATCAGCTTTGACTGCTGTCAGGGCACTTAACGTGCAATCATTGCGCTGCGTGTTCAAATCCAGGCTATAAATCCAATCGCGCTTATTCCATCGAGAGACTGGTCCCTCTCAATAGAATTTATCGTTTCCACAGATTGCTTACCATCGCCAACAGAGTTGCAAACATAGATCATTTGAATGCAGACACTGACTCATTTTGAATTTAGAACATAAAGAAGCTCCTGCCCAAGGCGGTTCCATTCATGCCATGGGACGCTTTTCTGAGCCGAGTTTATGTGTTCGTCCCTCCTTCTGCGTGGATTTCCTCCGGTCCTCCAATTTCCTCCCAAAACTAAAACAAAAGATAAATTGGCCAATAACATGACACCATATATATATAAGAATGCCCGTGTCTGACAGGTTGGGACTGGCTGAACGCATGGCTGCCTCCCCCCCCCCACCTTTCTGTCGTTTCCTGCAGTGCCTTGAACCTTCTGGGAGGAAGGTACTATATAAATGTAATACGCTTTATGAAGAAAGAAATATGAATATTATTATTATTCATTTCACTCTAGCATTTTTACCGCTTTACAGGTTGACCTCATTTAGGGAATATTGTGGTATAGAGTCAGTTGAGGTGACTGGCGGTGTGTTGGTTCGCACAACTGTACTGTGAAGCATCGTCCAATCATTTCCCAGCTATGGGTAACATCAGTGGCGACTCACCCACTGCCTACACTCCACACTGAATAGTGTTGTGGTGAAGTATGCTCAAGCAACTCCCATTTCTGATGCATGGGGAGGCCTTAAGTCAGAAGTGAATTTACAATGGATTGTAGTTTTGACTATATATATATAAACAAGTTGTATTTGCTTGCTTGCTTGATCAGGGTAAACTCTGGCAAATCGCAACCAAATCGCGCCAGAGACCCGTGTGGGACCGAGTGGCGTCGTTGGACGAAGGTCCGGCGCGATGTGGCTGCGATTTGTCAGAGTTAACCGTGATGAAGCAAGCGTAGCTTATAGATAGATAGATGGGTATTGTCATAGAGCCTCCACTTATCCGGACTGGGGATTGTAATAGCTGCGGCCCCGCTTATCCTAACTGGGTATTGTTATTGTAATGGCGGCGCCGCTTATCATACCGTGAGGGCACGGGCGTAAGCACAGAAAGCGGTCCCGGTGGCCAGGGAAGGCCCTGTCGGCGCGCACTGAGGCGTCAAAGACCCGTCTGGGACCGAGTGCCGTCGTTCTGCGAAGGTCCCGTGCGATTTGGTTGCGATTTGGCAGAGTTTACCGTGATCAAGCAAGCAAGCAAACAGAACGGAGGAATGTTTTTAAGTATATAGATTGAAAGATTGCAACGACATATCTCATGTTGCGTTCCTCTTGGTTGATTGTTCAGAAAAAAAAGATTAGTTGATATTTCACCATCTACAGAAGTGTATATGCGGATTGGAATGAGAAGTATAATTTCAGTTCCGCAGAGCATTTCAGTATCATATTAGACATGGGAGATATAAGTAATCAATTACTCTGCCATATATCGGTTTAATTAATCGGCAAATCAGATTACAAACATTTGAGGAGAAAAACAAATCTAACTTTGTTCCCATGTGTGGAGCTGGATGGGAAGTCGTGGGCGGGGCTTGCTGACGAAACCTGCGTCACGCTGGCCATGTCCGATATTATTTAAGGTCTCCCACGTTTTTAAAATGCACATGAGTAAGCTTTGACAAACTTTTTTTTGTCACAGGCGCTCACTAATTGCACTTTCCCCAGCATCATGGGGTTCTTTGTTTATATGCTAATGTTGAGCCTGATGGCATAGTTTTCATGTATTCTGAATATGCAGGATTTACTCCTGGACACTAATGGCAGCTACAATTTACATCTGAACTTTGCCTGCACAAGTTCAATTCAGCATTAATAATGTTTTGTGTATTGACGCCTGGGCTGTAAATCACGCATTTGGTGAATTATTCAGCAGTGAAAATTGTCACTCAAATTATATACCTCGGTGATTTTTTTTCCTAGTGTTTATGAGTGTGGCAGACCACGATTGTGGCCCTGCATGTCACCTACCATGAGATCAGCCAGGCGCTGGTGGATGTGTCTGCCATTAATCAAGATCTGTGACAGTGCAGGAAGGTCGATCACAGCACCTTGTGAAACTCTCGAGCTGTGTACATTGGTCGCCATCTTATGACTTGCCAGGGTAGGGCAGTAATGTAAATTGATCAATTTCCATCTATATCCCATCGTGTATGCGTAAGTTTTATCTAGGTAGTCCGGTTTTCTCCCACATGTATAAACAGTCTGATCTCATCTCATTGTCAGAAACCGCTTTGTCCTGTACAGGGTCGCGGTGAACAGAAGCCTATCCTGGCAGACACAGGGTGCAAGGCAGGGATATACCCACGATGGGACGCCAGTCCATCACCGGGCACTGCAGGCAATTTTGTCTGCAAGCCAATTAACCTATGCAGCAGCATGTTTTTTGGACTGTGGGAGGAAATCGGATTGCCCGGCGAAAACCCACGCGGACACGGGGAGAACATGCAAACTACACACAGAAAGGCATCCGAGCCGAGATTCGAACCCGGGACCTTCTTGCTGTGAGGCGACAGCGCTAACCACTGGGCCACCGCGCCGCCCTGTTTCACAAACTCCCTAGTTTTAGTGGGAGGCATCTACGACGAGTATTAGAATCCTTGTCTCGGGGAGAAGGGCCAAGGTGGGAAGCCTCATATGGGGGGACTAAGGCTGAATTTGCGAGAAGAGGTAAGATGCTACCACATAAATGATCAGTTTATACAAATAATCATGTCTAGAGGCGGTTTAACGATTGAATAAGAACTTCAATTTAATAACCCCATGTATATGATAGCACAACCTAAAACTGTTACTTGTCTAGTTTGTGTAATATATGTCCTGTACTACACAGTAAAGTCCTATATTACGTTCAGAGAGACTAGATATATTACCAATCCTCTGGCAACATTCTTGGGTTTCTATGTTTACAGAAAAAATGCGCATGCAGTTGTACGCGTGTGTATATGTGTGTGGCGGTGAGATAATGTCTCACACATGGAGTCAGCTATCTCACGCGGACTCCGTGCGGTCGGTCCTGAGAAGGTGGGATCACCCTTGTCTGAGTCACCCAAGCCAAGTCGATAGCACCCCACACCACGCTTTGCTTGAGCTGTGGTTTGCGTGCTGCCGCGAGGGGCACAGCTGCTTATCTCTTTCTCTCTGTCTCAGCCTATCTTGGCATCTCCCTGGCCATCTCAATGCCTGCAAAATCTTTACCCGCAAAGTCATGCCTGGAAGATAATTGGTCTGAGTCGTGTCAAGTGTCGAGTCTCCGAGCTACCTCTTCCTGGATTTCTCTACCTGTCTGTCTGCTCTCGACAAACTGTGCCTTATGTCTAACTATCTCGTGTCTCGACCAACGAAATGTCTCTCTGGCCCTGATCCATTCCCACCCCCAGGTGCACAGGAAGCCCGATGACGTTTCAGACAGGACACAATTAGTGTTTCAGTGTTTCCACGTCCGACAGAATATTAATTTGTGTATGAGTCAAAATGATCCGTATGTTTTTTCCACCTTTTGTACTGGCTCGCTGTGTATTTAGGCGCTGTTAATTAACGTGTCTCTGGGTCATAGTTACATGGCTACCCCTTGCAGTATGGTTTGGCTGTGAGTTGGAATGCTGTTAAGAGTGTCTAGGTTACAGTGACCTGTCTAATGTCTTCAGCACTATGTATGTCTTGTAATCGAGTGTGTGCACCTCATCCATGACAATTAGGGCATCATCCACCAGAGCGTAACATCAACATTTTCCCCAACACAGACAAAGCTGTAGAATTATACAAATATTCGGATTAGAAGTGACCTTCATTATTTTAAGTGGCTTATTTGTACACATTTTACACAGTACTTAATTATGAGTTTGTTACCTCTCGGTGAGATTTTCAAAATTGGGACGAGAGGATGTTTTATAAATAATAAATAATATCCATATAAATGGTGGCACAACGACTAATATCTATGTATTGATGAAGGGTTTAAATTGGCTCGATGTGTGAAAATTGCTCTTAAGAGCTGATCTCTCTATCCATAGTGAACGTTTTCCCCTGTCCTTTGCGTATGTTCACCTGCCACGTTGAAGACATCTAAGAAATATCAATTAATTATCAAGATTGCCCTACATAACGATATGTAAACAACAGTGTGTTTGGGCAACACAGATGACTGGAAGACATGGTGGCCAGTAGTTGAGACCAAGCAGTGCTCTTACGGAATAGCCGTGTCGAGCGTTTCTCCTCTCTCCTTCGCTGGTTGAGATCAATGCAGTGTATGAGACTGACAGTGGAGTGGCAGCCAAAGGAGAGACTGCACGCTAATGGACGTCGACTGGGGGGAAGTGTGCGATGAGATGAGCTTTTGTGATACCATGCGGGATGGGAATGGATTGGCATTCATCCAGTAGTGGATATATTTTGGCCAATTATGGAAGGAACAAGTATAAATTGTATTTTTCATTTGTGTGTTTGTTTTAATTATGTTGGTCACCTTTTAAATGACTAAAAAGGGAAGCCATCTGTGAATTATGAATTTGTGCACACTAATGGTTAATCATCGTTATACTGTGATATTTTGTTACAAATATTCTTGTGTATTTTCACAACGGACAATTTTCAGCACTGCTTTCATGTTTCCATTCCTTCACGTACATCATGAGCTGATTGCTATTTAAGCATTGTCCAGTAAAGCGATTTTTTAAAAAAATTATCTTTATTATAAATATGTTCAAAGGTTTTAAAGGTAGCCACGTAATAGGGGTAATTATTATTCAGCACAGAGATAAAAAAAAATATCCCTGGTATAGTCATAACAAACAGTAGCGGCAAGTGCTGTTAAGTGAGCACATACAAAGTTAATAAAGGTACATGAGGGGTGGATGACCAGCACCACAATCGAGCGCATTTGTCTCCTTTGTTGCAATGTTTACACGCCCATGGTATTGTACAAGACAAGAGCACTATTCAGTACTCTGGCATACAGTATATTATTTCATTTCTCTGTGTACTGGTGTTTCAGCAATGCTGTTGACTGATGTGTATTTGTAAAATTAAACGGACAACAATTGCCGTCTTTGTTGAGAATTGACTCAAAACACCAGCTTTTGTGCCTTATTTTGGTTAATTGATGTGAATTATCATGTTCTTTACATGTACTTTTCTGATGGCATCTATTGGCGTCTGATCCAAAGCACTGGAGGCTGAACATTAATCTGTAACAAATGAAAACTCGACTAGGACTAATGATGTCGGATGAAGGAAAAATAAATCAGAGGGAATGTGAGTTTGCACGAGGTTAAAATTGGGGCCATTCTCTGTGATGTCACGCTGTGATGTCACGTTCTCTTGCAGGACTTAACTAGTTAGAAATACCTTAAATATATAAAATTCACAACGCTTCAAACTGAATCCATCATGCACCAAAATATATTGCAAATGAATCAATTTTATTGGAAATAGAGAATTCTTTATTGTTGGGTTCCATTATTTTATAGCATATGTAAAATGGATTCCATAGTGATAAACACTCATATAATTTTCACAGAAATAGCTTACTGCCCCTTGAATGCTTTCATCTTGACATACTTAGTGTGCCTTGCACTTTGATCAACTATTCCATATCCAGGAGCCATCTTCAGTGATCTGCTAGAAATGATGAAGTACATATTGTTTATACTGAGCAAATAAATCACTGAAGGCCAGTCAGAAAGTATATTGAGGATGCCATCTATTGTAGCCAAATATTGGAGAATGGCTACTTTGCCCAATCTGATGATATGGTTTTAAAAAATGATCCTCATCTTTGTATATCATGTGGCTAATCATACATTTATATCGGTTGACCTTTGTATATCCATCTACTTTGCATGTGTGGGTGTTTATTTTTATTTTTCTGTTTTTGTTCATTTACAGGTTCTACCTGATTGGAGGCGGCATTCCCATCCTGGTATGCGGAATAACGGCATTGGTTGACATCAATAATTACGGAAGCAACGGGAACATGCCACTGTATGTATCAACATTTATTTTTGATGTAACAATCCCTCTCAATACTAGCACTCCATTATCACTGTAATTATTCTAACAAATGTATTTATTGTCGCATTTGATAAATCATTGGCTTCTCCTTTTTAAGGGTTACACGTTAACAATGTCAAATTGTCTCACTGCTTAGCGAGGCAGTGAGACAATTTGATAATGGACTGAGTCAGAACCCTTCACCAGAATTTGAACTTACAATTTCTGACGAGTGCTCTGCCCAGTATCAGGAAGCTGGTAACAACAAATACACTCCAGAATCTCTATTTAAAATGAAACATATTAATACAGTTTGTAACGCACCACACATATTTTACTCCTGATAGTGGGCGAGACACGGCTACTGAGGTTCGAGGAAGCCACAGAGAGGGTGGGAGTCAGCCAGGCAGTTAGTAAACGTCAACCCACCAGACAATGCTTACTATACATTATGATCTCATGTCATCTCATTGTCAGAAACCGCTTAGTCCTGTACAGGGTCGCGGTGAGCCGGAGCCTATCTGGGCAGACACAGGGCCAAAGGCAGGGATATAGCCATGATAGGGTGCCAGTCCATCACCGGGCATTGTGGGCAATTCCGTCTGCAAGCCAATTAACCTATGCAGCACATGGTTTTTTTGGTCTGTGGGAGGAAACCGGAGTGCCCGGAGAAAACCCACGCGGACACGGGGAGAGAACATGCTAACTCCACACAGAAAGGCACCCGAGCCGAGATTCGAACCCGGGACCTTCTTGCTGTGAGGCGACAGCGCTACCCACTGGGCCACCGTGCCGCCCTATACATTATGATGTTATCGGTCAAATTAATTAAGAAGTGTTGGGTTTTTTTATTTGCAAAAGTACACTTGAGCACTCAGAGGAAACCCACGAAGAAAAGAGATAGAATATATGAACTCCACACCTAAAAAATGCCTGAGGCTGGAAATCAACTCCTTCGGGCAACACTTTGTTTCTGTGAGGCACAAGCGTCACTGCTGCCCCACCCTGCCACCCATCCACCCTGCCACCCATCCACCCTGCCACCCATCCACCCTGCCACCCATCCACCCTGCCAGCCATCCACCCTGCCAGCC
>JAZEWT010000006.1:21578117-21595688 GCA_036362905.1 Mordacia mordax | reverse complement strand
TGAGATGAGATTCTACAAAAGCATATTTCCAGATGCTTATTTTATTTTTACAAATATCTGATTGTTATTGACTAAATGATCAGGAATGAGTTTGGGTCGTTCTAAGGTGGTTACACGGTGTGTGGGAGCTGTCGAGGGTCACGGAAATGGACAGGAAAACGCAAATGCGTTTGGAGAAAGGCGCTGGGCAGTCTGGGAGTGCAGCACGGAGAGAGGGATGTGCCCTTTTGGTATTGCAGAGTCGGAGATTAAAAGTACACATTAAAAAACACGGCGCTCGTCTAACTTTACAAGTGCACTACCTCATTTATATGTCACCTTTTAATCCACGACCAGCTTTAAAGCTACATTTTCTGTAGCTGTTTATATACAGCATATTTTGTTTACTATTGCTTTCATATTCATAATCATTCGCAATGCAGATGATGATTCTGGGCCGATCAAAAACAAAATGTAAATAACTGATAAATAATAATATACATGGAGGCTTCAACTCTCCACAATTGTGCTTTCTACTGCCTACCTAGCTCTTTGGAGTATGGAGGTAAATGTGAAGGGATGCATAATTCACTTGGAGGAAAACATATAATTTCATCTGTGTGCACTGACTGTAGCGCTTATAACTGAAATAGAGTGAGGCAGAGAGACCATGTGCTATACATGTAATTTAATATCATAGTTGAATTTCCATAGGAATTCCAAATCTGTGGGAAGAAAATAATCCATTTATATAAACGAGCGATAATGATCGATATAATTTTTCCAGAACAATATGAGCCCTCTGTTTACTGTAAATTGTTGTACATATTGTGTATTCATTGTTTATTTGTTGCTTTGGAAAATTTGCTCGGAACAGCAATAAAATCGGACGTAACAGCCTGTTTTACTCCCATATCACAACTGCAGCAAAGTCGAGAATGCAATACTTGAGCAGCATGGTTTTTAATGCATTTCCTCCATGCCTGTGGAGCGACATGTTTTAATAAGAATAAGTAACTCCATCCAGATGAAATTAAAAATACTTCATTGGAAAGTCCCAATAAAGTGCCAATCGCGTTGGATTGCTAAAAGCTGTCCCATGTATTGTAATTATAGAAGAGCCGAGCGTAGTAGTGCACACAAACCAGTGCTAGGACAGTATGGATTGGTGGACCACATTTATGGAATCGTAAACCCATTGAGTAAGTCGATGGTCAAGAAATGGTGATACAGCAAGTGGGTTTGTGAAACCCTCCAATCAGGGGCGACCGACATCTGAACCAGTTCTGCCTTCCTTCCCGAATAACCATGACGACAAACAGAGATTGAGATGATTTAAAGTAACACAGGGTGAACGTTTGGCCGAAACAAATTAGAGAAAGACATACAGCCTAATATTGAGGTACTATAGTATCAAAATTTGAAGCTCAGATGGCAAATGTACAGCATCTGAGGGATGCACCAGACAGAATAAAGCAATTGTGAGCTGTGATGTAACAAGCAGCGTTGGTATTGATGGCCTTATGACCTTGCCATATAAGAAAGACCCTTCTAAAATAGCATGTCCAAACATTTTGTCATAGAAAAAAATCTAAATTGACTGCTGTGTTTTGTTGATAATTGTGAAAATCAGTAAAATTCCACGTTTTATTATAAGTATATTATTTAACATTATACCCATTGGTAGATGACAATATGCAATCGCATTACAAGCTAAAGCTATCATGTGTATTTGAAGATATGCTTTTATCTATTTGCGTTATTTTAGATTACAATCATGAGGCACAACACTATGTTTCTCACAAATGGAGCTGGATAGATTTGTGAAATTAACTTTTAATTTGCACCACATGAGTGAAATCAAAGTGAAACCCTGTATGGATCTCTGAAAAGCATTGCCCTGAAGATATGACTCATTTTCAGGTAGCTGTGCAGATTGCACAGCGATCAAGTAGCTTGGAATATTCCTCTGTCAATTTATGACAGTGATTTTCTCCTTGAAACCTAATGTCAGTGGAAATAATTGAGTTCAAGATTCCATGACTGGGTAAATGGGTTGATGCCCTTCCTCACAATCATATGTAACCTTTCATGTTATAGGCAAAGGTGAAAAGAAGTGCAGAAGGTTGGTAATAGTACAAGACTGGAGATGTCGAACCAATTCCAGCAACAAAGACGCGAAAAGTCTCACAGTTTTTATTTTAGCTGGAAGGAACCATTATGCTGTGTAGCTCTTTTTAACAATTGTCCAGAGGGAAGGGTTACGTTACGTCACCTCAGGATAGTGAGAAATTAAGTCGGGCCAATTAACTTAGGCAGCATATCTTTGCTGCCGAAGTTAATTAGCCAATGGGCACGGTGATTCCAGGGTGTGAGCAGGACATTGGAACCCTTTCAAGTGGAGCCCGACAGCCATTCATTGATCCTGAAATGCAACAACTCTGTGGAGGGAACTCAACACATACATAGTACCTACATTTAAATAGGAGTCACACACACGAGACACAGCGCCCGAGGATGCCTCTAACGTTATGAGGCGAAACGTCGCGAGGTGGAGAGAGGGAGAGCGATCGACGCGGCTGTCCCGAGAGAGCAGCTTTACCCAGCAATCATCGTGCATCGAGCCGTGAAAACCTACATCAAACAATGTTTTGTTTTTAAGCCAATAGTTGGGACCACAACCATCAGTTCACACACATATTACATGTCTAATTATTCTGAGGCATTTTTAAATTAACCCATGCTCCTCATTTAATCACGTAGTGTGAAAAGGCAAATGAAACTGATTAAAGTAGGCTCTAATGCTTGGGAAATGGTTGCGATATGATACAATATATTTCTTGAAGGAGTAGAATTGGAGGTGCCTATTACACCTTAGCTTAAAAGTCACGAGTTACATTCTGAAGGAGAGGAAATGAGCATAATTTTTATATTCTTTTTGTATTTTCAACCCATCTGTTGCATCCAACCATACACACATGCTAATTACGTGCATTGTTTGAGACTGGTTCATACTCAGCTCTGTGCAGCGCTTTGTGACCTTTGGGTGAAAAGCACATTAGAAGTGCAATTAGTATTATAAACTGCACGAACGGCATTGTCCCTACAAAACCAACATAAAATGACATCACCAGAGAACATTTGGTGATTTCTTACCAACTGTAGGTGAAAATATAATTTCCTTACAACACATACACAAAGCCCCCGCTGTTTCAATGGAGGAATTTGAAAGGTTGCATTGTGTTCCTGTTCAAAACAAATATTGAATTCTACCAAGGAACCTCATTTTGATGAATGCTTGTGAGCGGGCAAACAAAAGAGCAAATTGTTTCGCCCAGGATTTGGCAGGCAGGTGGTAGCAGTGAGGAATAAATCTCTACGAGACTACCTGACGGAGTGAGTGGATTTCACAGGAAGCTAATGTCTCTCAGGACCAACTCCTGAAACGACCACAGAGAAAAAGCACTGAATTGTAAAAGGACAACATCGGAGTATCTTGGAGTGCGGCTCATCTCAGAAATGCATTTCGTTCCTTGCCATTCATCTTATATCGGTTGAAAATGACATTGATCGTTCGGTGGTTAAGGTTTTTTGTCTGTATGTCACAGTGGTGATTTATTGTTCAAGGCCCTTTTTTCTCCCGTCTCTGTCAGGAGGAATATAAGGGATATCACGTGAACAGGCTGCCCATATTGACAGAATTTTGATGGAAATCAACTCTTTCTGCTGCGTGCTGTGTTATTTTCCTGACACTTTAGAGATAAAAAGCATTATTAAAATGTGGCTAGGAACTAAATTAAATATTCATTTTTAGTGTAATCATGAAAGGCCATCCATATGCGGCCCTTGTGTTTGTGTGACATTGTCTGCCTTCTTCATACAATTTCTCATTAATCAAGTAGAGTAGGATAGAATGAAGGGCATAATGCTTGCATTGAAGCTTCAGATTCATGTGTTTAATACTACACCAACTGCTCGTTTCAGG
The DNA here is from genome assembly GCA_036362905.1 of Mordacia mordax. Lineage (NCBI taxonomy): Eukaryota > Metazoa > Chordata > Hyperoartia > Petromyzontiformes > Petromyzontidae > Mordacia > Mordacia mordax. The sequence goes on along the minus strand of JAZEWT010000006.1, from coordinate 21,591,724 downwards.
TTGGGTACCCATGTTCAAAATGTACTTGGACAGAGCTATGTCTTTTCGGAGAAAACAAAAACACGTCATTGTGGTATTTTCCCTTTGTATATTTTTGCATATCGTACCGAAGCGTCGTTATTTATTTAACATCATCCCTTGTCATGCAGCTTGTCTGGGTCGTGGAGAGAACAAGTTTAGCAAAGCAGCCCAAACGTCTTTTTCCATAGCAACTTTCTCCAGCTCTTCCCGGAGGATTCCAAGGCGTTCCCAGGCCAGCTAAGAGATATGATTTCTCCAAAAGGTCCTGGGTCTACCCTGGGGTCTCCTTCCAGTTGGACATGCCCAGTACACCTCCGGAGAAAGGCGTCCAGGGGCATCCTTATCAGATGCCCGAACCACTTCAACTGACTCCTCTCAATGCAGAGGAGCAGTGGTTCTACTCTGAGATGCTCCCAGATCACTGAGCTGCTCACCCAGTCTCTAAGTCTGAGCCCAAAAATCCTACAGAGGAACCTCATTTCAGCCACTTGTATCTGGGACCTTATTCTTTTTTGATTATTACCCAAAGCTCATGACCATAGGTGAAGGCTGACAAGAAGACTGACCGATAAATTGACAGCTTTACCTCTCGATTCAGCTTCCTCTTCACCACGACGGTCCGGTACAATTCCTGTATTACTGCAGACGCTGTCTCCATCCGTCTCTCAATTTCAAGCTCCATTTTACCCTTATGAATACGACCCCGAGATACTTGAACCCCTTCACTTTGTTCAGCTGCTCACTCAGCACTCAGAGGAGGCAAGCCACCTTTTTTATGGGTGAGAACCATAGCCTCAGATTTGGAGGTGCCGACTCTCATCCCCACCATGTGACACTTGGCCGCAAACCGTTCCAGTGCACGGTGGAGATCACAGTCTGATGACGCAAAGAGGACAACATCATCTGCAAAAAGCAGAGATGCCACCCTCATACGATGGAGACTTTGAACAGGGTCCATTCAGACATGTCCTCAACCTCTTGAATGTGAGAGAAACTCCTTTTGGAGATGGGAACTGAAATCTCTCTGGATAGGGTCCTCTACCAGTTGTTACCAGCAAACCCTACACGTTTGGACTTACTAGGTCTGTCCAGCATCCTACGCCGCCATCTGATCCACTTCAGCACCAGATGGTGATCAGTAGACAGGCTCCACTCCTGTCTTCCATATAGTGTATAAAACTTATAGTCTCGGGTCCAATAAGACAACCACAAAGTCGATCATCGACCTTTGGTCCAAGGTGTTCTGGTACCAGGTACACTTGTGAGCATCCTTGTGTGTTGAACGTGGTGTTTTTTTTACAGATAATTCATGACCAGTACAGAAGTTTTAAAAAAACTGAACACCACTCGGGTTCAGATCAAGCAGGCCATTACTCCAAATATCACCCCTCCAGGTTTATCCATCATTGCCCACATAAGCGTTGAAGTGTCCCAGTAGAACTATGGAGTCACCAGACTGAGTGTTTTCTAGCACCTCACCGACTGTCTCCAAGAAGGTAATGTAGCCTGAACTGTTGTTTGGTGCTCATGCACACACGTCAGAGCCCCCCTTCTTGCGACCCGCAGTCACATTGAGGTAACCTTCTCATTCACCAGGACTACACCTGAGTGGCATCCAGCCGGGAGCTGGTGAGTATCCCCACCCACACCTGGCACTTCTCCCTCTGTGCGATGCCAGCGTAGGAGAGACTCCAACCCCTATCAAGGAGTTTGGTTCCAGAGCTGACACTGTCCATAGAGGTGATTCCAACTATGTTCAGTCGGCTCAACTCAACCTCGTGCACAAGTTCCGGTTCCTTACCACCCAGAGAGGTGATGTTCCATATTGCAAGAGCCAGTTTCCGTTGCCAAGCTACAGCACGTCTGGACCCATTTTGCCTCTATCTGCTGCCCAAAGGACATTGCATTGGGCCCTTATGATTTGTCATGCAGGTGGTGGGCCCACAAGGCAGCGACCCCAGATCACTTTTCAGGGCTGTGCCCAACCGAGCTTCTTTGATCAGCTAGTCACCATGCCCTCATCTGCGAGCTCCACTCCCAAGTCTAGCGCCAGAAGTGGCCTCGAATCTTCCTAGTCAGCACGAAGTTCTCTCAGCCGTCTTTGTTCTTTTCATTAGAGTCTCCTGAATCGTTATTTGTCTGACCCCTCATCTGGGGCCAATCTGCCATGGGTGACCCTACCAGGTGCCGAAGCGCCAGACAGCGCAACCCTCAGGTTTATTGGGGCCCACAAACCACTCCACCGCGTTAATGTTCCGACTCCAGGAGAGGTTTGTTTAACATTTACATATTTAAACAGTTCAAATAAATATTTGAGTTTACACTGACATGCTGCATGATCACAAAGTTTTGTCATTTATTTTGAATAAGTGTCCTCTTTGTGTTAATGCGTCTTAGCAACCCAACACACACGCCTATAATACACACTGGCCTTGCAGATATGTAAGGAACAGTAATTTCAGTACGTTCAGTTTAAATAATAAAATATATGTATATAAATAGCGTACGCTGCATGTCTATGTACTTACTGTGTCTTTATCACACTTCTTCTTTTAAATGTAGATATATAAACATGAGAAAAGCATATATTAAATGAGAAAAGTTAATACCATTTTTGGAATGTACAAGTGGTTTCAAAATCATGAAAAGTAATTTGAAATATTTCTAATTTCATGCGGATTTTTTGCGTGTCTATGGACACTGACTTTAAGATATGTCTGTCGTGTAATGGTGAGCGCAACGGAATTACAGTGCAGAGGTCACCGATCTCTCGACGTCACAGCTAAAATAATTTCACGAAATCTTTTCTAAGATGTCTGGCCAGCACGGAAGAGCACGAACAGCATACCGTATAGAAAGTCGCGTGAGAGAGCTATTGCTGTGCTTCTTCTTCAGCTTTTGTTATCCATAAAACACCTATGCTTGGGCTAAAATCAATTGGTTTTCCATTGTGACACAGTCATGTGCAGTTGCTCAGTGTGCTGTCATTTAGAAAAGGCATTCCCTCTCCTGTCGCCTTAAAGGTTTTGTCTGCCATGCCTCTGATGAACTTGAAAATCACGTTGCTATGTTGAACTATACACATCTCTCTATGTTTATAAAACAAGGCCCTCACATGTCAGCTGGTATGAAATGATGGCAATTTCACATTGACGTTTGTGAAAATCTGTTCATTTGGTGAGTCTGTCATGACACAGGCCAAAAAATGCTGTCAGGATTGTTAGTCTTTAAAGAAGTAAAAGGCCGAGGAATATTATCCAAACAGCCCCTATGAATGCATAAACAGGAGCACCTTGTATGTCATCATCATCAGCCATTATCTCGTCACTGTTGCATAGATGCTTCTCAAAGTCATCACTGTCCCTCAGTCTCATGATGTGACAATCTGTCTGGCTCCTGCGCATGGGCTGATCGCATTGTAGCTTCATTTCCCCGACTGTCTTCCTCTTAAGTACATTCGCCCCCTTGAAGTTGGCCTCAATAATCAGTCTTGAATATCGGCCATTATGTATTATTGTGGTGTGTGCTCCCCTAACCCGCTTTATTTTCTTCATGGTAAATATGTGTATAATTAACGTTTATCCTGTTTATCCTGTTACTTTTTTCTTTATCTCACATCGATATGCAAGAAACATGAATTCGTTTAAATACCTCATAAATATATGACCAAGACATGGGCATTGTATACAACTCTGTTGGTGTAACTTTGTTATAATATTAGATCATTCCATGGGCAATAAGAGTGTTAGCTTTGCATTGAACGAAGCCACAATCAACAAATGCAACTTATATTTTGAAACATTTTAAAAACGTCCGATCATTACTGAAATTCGGATATCATAAACGATGCAATATATTACAAAAACAAAACTATTTTATGCATTAAATATATGCCGTATCACATACTGATATTTATGTAGAGTGGATTTATTATTTACAAAATGTCCTGAGTCTATACAGGAATAATTAGCATATCAGTTTACGCTGATGTAGGTTTTCATGGCTCAATTTATGAGAATTGCTTTCCAAAGCTGTTCTTTTGGGATATCTGTGTCGAACGCTCCCTCTCTCAGCTTCGTTGCCTTTCGCCTCCCACATTGGAGGCGTCCTCAGGCGTTCTGAGTGAGTTATGAGTTGCCGTCTGTGTTGTTTTATACATTACAACACGCTCCACTCAAAACTCAGTCAGAACCCCTGAGGATGCCTTCAACGTGGGAAGTGAAACGTCGTCATGAAGGAGAGCGATGGAGAGTTTGACACAAGCATCCCGAACGATTGATTTTGGAAAGAACTTCCAAGAATATCTCAGTATCTGTGTCTGGCTTTCGCTGGGCAGGGAATTTATGTGCGTTATAAATAGTATTAATATTATAAGAATATCAATTTATGAATAATATTTGTACAAGAACCATTCGCTGGTAGTGATTGACAGGAGTGATTCATACAATTGTTTTAACTTGTAGATGTTGTACCATTCTAAAAAGGAAACCGTGGTTATCTTTCTGATTTCGTGGCTACTGCCAAAGTAATGTGGAATTGCCACCTCTTTCATGGATGCCAAAAGAGATAAGCACCACTTGTTTGAGTGAGACTAAAGACATGCTGCTGTCTAGGTTAATTGGGCTGACTGAGTTGCCCGTGACTCCCTGTGATGGACTAGCGTCCCATCATGAGGGTGACCCTGCCTTGGCGCCTTGTGTCTGCCGGGAGGAGTTCTGGTTTCCCGCGACCCTGTTCAGAATTAAGTAGGTACTGATGATAATAAATAAATTAATGTTGGCTCATCATCAACATGGGGAGGCTTCCCTGCTGTAACGGTCAGCACACTAAACGTGCAATATAGAGGTCACTGGTTCAATCCCCGAGCACAGCAGTTGAAGCAGTGCTGCACTTTTATTAAATCTCCCCAGGTCTCTCCAGCCAGCGGTATAAATGGGTTCAGCACAGTTAATCGACCAGCAGGCCACTTGCAGTGGGGCGAGGTGTGGCTGCTCCCACTTGCTCCGTGAAGCTTGAAGAACGTGGCATAGTAGGATCTCGATAGCCGAGGCCCTTCGGCCAACGGTGGTATGAAGAAGCACACTTTAGAGCTGCATCTTTATCCTTCATCCTTCACCACTGACACGAGCAATGTTGCATTTAACAGTAGATTGCAGCGACATGGTAAATGAACTAGTATTTAAAACGGCAATCGTTGATATAACAGTGTGACAAATGTGGCAATTGACAAACAAAATGTGTAACAAACAGTAAATATTATGCTATCTGCATTTTGAAACTCACTTGTTTGGCGAATATCCAATTATCAAGCAAGTTGTCTCCAGATTTGAGATCTGCTTAAATTGGACAAAATCCTTGCAGACGTGTGAGCAATGCTCATGAAACGTTAATTCAAATTCGTAAAGGACGACAATGCAAATCGTTAAGTTGATTATCAGTGAGAGTAATGAGCAGTGCGTATGCGATTGCTTGCATATTTTTGTACTACTGCTTTGCGCATAATGGTTACTGTGAAAAAAAAACTCCAATTATAAAGTTTGTTTGAGTCAATGCATTCGCACACATTTTCTGGCATTTTTATCGAAATCCATGAGCATGGAAATATCTGACGCAGTATGAATACATATATTTAAACATGATGTGTATGAGCGGTGTGTAATCATGACATAATAGTGCATGATAAAACTTGTGATTCCAGCTGTCCAAGTCTAAATGGTATTAGGTGACCCATATAAAATGCCCTGATTTTTGAGAAATTGTATTACATGGCCACTAGTGGAAGGGCTATGTCTATTACCGCCGACATATTCACGCAAAAAAAAAACTACGATACAAAAGAAACAATAGAAAGCCTGAAAGGAAGATATATAAATCCAACAGTATACAATGTTAGCATCACACGAACGTCACTGATTTATAGTCTCCGCAGTCTCATTCTGTAAACAATACAAAAATGTACTTGTATCAGTGTAATTCGAGCACCGTGAAATATTTTAATTCACTTATCTCACTGTTTTTATTACTACGATTGTTAATTCATTAATGTGGTCGCGTTATCAAATGAATTACCTTACCATACCAACGATATTGCAACAATATGACACGTCAGTTTAATTTCTACAGCTATAGCATCTCGTTTCGCTAAATCCCATGACCGTGATGCTACTTTTGTCAAACATCGCACCGACGTTAAAATGAACAAGCCTCACGCTTTGTTACAAGTCATCACTGCGACTTAATTTCCATTCCTGTGTTTTCGTCAGAGCTGAGAATAAAATTAACTTCACTGCAGCCAAGCACTGCGTAAGGTAGCCAAACGCGTGCCTTCATGTGTACGTGTGCATTGGTCAGCGTGGCGCGCTGTGCACCTGGGCTACCCGATTTAGAATCCCGTTCAGGGCCAACGTCAGTGAGGATTATCTGAGCCGGGCTTCGTCTTCCCTTAGGTTAACTCAGCCTTAAATACCTGGTGCGATGCGTAAACAACGCCACTAGCGAGGCAAACGCGACCAAGCCTGGGATCTGGCCACACCACCCTCTTGTGTGCTGTTTCAGCCTTAATGGGTGCTCGCCAAAAACTCTTGCACCAACACCATTCTTTGCTTTGTGTGTTGGTGAATATGGAACAGTCTAGTGGCTCACACGCTGCACTATGAATCCAGTGGGCTGAGGTTTGAATTTTGGAGTGGTCGGATGAATTCAAGAGCACCGTTTGCCAATTACTTGGGGGTGAGCCTCTGCCACTTATTTCAAGGCACTACAGTAATATGACAACAGCACAGAATATCTGATTTCAACATACGTGAAATCTTTTACGTTTGCAGGCAAGCAGATACGTCCACTGCGCACAACATCCCTTGCCAATGGTTATCCGTGAAGGTCAGCACGCGCTTTTATTGCGATCCTTTTGCGCTGCAGCAAGGAAGATGGGTCAGCATTTTGAACTCGTGGACTTAGGGCCCCCAGGGCCAGCAACATGCCTCTGGGCTATTCACGCATCATGTAACGGCACTGAATAAAGGAGTGACGTGTATGTACGCGTGTACCTAAGTGTGCTGGGTGGAGAGTGGTATAGTAATAATAATCATTGCACTTTTGGAGCCCTTTTTACCTGATGATCACTAAGCGCTGCACAGCGCTGTGGCGACAAGAGCATGTCAGCAACAACAGCGACATAAGTACAGCAAATCAGCAACAATAACATGTTTTTATGTTTTACTTATATTTTTTTTGTTATGGCGTGGTGCGCTAGGAACTCAGGGCATATTCGATTCTGAGCCACTGCTAACAGCGCCGATTAACTGAATAGGTTCTGGACCTCATCTAGGTTAACTCAGCCTTATGAGTACCTGGTGTGTGTAAACATCAGCACTGGGGAGACAAAATTGGGCGATTGTAATTCTGGCTCTGTCAATCCTCTCACACGCTCTTCCAGCCTTCATAGGTGCTCGCTAACAAGACTTTCCTTGCCTGCCTATGAACGCTAGGATCTTTATTCTGGAGAGAGGGGTGAGAGGTGGTGCAGTGATTGACACATGGTGCTGCAAAACTATTGATCCAAGTTTGATTACTATCCACAGCCAATATCAGTGGCACGTCGTTTCAGAACCTGTTCTGGGCTTTATTTAGGTTTACTCAGCGTGAAATTACCGTCTGGTGCCGGCTGTATGTGCCAACACTGGAAAGATGTGGTGCTGCCCAGATCATCTTGACATTTTGAGACTTTGTGAAAGGTGTCTGGTGTATTCTGACCTCATCGCGTGCATCGTCACAGACATGGGGAAACCTTTTCTCTTCTTACCTCAGCGTTAGATCCATTCATAAGGAGGTGCTTACATTTTCAATCACACGTATAGTGTTATTTCCTTAGATGAGATGGCTACCTATCAATAAAAACAAAAAAAAACTTGATGAGTTTGAGAGTTTAAATCAATGAAATGTAATACATTGCTGCAGACATGCGTTTCCATGCCCATTGCTAAATACTTGAAAGTATCAATTCCAGCAAAGTGCTTTACAAGCATTGTAAGGTGTACTCATGAAGGTGGTGAAAACTGATAAGGATCCATCGAATTCCTTTGTAAGTGATACTGATTCCTTAGATAATTGGGCAAAGTTAGATCACCGACAATTAAAGTGGCATGAAAATAGCAATTTTTTGCATGTTGATGCTTTTTTGAACATCTAACCAAATTTTCAAGTGTCATAGCTCTGCTCTTTCAGAAAATAAGTATAGCACACGTGAAGTAAATTTTTATTTAAATCGTTTTGTCTTAGCATCCCAATCTCAAAAGTAAGGTCCTGCCTAAAGTGGCTCGATTCCGACCTTGGGCACCTTTGTGTGTAGAGTTTGTGTGTTTTCTCCATGCTCTGTATGGGTTTCTTCTATGTTCTCCAGTTTTCTCCCATGACGAAAATGCAGCAATGAAATGGCCAATAACTTCATAATATGTAGGATACAGCGCAAGGCAATGTTGGCACCGGCTAACCGCATGTCTTCCTTCCCCCGACCTCTCTGTGGTCGTCCCGTGCAACTGAGTTCTTCTCTATTTGAGCGAACACCTTTGACATTCATCGAATGCTGTGCACATTTATATTTTAAAATGAATTTGATAACAGTAATTCTACAACTTGTAAAGCCACTGCTCGAGGAAGGCTTCTTCATACTGTGCCACTAATGGGGAATTTTGAACACACGTCACCGCACTAGTAAGTGCAGGCGGATTGAGGGGGCGGTGGACTGTTCATGTGCCAACCGTCACGAATATCGGTTGGCATAGCCGGGAAACTAACTCAGGCTTGGAGTTTAGTGTCCAATCCACTCCACCCCTTCCCCCCCAAATACAAAACCTACCCACCCATCTGAATAGGATCTTCAGCATATTACATAATTATTTTTTAAAATATTATAAGTAACACTTAGATAATTGCAGAATCATACAGCTTAATATGATGTTTATGTTAAAACAACAAGTGTATTAAAATGATGGGGTCGTTTATTTATTTTATCTTACCGATCAGTGCAGAATGCTGCTTGAATTATATTTTCAAGAGCCAATTGGGCAGCTGAGCGATCAGTACCTTGCCAGTGAGCAATGTTCCTTCATTTGCTGTAGCTGTCTGGCAAACGAGGGACATTACCAACCTACAACGTCTGCCACAAATTGACAGCATTCTCTGGGATGCTTGTTTATTTTCCAATATCCTTGTTCAAAAGTAAGATTAACTTGAAAAATCTGATTTATTTCGTAAATTTTTCATCACTATCGCTGGGTGACCTGCTAAGAAAATAACAAATCTCAACAGGTTACCACTTGCTTGAATGAAAATCAGCCGTTACATCCATGTAATTGCAAGTTTTTATTGCAAGTTTGACATTGCCAGCAGGATGGCTATGCAGTGGTAACATCTGCGCCTCACGTAAATAAAGGCCTGCCTAAGGCAGTTCGAGTCTCACCTTAATTGGCCCATTACAATACAAAGGCAGCAGTGTTAGACGGGTTGGCACCGGCTGACTGCTTGTATTACTGCCACCCCCTCCACCCTGCGGTTACCTCGCGCCTCCGTGCGAGACTCTCTTCTATAACCAGACCTGGAATTTGCATGGGTTACAAATTGCATTGCCATTATTCTTATTGGATGAGGTGTGACAGAGGTGTGCGTCTTCTAGAGTTTGCATTCTGAGATTATATGAAAATTATACAATAGAGGATTAAAGGAACTTAGAGAAACGGATGTGGACAAGTACAAATGGTGAGATTAGGAAGGAGATTCGCTTGATTTTGAAAGACAAAACTCAAATTATTCACGGTGTCTCCTCAACACACTAAGTACATAGGAAGTAACTGCACGGGTCGCTGCCCCGAGGCAGATAGGGGTGACTGCCCCTAGGCCTCCTCAATCCCTGTTGTGTCCACGAGTGGGGTAGCAGCCAGAGAAAGGAGTAGAGGGGTCTGACTGTACGCTGCTGCCTCCACGACGTTTCGGCTCCCTGGCCCTTCAAAGGGAGTCTCCGACAGGGCTCCACTGCTTGGTTGCTCTCAACCCTGCAATCCTCATCTCAGAATTCTATCTGCCAGGCAAGGGCCACCCATTCCTCTACGCCCTCCCGCACTCACCACACACACAGCACACTAACCACTATGCCACTGGTCCCCACACACACACACCACACACAGCACACTAACCACTATGCCACTGGTCCCTAGACACACACACCATATACACACAGCATACTAACCACTATGCCACTGGTCCCCACACACACACACCACACACACACAGCACACTAACCACTATGCCACTGGTCCCCAGACACACACACAGCGTGCTATCCACTGCACCAACGCTTCCCACACAGAGCCCGCCAACCGCTGCACCACCGCTCTCCACGCACACACAGAGCGCGCCAACCGCTGCACCACCGCTCATCGTCTAACCAAATCGTGGTCGCTTTTCCCGTCTTCTCTCTGCCGCTGCACAACGGCGGCTGCTTCGCCCGCCACGTGACCTCGTCGCCTATATCTCCGTCTGTTAGGTCAGCCTAGCGTCTCCCGACGTCTCGCCAGCCTTCCTGTGTCTCCACGCGTCTCCCCTCGGTTACTATGCCCTCGTTGGTAGGTCCCTCCTTGGTCCCTAAGGCTCCCTCTTCCCGGCCGCTTCTAGCCGGCTCCTAGTTCTCCTCCGTAAACTGTCTCCGTGCCTCATTTATCTCGTTTCTGACCCCTGTCACTGTCCCCGTCTCTATGTATGTCTCCCCACGTCTCTTCCTCCTCTCTCCGCAAGAGTCGCAGTCGTTGACTGCCAGGGTTATGGGGTTCCAACGCGTGCGGGTTGGTGCCGGCTTCTTGCGACCAGCAGCGACAGCGTGCCGCTCACTTCTGAGGTTTTCCGATGCTTTACTAACACAGCACCGTGCCGGGGTGACACCACACCTCAACTCCTGCCCTCCCGCGCTTAGCGCTCTCACCACGGTATCCTGCTGGTTGCATGCTGAACGCGGGTACCTCGCCGTTTCCCCCGTGGGAACTCTCTCGAATGCCTTTTTTCGCGCACCACGTTTTATATCTCCCCAGATCTAATCCGTTTACCGCCACATGTCAGGTCCAATCCATTTTTTCCACATGTAACCTCATGTTTCCCCCCAGACCACGTGATGTTTATGATCTGAGAAGGGAGGACTTGGCGCAGTCCCCGGTCACCCTTACCTGACCCCTAGTCACCCTGGGTGACCCTTTGTGCACACCTGGCCTGTCACGTGCAAGGCTTGACATCACAGTATAATCAGAGGAAACATACATTTATTTGACAGTTTTTGAACAAATCATGCTTTATACATGTCCAACAAGAATAAACTAGAACTGCCATTTCTTAACCAGTGAGTCGCGACCCAGCAGTCCACCGTGATCGCTACCTAGTAGTCCGTGGAGACCAGACCGAAGTGGCACAAATGAGCCTTGACGTGCGAGAGGTTCAGAAGCCCTGCACCTGGACTCATCTTAGAACGTAATAAGGACGGTTGAAATGTAAGCAAATTTGAAAATACAGCGAGTTTGCTAAACACTCGGAGATATCTGTTGGAGAGTTACCCCTGGAAACAAATATACCTGATGCAGTTGTTGACAATTGACCAAACAAAAAAATATGAAATAAGGATTGGGATTAAAATTAGATACAATGACAGACACACATGGATTTCAGAATATACACAGTTTACAGATGTACGTTTTCAATAATTTTATACAGCCATTCATGACCAGATGAAGCATGTGTTCGATCGTCCAGGTAAAATCTAGACTAGCTATACCGTTCACCACCCAATGGAACCAATCAAATCAATTTGTCACGTGAGCAATATTACAACAATCAACCACTTACAATGCGCACTGTTCCGTTCACTCTCGAGGAGAGAGAACAACTCAGAGGCGCGAAGAACCATAGAGGTGGGGGGGGGAAGGAGAATGCAGCCACATTTTAAGCTGGCAGCAACATTTTCAGACACTGCATCCTCTATATATTAAGATGTTATTGGCTAAATAGTGAAATTTTTTGTTAGCCATAGAAGGAAATCGGAGAATCTGGTGAAAACCTGTGGACATTGAGAGAACAAACTCTGCAAGAAAGTTCATTATTGCTGTGAGTCGCGAATGTTGACAAGCGTCGCTGGGTGTGCTAATGTTTCTATCAATACATTAGTGACCTGGGTGGTCACAACAAGTGTATGGTTTAGCACCTGGCCTCTACCGTCTCATAGTAACTATTTTCTGAAAGTATCTCGGTGAATTTGACGCATTTTCTTCAAATAACATGGAATGCAATACAAAGTGAAATCGCTCAGCATATTTGACATGGGAGATGTGCATAAATGTCTCGGCTTGAGTGCTGCCACCTATCAGAATTCAATATGTCAATACATGTTAATTTGCCTTCTAAATGCATGCCACTGACAAAACTATAGGCAGTAACCGTTTATTCCACGCTTTATCCTTCACGTATACCTTATACAACACCTCGTGTGTGCAGATATGTTTGTTACGTGTGTCTGCTTGGCAGTGGGGAGTGAGCGCGTATTGGTTAGCACACTATGTTGCGAACCGAGTGGAATTCTACTCATTACCAATAACAGTGCATATTTTAACCGATCCTGGGCCGTCTCTAGGTCGACGCAGCCCTAAATCGGTACCTAGAGTGGTGTGTAAACATCAGCGGTGGGGAGACAAAGGCGGCCGGGTGTGGTGCAACATAAACCACCCCCTCATGCACCATGTGGCCTTCACAGGTGATCGCTAACAGCGCTTGACCCACCGGTCTAATAGCCTATACTAGGGATCTTAGTCTTGTCGGCCTAACATTTAGCGGACAACAATTCTGGTTTTAGATCTGTACAGCGTGCCAGAGCAGTGGAAATGTATCTGAGCGGCTCTGCACTGTCACGCCGTGCTGCAGCAGTGGGCGGTGGTCTGTCTCGGTGGCAACACACTCAATCCAACTGTCCTTGGCAGACCGCATTTCACCAAACATCAATCACAATTTGAACAAGTTGAAGCAAGGAACTGGAAACAATTTGTTCTCCGCCACAATACTCAGTTTACTTTTATATAATTACATAGTGCTAAATAATACGATAAGGCTTAACAAATAGCAGGTGTGTAAGGGAAAGTAATTCAGCAAAACTAAGCACATTTATGAAATTATGATCGTACATTTTTCAGTGGGTTAGATCTGTGGTTTGGAAATATTTACATAAGCATTTATCAGTGGTTATTGTATGTCAGCCTTAAGTTTCAATATTAGACTTTTCTTTTATGAACGTGAGAATTCTCTCAGGTGTCCAAATTAACATTATTCAGTCTGTTAGCGATCATATATGTAAACATTGAGTCCATAACAAGCCTATGTATTGTCATTTTATTGCAAATGTCTTATTTTTGTTTGTTCCCTGATGCATGTGTTACGTTTTATTTATTCAATTAGTGCAATTCCACCATGCATCTCCAGAATCTTGCTTTGTGAAGTTTGGAACGTAAGCTTAATTTTGTGTGTGATACATTTCTGATGATAGCTTCGAAAAGTGGGCGGCGCGGTGG
>JAZEWT010000006.1:21519587-21544427 GCA_036362905.1 Mordacia mordax | reverse complement strand
CCCGGGACCTTCTTGCTGTGAGGCGACAGCGCTAACCACTGGGCCACCGCGCCGCCCCAAACCCAAATATATTGTACAAATATTATCTAATGAGGTCGAAGGACCATGTTACAAACATTAATATTTCATGTTTGCCCTAATGCCCTGTTTGGGAGCAGTCGGGAGAATTGCCGATAACACCACATTTATGTATTTTTACGGAACTTAACGGATTTTAACGTAACGGCAAGTTTTCATCAAGTAAACCCGCAAAACGATATGCGTTTTGGGGTACTTTCAAACATGTAGCCGTTATGGCCATAAAATTCTCGCTTCAGGAATCCAACCCACAGCTGCGTCGTTAGTCACGGTTGTCAGCATTGTGTTCGCCCGCATTTCTGATTCTTGAGCCATTTGTTAGCCCGTCAAAAAGTCGGTGTTTCTCTGCTTAAATGAACAATGGATCAGTGCTCACATCTGTCTGTGACTGAGCCAGTGATGAAAATTTCACCTTTTGTGCTTCACGTGCGTCAACCCCTTCGTAGAATGGCCACGGACAACGTGCAACCAGTGAGGAATGATAAGCAGTAAAACCCTAAGGGGTAACTGGATTCGTATCTAGGTCTGTGTTGAACCCCAGGTCTCACCTCATTTTATTGTCAGAACCGCTTAATCCTGTACAGGGTCGCGGCGAAACTGGAGTGTGGCGAAAACCCACACGGACACGGGGAGAGAACATGCAAACTCCACACAGAAAGGCACCTGAGCTGAGATTCGAACCCGGGACCTTCTTGCTGTGAGGCAACAGCGCTTCCCACTGGGCCACCACCGTGCCACTCTGAACCCAGACGCGGTAGTTATATCGATCCTCGTGATACTCCTCATCTCGTCAGAAACAGCTTAGTCTTATACAGGATCGTGGTGAGCTGAAGCCTATCCCGGCAGACACAGGGCGCAGGGCAGGGATATACCCACGATGGGACGCCAGTCAATCACTCGCATTCCAGAAAATGTAGCTGCCTGCAGTGAGTGTCATGAACCCATCAAATACCATACATACAAATCAAGTACACTTTGATTCTTATACACATAATTTGTTTCATGCATTTGAGCTTAGCAATGGATAGAAATAGCAATTGATTGATTAATGCATCATGACACCCATATTTACGTCTGAAACATAAACAAGGTCTGCATTTAAGCAAGTTACATGCAGCTTGTAATGGAAAAATGTTACGTATGATGTGGAAACATTTAAGCGGGTGATTCGTGAAATTGTAATTATTATTGACAATTGCTGTGGTGCTTGATTCAGCCAGAAAAGTTACAAAGATGCAAAGATGTTATCTATTTAAAATAACCTAGATTAAATAACCGTGGGATATTTTGCCAGTATCAAAACATTGAATGACTAAACAAGCTTTAGTCTTTCTGGCAGAAACACTGGTGTTAAGAGGTTCAAACACTAAATAGGCACATATTACAAGGCAAGAATTCTGAATTAACCATAAGTAATTGGGGTGATAAAGCAAATACATATTCATTGATGATGTACGTACGATCTTTCAATCTGATTGACCGCCGCCACAGAAAGCTTCCTTTATGACATTGTCTCACTAGTGCTAGGCCGAAGATAGGTATTCATTATTACAGCAGAGAGTTCCCAGTGATTATGCAGGTGTTAAGATCTTAACACCTGCATAATCGCCAGAAACGGTAAAAACCTCCTACTCTTATATATGTATACTGGCAATAAAAGTACCCATAGAGTTCCCAGTGAGCTTGCAAGCTCTAGATGCAGGATTCCTGCAATACAGTAAAAGTTAAAACTGACAAACGATACAACATATCAAATCAAAGGGTAAATAAACAAACTCACAGCACTAATTTGTGCAATGATGAAAGCCTAACCATAGTCATGAAGTAAATAGTAACACGCACAATTGCACAGCGCAAACATGAACAATAATTTCATTGCATTAATAAGAGACAAAGAAATGTAACGGTATAATAGAAGTGAATTGGAAACACTTTTCTTAATTAATAGAAGGAACGAGCAATAGCTGCGTAGAAGTGGGTAGTATATGGATAACGCAAATAGCAACGCGTTGATGTGTTATTAAAATCCCTTTCTCATTTTTACATCGGAAGTATCATTCATAACGCTCACATTTTCATTCAATTTCGAAGGTATTCAAGCATAGAAATGCCCAGGCTTGCAGAGATCTTGGGTGGGGGTGGAGGCAACACCAACCTGCCTTACACTGGCTCATACATTATGCTATCGAAAAAAATTAGTTATGGGAGGAAACTGGAAAACCTGGGATAAACCCACGTAGAGCAGGGGGAGAATACACAATTTCCACAAAGAAGGGATCTCGAGGCAGGAATCGAATCACTTCGGGCATTGCCGTCTCTTCTGTAAGGCACAGTTCTGTTTTTTTAGCAACTACTATTTGTGTGTTTTATCACATTGGCGTCTAGTAATCTAAAAATAACGCAAAGGTTTTGGAAATTCGATTGGCCGGATTATTATGCTCGATGGAGCCGGATTTTGTTGAGTTGGTTGCTGTCAAAGTGGAGTACGATTTGGTAAAGATAGGGACGGCCGCTTTTCTCACTGGTTCGAGTGATGGTGTAACGACCTGAAGACAGAGGCTTTAATAAGACACCTGTTGAGATTCGACTTAGTTTGATGGCTTCCCGATGGCGAGAAAGAACCCAATAGTAGCCGAGTGGCGAGAGCGCACGCAGTCGAAGCAGGGCTAATTGCCCTGGGGCTTTCCTCGGAGGGGCCGTGATTGGCCAAGGTCGGCTGGCCCAAGGCGGAGTTGTGGGAGGCCCAAGGGGCACCTCCGAGGAAGAAGGAGTCGGTCGCTGCAGTGGGGATCCTAGCTGTGGATAAAGCCTGATGTGGACAGAGCTGACGAGTGATAAATCGAGCTGTGTTACTGAGTCGAGAAATACGCTGCCGACTGTGCTTGCTGCATGTATAGTTTATTGAGTTAAATAAAATTATAAGCATTCTTGAACACCGCCTCGGAGTCATTACACGTGTTCTTGTGCAGACACGATGTCATTGGTGCTGTTTGATTTGTGAACATTTTACCATCCCTATTTACAGCAGAAAGGGTAATGTTTCTTTTATTAATAACATTTAAACGGGATGCTTAGTGTTTGAAGGGTGCAGCTTTTGTAATGAACTACACGGTTGTCGATAGTCTCGGTGGTAATCATAGTGGTGATGATCGTGCGGACTATTTAAAATAAAGTATATAACAATAGCATACACAGTAAAGTATGTAAACAAATAATGCGATTGCAATTTACAGGTAGAGTATTTGGTGATTCATTGCATGCAGGAATGTGGGAGTCGTACTTAGGACATTACTCACCTCAAATGTCTATTTTAATAATGTAATGAGCTCGGTTGATTGAAATTTTGTGGAGCCTTAAATACATAATCTCTTGCTTACATTTTTAATGAAGGTATTTTATTATACAACTGGTAAATGCAAATGGAGCTCCTAACGGTTTACACTTGGTTGACAGATTATTTATATATTAATTCCTATTCTCAGAGATGCCGCTGTCCTCAACACATTCAGCCCAGTGCTTTGAGTAATCGCAGGCTGCTCCAATGCAGGTTGCCATTCAAAATATTATTTGAAGAAGGAAGTAGAAATTAAAGGAAAACCAAGAATGTTGACAAAATTAAAGGCGACGCAATTTAGACTCGCTCTAACCAACAGATTGGAATTCTTAGAGGAACAAAGAATGAAGCACCACGACTTAAAGAATGAATTAACTATCATATCTCTAGTCAAGCACATGAACAGTGATGACAAAGGAAAAAGGATGACACGAAATCTCAAAAGTGCTCGTTGGGATTTCACTGAAGAAAAAAGAGGGACACCCAGATTACAGAACATACTCATGTCGAAGGCATATTTTAATTATTACAGAAAGAGGGTTTAGGCAGGACACGTCCTCAAAAGGAATCTGTTGGTTGAGTCAGGACAGATAACTTAGGCGGCATGTTTTGTTACTTTGGGAGGAAACCAGACTACTCCGGTGAAAACCCACCACACTGACACGGGGAGAACATGAGAACGTCACGCAGAAAGGTACACGCGCTGGGAATTGAAACCGGGACACCCTTGTTGTAAGGCATCAGCGCCGCCCACCACTGAATGATAACCAGTCGGCGGCATTATTGAAAGTGGCAGCCACTGTGGGTTCAGAGCAACGAAATCGCCTCATTTGCAGGTGTTGCTATCTGAATTATTACATCGCGGGAGCCCTAAAGATGGCAATGATTTGAGTGGACCTTCATCTATCAATGGACTTATTGTGATTGATGATCGTGTTGGTGACATTTCGGGGTTCCGCACTAAATCGAGTTTAATGTCTATCTGGAATCGTACCTGGGTAATTGGGTTTCAAAACTTTGCAGAGAAGCATATGGTTAGCGATGCTAAAGTTTAGTCATTCTGTACAAATTAAATGAAGCCATTTGTCTTAACTTGCCACATTAAAATCATCATACGAAGCAGTCAATTTTGTATGTGTGCCTGAGCTTTGCATGTAAATATTCCTTGAAGGATCTGGAAGCCAAGTGAAATTTCACAACTTTTAAATTACATGCAGCAATTGTACATGGATGTAGAATATTTAAAAGTAAGTTTATTGCAATAGTTGGATCTTGTGGTATTTATCGAGTTGCATATTGTGTTGTAATTATGAATAGTTAACATACTTAATTGCTGTTCAACTTACCAGTGTGCTCAAGTGATGCGAATGTGTATGTTTGTTCAAGTCATCTTAATTTCTTTGGTTGTGTAAGGTGAAGGAGGGTGTTCGACACAACATTCGCATTGCAGTCACATGATCTGACCTGAACATCATTTGCTAAGCCTGATATTGGTCCCTAAAGCTGACAGAGTCATGAGAACATGCTTGGAACGTTAATTATGTATACACAAGGCAGACACAAGCTGCCTGACCTTGCTTAAGCGGTCAATACAGGTAATACCTGGAGACAGACTTAATTCGAAACGTTCAACATTTACTGTCCAGATCCGTGTATAATTATAGCTTCCACAAACAAAAATATCAGGCGAGACTTTCTCTCAAGAGCTGCTCTGTCAGGATGGATGTCAAGCATTTGCCCTCTCTTCATTGTGATGTTTTACCTTCCATATTGAAGGCACCGTCATTCATTAGCCTGATGCTGTTCAAATGTCTGAATGTAAATTATATACGAAAAAGTTAGCTTGTCATATATACTTTATTTAGCATTGCTATACACTATCATGTATTTGTGTACACGACAATCCATTTATAAACAGCACACGAATCTTTTGGGCAAAAATGACTATCAAACAATTTACATTTTACTCCATACGCACTCTACCCATCTCCTAGCATTTTAGTGATCTATTCTGAAATGCGCTTCAGAAATGCAAATAGTATTATTATTTGGTGACTCTACCTTCAAAAATGCTCTCAAATTCATGTGTCAGTCAGTTCGTTCTTATTTAAGTTGAAAGGAACCGTTAAGCTCTGTAGCTCTTTTTAACAGTTGTCCAGGGGGGAGAAGCAAGCAAGTTACATCATCTCAGGGCATCAGGAGCAATTTAGTCTGGATAGTTAACCGAGGCACTGTTTCTCTGGACTGCAGCCACAGTTGTTTGTTGTCAACTACAGCCACATTTACAAGTGGGTCTTGAAACTGTGATTTACAACAATGGGCGGCACGGTGGCCCAGCGGGCAGCGCTGTCGCTTCACAGCAAGAAAGTTCCGAGTTCGAATCTCGGCTTTCTGTGTGGAGTTTGCATGTTCTCCCCGTGTGCCCGTGGGTTTTCACCGGGCACTCCAGTTTCCTCCCACAGTTCAAAAAACATGCTGCTGTGTAGGTTAATTGGCTTACAGACTAAATTGCCCGCAGTGCCCGGTGATGAACTGGCGTTCCATCTTGGGTATATCCCTGCCTTGCGCCCTGTGTCTGCTGAGATAGGCTCCGGCTCACCGCGACCCTGTTCAGGACTAAGCGGTTTCTAACAATGAGATGATTTGATTTTCAAGGGTAATTCATCTCTTCTCTGTGTAATATTTATCTAATTTGCTGCATACAATTTGAAAATGAGAGGTAATTGCATGCGCATTCAAATGCATGCTCTTTGTAATCCTGATACGAAAAACTAAAACTGTACTTGCAGCACTGTATTCGCTTGCTTACACCACTGCTGCTGGAAAGATATTTTTGGGCTACTCTCCGACAATTGACCAATATCCTGGGAGAGGTTAAGAGTGCCTACAATTTACCCTACCACGTGCCCACTGCCAGTCAAGTAACCGTAATCAATGTTATACAACAATGTAGATAAAAACAGGATTAAAAAAAAAAGTTCCTCTTGGTTTTGAATGCAATAAAATATAAATTTGAAGCACAGCTTTTCACAGATACGCAATCAGGTGAACAAATCAAACGTTTACATACCAGAGTAGATAGAACTGCAGGAAATGTGTCGGTTAAAATGTTTTGCATTGCATTGTTTATTGGAATATATCGTTGTTTGCTTGCATTATGCAGTACCATACGTGTAAATGAGGTACAGATGATGACGATGACAGCAATGCTGCTGATGGCGATTTACACTTCAGTCAACCTCTGCCACATTGTGTTTGCAGGAGAACGTGTCTCTGGCGGACATCTTGTCACTGCGTGACAGCTGCCTGTCCGAGACGGAGCTGTGGGCCGTGTGTCTGGAATGCTGCATCGCCCTTCGCAGCATTGCCCACACGGAGCTGTTCCGTAGCCTGTGCATCACCCCCGACACGCTCGCCTTCAACACGCACGGCAACGTGTGCTTCATGGAGCAGCTCAGCGGTGAGGCCACGCCGATACACCGTCGACTGTTGGGTTTGCACGGCTCGGAAGAGTGATGATTGTATTCCGAAGCTGTTCTTTCGGGATAGCCGTGTCAAGCTCCCCTCGTCTCTGCTTCGCGATGATTCACCTCCCACGATGGAGGCATCGTCAGGTGTTGTGTGAGGCTGAGGATGCCTCCAATGTGGGAGGCGGAGAGTTGCGAAGGAGGGAGGAGGAGCGCTCGATTCGGCTACCCCGAAATAACGGCTTTAGAAAGTAGTCATTCTCTACGCTATCAACCGATCTGCCTCTTAAAATAATTACAAGACTGTATCTGGGTTACAATGATACCACAGAGATATAAATAAGTCCTGGATACGATGGTTCAATTCCCTCCCTCGGCACCTTTATGTATCTCTTTGAGTCCCTTGGACATTTCATCATTAATGTGTGAGCACCATCTCCATTTAAATGTATAAAAAAAACAGATGTTCTTTTGGATGATTACTTCGAAAAGCTGCTCTTTTGGGATAACCGCGTTGCTTGCTCCACCCCTCTCCTTTGCGACGTTTCGCCTCCCACGCGGCTATCCCGAAAGAGCATCTTTTCGAAGCAATCATCACGCATCGAGCAGTGAAAAACTACATCATTACAGATGTCCTTTTTCTTCCATCTTCTTCACCCTTTTCACCCAATCTTTTGTTTTCTGTATTGGTTCAACAACTAATTACGTCTCCTCATTTGCTCAAAATCTCGGCATCACCCTGGATTCTTCATTTTCATATTATCTCGACATCTCCAATCTATCTCGTACATGCTGGTTCCACTTATTCAACATTCGCAAAATCCATCCTTTTCTTACCATGCAATCCGCTCAACTCTTGGTCCAGGCTTTGGTTATATCCGGCCTGGACTATTGCTACTCTCTTCTACCAAGTCTGCCTGCATATACTGTCAACGTCAACTTATTCAAAATGACACTGCTCGTCTGGTCTTTTCACTTCTTTGCTTTTCCCATTCAACTCCTGGTACTTACCCATTGCTGTCTGTACACTGTCTGCCATTGGCTGCACGCATCAAATTTAAAACTTTGGTACTTACCCATTGCTGTCGTCACCTGTTTTCTTCACTTTATCTCTGCTCCAGTATCTCCCCCTACACCCCTTCTTGCTCTCTCCGCTCAGCAACTTCTGGTCGATCAGTCGCACCACACCTCTGCTCTCTGGGTTCCAAGGCTCTTTGCTTTGCTTCCCTGGCCCCCATCATGGTGGAATGACATCCGATTAGAAATCTGGACCGCAGACTTACTTGTGTCAAGGCACATTTGTACAACCATTACGTTTGGGTCTTACAAAAACACTTTGACGCTTTGCAATGTTGAGCAACCGACGAGCCTGGTGTGTGCTGCTGGCGTGGTGTGGAGCTCGTGTTGGGCTTGGACAAGCCCGTAGTCGAAGCGAAGATTATGCCAGGCCCACGTGCTTTGGTGGCAGCACAATTATTTTATAATGTAGCAGTGTGCTGGAGTGCTGTGTTTACTGTGTATACATGTCAGAATCCGACACACAGAAGCCACGTACTGCTCGTGTTTTGGTGAACATCCTTCGAATACTTTTATTGAGCATAATTTGCTACTTGAGACACAATTTATGTTTTCTTCCGCTGTTTCTGTCATATCTATTTAATCCTTTCTTTCATATATCCACTTAGCACCTCCAGGTTATAGTACATACCTTACTACCGCTTTCCAAGTCGACCATGCCATTAATGGCAATTAATGCACGTAAAAAGTATAATGTACCATTCGAAGCAGTGTTCATTTAACGCTTGGCATTGAACGAGATATAAAGTGGGTCAAGTCTCAGCTGAGTTTATTTTATAACAGGACCACTGGCAGCACTGCCCCAGGCTTGTTGTCCCAGAAGGTACTGTGCATCTGTTGAAGAGGATTCTTATAACCATGTGATGCTCATCTTATTGCGAGGCAATTTTGGCTCTGGTCTTGGGCTATATCAGTCATTGAAAAATTGGAATGTAACAAGGCGTTAAATAATAATAAGAAAGACATTGTGGATCACACAGCACACGAAACTGTGTGGCTATTACCCGACCACGATGTGCCTGCACATCAAGCAGGTTTGTTTACTGAATCCAAGATGCAAGTACATTGTGTAAAGGCTGTGCATAATGACTGATAAAGCATAAGATGATGATAACAATCCACATAGAGGTCAGAAGACTTCCTTTATATAATTGTTTTATGCTGCGGTTAGTGTTATGTCATTCTGACATTTATTACACTCTCATGCAAATTACAAAATGCATAGTAAATCATCTCACCTGCTGAGTCTAGAGATTGGTGAATGTCAAAATATGAATAATCTATGCCGTCCAGTTGCCGAAACAAGTTCCCCTAATCAGTTACATGTTTACATGTATAAATTATACAAAATAGTGTCACATTTCCGTCTTATATATACACATTTATGCTCTGATTTCCGAGACTGAAAAGCATTGATCATTGGCAAGGAAAGTGTTTGTCTCAGAGACGACAGTTATAATGAGTCAAACCCTGTACGTTAAGTAACACCCAGCCTGGTGTCAAGCTTAATCTGTACGTAATTAAACACTGCAGTGAAATTGATTCAACAGTCCTTAATGCCAATTCCAATTACAGAACACGTATGCGTTCTGTGTGTAATTAAACGTGCTGTGGAGTGCAGTCAGGATAGATCTGATCTAAACATGGGTTATAACCATCATAACGAGCCCAACTTGGAATGTTCATATCATCCAATTGATTCAAACAACCTTTTTGACAGTGAACTGTCAGACGCTGTGAGGAAAGAATGTTTTTTACAGTATTTCTCTGCAAAAAAATTACCATGATATGTATACGTTTCTTTGTCCTTTACAAAGCATAGTCACACATTCTGTCGCACGAAATGTTAATATCGCAGAGCTGGAAGGTAACCAAACTAAGTACAAAACGCTGCGTTTTAATATGTTGGAGTTTTTTAGTGGAGTCATTTTTGATCAGGCCAAGAACAACTGTTTACAATCATTTTCATTCATTCATTCCAATACCCACATATTTCTGTACAGGGTCGGGGGGGGAGGGGGTATCCGTCCGACAAGGCAGGGGAATACCCAGAATGCGACGCCAGTACATCGCAAGGTACACTTTTTGGGGCAATTTACTCAGTAGACCGACTAACCTAGGCAGAAGCATGTTTTTGGACGGTGGGAGGAAATCAGAGTACCTCACCAAAACACACATGGGCACCGGAAGAGCATGCAAACGCAACACAGAATGGGACCCGAGCCGGGAATGGAACCTTTGATCTTCGCTACCCATTGCGCCACCATCACTGTTTAAAAGGCAACTACTTTGGTTGCTTGTCATGTATGAATCATGATAAAAATTTAATAAAAAGCACGCATTCCATAACCACATTGGCATTTATAATAAACTCTGGGGGCCCATAATGTTGTGCGTTCTTAATGCAACTTTGAAATATTTTAAACAAATTCATGCTTCAAAAGTAACTGGACCTGACTTTAGTCATCAAGGATGGATGCATTTTAAAAGTTGGCTCAAACCAACTTTTTAAAATAAGTGGTTCAAAATGTGTTATGTTGCCAGCATTGTCAAAACCAAAGAAATAATATTATCGGATTGGATGTGCATGGAATTAATGTGTAGATAAAAACCATATTTACACTGCTTCTGTACGTCGGGACAGCGTGATATGTTTAGGCATGCATGTGCTCGAGACGATTTAACTTGCAGTGAAATTGAGTTATTAACAGCTGGTGCCAGTTGTGTGAAGCATAGCCACTGTGGATGGTGCTTGTGAAATGTCGCTGGGTAGTTGGTAGAAGCCACCCTCCAGCAGTAATGGAAGAAGCGCTTCTCAAAACAATGAGCTGTATCAGACAGATAAAGCCCAGCTTGTGGGCGCCGTAAGGCAGGCTGGCAATGCATGTATGTCACCTTGGTCATTTGCTCATAACACCTCAGTCTCCTCTGTGATCTCCTCAGCGACAGAGAGCTTTAGACACTTCACATTGCCTTAAAGTATATCTCATCTCATCTCATTGTCTGAAACCGCTTAGTTCTACACAGGGTCACGGTGAAGCCGGAGCCTATCCCGGCAGACACAGGGCGCAAGGCAAGGATATACCGACGATGGGACGCCAGTCCATCGCCGGGCACTGCGGGGCAATTTCGCCTGCGAGCCAATTAACCTATGCAGCAGCATGCTTTTGGACTGTGGGAGGAAACCGGAGTGCCCGGCGAAAACCCACGCGGACACGGGGAGAGCATGCAAACTCCACACAGAAAGGCACCCGAGCCGAGAGATTCGAACCCGGGACCTTCTTGCTGTGAGGCGACAGCGCTAACCACTGGGCCACCGCGCCGCCCTTTAAAGTATATCCAGCTTGGCAATTAACAATGTAGCACATGTATGAAGAATACTCTAACTGGTTCGCCAGAGAACAGCGGTGGAAGCATCGCAGTGGTATTCACCAATCGCACGCTGTATGAGGCGTGCTGGTGATGTGCGGCTCCTGAAATGGAATGCACTTTCAGCTTTTTCACTAAATAAAAATTATGGACGATTGAAAAATGATTTATTGATCGACGTAAACTTGTCAACGCGGCAAACGCCGAACATCTGAGACCAACGTAATGAAGTAGAATTCTTCCCTTTTGGTTTACACGTCTTGATTTGCATAGAGTGAGCGTTTAATTTTGAACGGCACTTATTTAAACTGCATTAAATATACAATACGCTTGGTTAAAAACTGAGGATGCAAACTCAGGCATAATTTTAAATAATTCACTATTTCCAACAGCAATACGGCTCAAGTCATGTTTGGGTTTTAAATCTTACAAGATGATGTCTGTCAGTCATTATTGGGACCCGCGTAATCCTTCACCGGGTCGCTGAGGGCCAGATCCTATCCCGGCAGACGTAAGGCGCAAGGAGGGCTGTATCATGGATTTGTTGGCACTTTTTTGAAACAATTTACTCAGCAGAGCAATTCACATAGATATCAGCGTGTCTTTGGACGATTGGGGGAAACACGAGTACCCGACAAAAGCCCACGCAGACACAGGGAGAACATGCAAACTTCACACAGAAAGGCACCTGAGCCGGGAACCGAACCGGGACGTTCTTGCTTCGAGGCAGCAGCGCTATTCACTGCCATCACAATCTCAGTGTGCGGTGACATTTCAGGTACGCAGTGAAGGTAGCTACCCACGCAGCTACCCACACAGGTGTGGGTAGGGAGGTGAGAAACGAGACAAGAGCAGCTCGAGATGTGCCGAGGGGTTGAAAGGGTTATACAGATTGGACGCGCAAACTGGGAGTATACTGTGCTAAAGAAGCTAACATCCCTAAGGTAACGATTCCAATAAATATGTTTTTTCTTTACATACAGCTGGCATTGATGCAACCTTTGCCTCCGGCTTCATGAGTCATGTGCAAAAGAATGTGTAGAATGTATTTGTTCTCTGAATCAAAATGCAAATATAGACGGCATTGTATATAACCTTTTCACCTATGCAATTATTTGCTACAGATTACACGAGACCTCTATTGTAAGCTAATTTAGCGTCCAGTTTTAAACCAGCAAGGCTTCCTTAGAGTGCTGTTAGGTAATAGCTTATTGATTGGTCCTTGTATCGATATTTTTAAATTGGTCGGAACTTCACAAGTTTTTTTTTTGCAATATCCCTGTGGGCAAACAAAGTATGATGTGATTTTTAATATCATTTTTGGTTTCAAGGCTCTGTCATTTTATTGACCCAGAATATATGTTTATGATCACCAACGAGGTGCAGTAGTTTAATTTTACACCCTGAGAACTTTTATGGGGTAACTGACGTTCAGATTTCAAAGAAACTGCAATATCAGTGTCACAAAAGAGAATCAAATCGTGTATAAATGACCGTCGGGTGAAAAGCCCTCTAGAAATGCAATTATTATTATTACTATTAATGAATTGAATTATTTTTTCAATTCACTCATGTCTAATTGTGGTTCGGTTAGCCAGCTGCTTTGCAAAGAATGTGTTGTGTATGGATACAAAAAGGTGAACGTCTCTGTTTAATTACAGATGATCCTGAAGGAGCCTTCATCCCTCCTGAGTTTGACGAGACAGGAAACACATTCAAGGTACGTTTTCCAACTTCGTTTTGAGCACATGCCAAGGCCATCATTAACGTAGAGTACTCTCAAGCATTGAAAGGCGTCTTCTGGTGTATAGAGATCTCATCTCATCTCTCATGCTCATCTCATTATCTGAAACTGCTTAATCCTACATAGGGTCACGGTGAGCCGGAGCCTATCCCGGAAACACAGGGCGTAAGGCAGGAATACACCCGACGACGGGACGCCAGTCCATCGCCGGGCATTGCGGGACAATTTTAGTCTGCGATCCAATCAACCTATCCAGGAGCATGCTTTTGGACTGTGGGAGGAAACCGGAGTACCCGGCAAAAACCCACGCGGACACGGGGAGAGCATGCAAACTCCACATAGAAAGGCACCCGAGCCGAGAGATTCGAACCCGGGACCTTCTTGCGCCGCCCTCATTTACAGATATGATCTCTATACACCGGGTGTATTCCTGCCTTACGCCCTGTGTTTCCGGGATAGGCTCCGGCTCACCGTGACCCTATATAGGATTAAGCGGTTTCAGATAATGAGATTAATTGTATTACCTTTTGATGTAATGTATTTCTTGCTTTAGTTAGTTCTAACGTTTGTTGAATCACAGGAATCCTGCATCCAGAGATTGCAACCTCTCTGAGAATTTTATCTGCTGTAATAATAAACCATTCTCTATGTAATAAACACCTGTCTATCTGCATCGCTGCCACTGGTCCGTCAGTATCAATACCTGCTTAATTCTGTACAGGGTTGCTGGGGGCCGTAGCCTATCCCGGCAGACAGAGGGCGCAAGGCGGAGCTATACCCAGGGTTGTGATGCCCTGGGAAATTTACAATGCGTCATTCCAATATCTATTTTCATAGTGACCTAAGACAAGGGGACCACAATGCGTTTCTTCAGCAAATGCTGACTAATTTAGGCATTATGTGCAAAGGTGCGCTTTTATGTATAGTTATTATTATATCAGGACAGCCATGTCGAGCGCTCCTCCCCTCTCATCCTTCACGACGTTTCATCGCCCGCGTTGGAGGTAAAACGTCACGAAAGAGAGAAAGGAGCAGCATTCGACACGGCTGTCCCGACAGAACAGCTTTGATAAGCAGTCATCAATGGGTGCAACTGCCGCTTTGGAGTGCTTTTCATGATAACCCTTTGCTGGGAGGCAGTGCCAACGTCTAATGTTTGCGGTGGAGTGTGCGAAGCCCATGGCTTAGAGGCTGTGCAGGAGGAAGCCCAAAGCCTAATGTTTACGTGAAGCAGAAAATGTCACGGTCTATAAATATCCGTGCACATAGCTACCTCAAACGTTCCCGCACACATGCGTTGGGATTCAACGCCTAGATATCCTATAATGAGGCTGCAAAGTGTCGTGTGTTGGGTTGGTTAGCATCCTCAAAAGAAGAGAAAAAAGTCAAGCATCAGTGGGTCACTATCAGAACCAGTTTAATCCTGTACAGGGTCGTGGGAGGCTGGAGCCTATCCTGGCAGACATAGGGCATAAGGAAGGGCTATACCCAGGATTTGATACCATTTCATCACCGGGTGTTTTCCTTCTTAATTTAAAAAGAAAACGTAGGTCGTATTCAGCTGTGCGATCCTGAAACCCTGTCTGGAAACAATGGCTATAACTTAAGAGCATAAAATAAGCGGTAAAAATAATTGTTAAACAAACGAAGGAAGGAATAAGTGTTCCTGAGCAGTTGCAGGTCGGCAGTGAGCCATCATCTCGACACAACAACAGTAAACCGCATCAACAGTCTTAGCCAGAGGACTTGAATGTTTGTGTTCGGATTGCAATGGTAAAAAAAAAGTCTGCCACCACTGCTTAATGCTGTATCATACCTTGGGAATAAATCACCTCTCATGAAAAGAGATTAAAATAAAGTTTTCTTGCCCGTTATGCTCGAGAAGTGCATTTATTATTATAACAGGAATCCCCTGCACAGAACCAAATATAAATGTAATTGATATTAAGGTACACGATTTTTCGGCAGAGCGATTTGTCACTGATGATTGCTTCGAAAAACTGCTGTCACGGAACAGCCGCGTCGTCGCGCTCTCTTTCTCTCTCTCTCTCCATCGCGACGTTTCACCTCACACGTTCGAGGCATCCTCAGGAGGCGCAGTCGATGATGCCTGTCCCGAGAGAGCAGCTTTTCGAAGCAATCATCAAGCAACGAGCCGTGACAACCTACATCATTTCGATTTGTCACTCTCTGCTGCTTTGAAAACGTGATTATTTATGGGTGTTTTCCAGTCATGCTGTGCACGCGTGGAGGTCCTCCTCCCTGATCGTTAGGAACCACACTGCTCTGTGAGCAGGGGCAGTAGCCAGCCGGCTCATTAGGATGCTGATTGCGGCACGCACACTGGGGCTTTTTCGTTCTCCTGCAATTTACTTGGCATACAGCCAGCTCTCTCGAGATAAGAATTGTTTACTTGTGAATAGATATGGCTGGTTATGACTGCGATAGGAGTTGCTTATTCGTCATCGTCATAAGATTATGCCCTGTTGAATAATAGCATCCGCATGCCTCTGCCATCTCGCAAGAGTCCAGGGCTGCTGTTATCCACCTCCCTCTCGCTTGGGAACATATCATCGTCATTATCAATACTCGCTTAATCCTGTACTGAGCCGGACCCAATCCAGGCAGACAGAGGGTGCAAGGTGGGGCTATACCCAGGATATGACGCCAGTAGAAAATTACTCTCCGCGTGCAATCTCATTTTTTGCTTGCATGCAAATAATTTCACTCCACTAACTTTAAGCCTAAAACTTTCCAAGAAATATATATTTTTTCACTTAACTTAATAGCACATGCAAGCTTTTTGGTACACTTATTCTCCTCCAGAAGTGTATTACGAATAAGTATGTACAGTGCTATGTATAGATTGTGGTGTAAGGGAGAGTCGATTATGTTTACAATATGTTATATAAGGAAACAAACCAAAGCAAGGATGATTCCTGCCATATCCTTATATCGTGCTCAATGCATGAGAATGGTGAGCCTGTGATGTATCGCAGGCATCCCCCATCTAGAGCTTGCAAGTTCGCTAGGTATTTTATGCTGGAATAATAAGCATATATTCATCTGGTGGTGGTGTAGGACTGGCATTTGTATAGCGCATTCTTGGCATTCTGGGTTTAAATCTGGGCAGTCATCCGTAATGAACTTGCTTCTCGAATGCAGCAGGTTGATGGCCTAAGCCAATTCAGCAAAGAGCTCATACGAAACGTCATTTTCATGTGTTTACGCAGCCTACGTCTATGCTGATATCAAAATATGTATATAAATTGGCAAACACTGTTTATAGAACGTGTAATGATTATGCTACTTGCACGGATAAAAATTACTATTGAATTGACAGAATATCAGCAGTTCGGTGTTGTCATCTCATGCTGTAAGAGTTATTAACGTGTCTTGTGACATGGCACCCACGTATCAAAGTTTGAATATGATATCTGAAAAATGACTTTTAAAAAGTACCAATTCTCATGCCCAGTAGCGATTCCTGCCCTTCTGCCGTGAGACCAAGATACGCACCGACATGAGTGTCATGAGTTGTGCAACATTCAACGTGCTGAGATGCCGTGTCGAGCTTAATAGGTGCTCACTAACCCACTGACTGCACTACTAACATCATCAATGATGAGATATTAATTTGGAGGGATGAACGAAAGGGAAGAGAACCAGAGACAGCCGTAGTTTTTCTTTACTAATAGGGAAAACGATTGGTTGAACTGGGTAGCACGGTGACCCAGTGGATAGCGCTGTCACAGCAAGAAGGTCCTGGGTTCGAATCTCGGCTCGGGTGCCTTTCTGTGTGGAGTTTACATGTTCTCTCCCCGTGTCCGCGTGGGTTTTCGCCGGCACTCCGGTTTCCTCCCACAGTCCAAAAAACATGCTGCTGCATAGGTTAATTGGCTTGCAGACTAAATTGCCCTCAGTGCCTGGTGATGGACTGGCGTCCCATCGTGGGTATATCCCTGCCTTGCGACCTGTGTCTGCTGGGATAGGCTCTGGCTCACCGCGACCCTGTACAGAACTAAGCGCTTTCTGACAATGAGATGAAATGAGATTGGTTGAACTGAAAGATGATTGAAGACTGTTACGTACGTGCGTGTGAGAATATACACAACACTGAGCAGATGAAAATCTCACTCATCACAGAGCTTCTGCCTATTAAATAAGGCTTATAAATAAATGTTATAGATGTATTATTACAGCAGGTAGTACAGTGAGTTTGCAAGCTCTAGATGCGAGATTCCTGCGACGCACAAACGTACGAACTGAGACGAGAGGTTATTTTTTTTTAACTAACAACGCCTTATATAACAAAATCCAGCCCTTAACAGACGCCTTAACAAATGTAACTCCTGACAGGTAACACCCTTTTTTCGTGTATTTTTAATCGTAATTTAATTAGTACGTGCTATGATAAAAAGTAGTATTTGTGCAGCGACGAACACCAATGGAAATACATTTGGTGACCTCTGTCCGCTTGACTTCTCACCCCAGGTGAGGCGTGGGGGGTGCTTTTGAATCTGTGGGACGTTCGGGAGCTATGCCACTTCATTAGTGACGGAGTCGTGGGGGGGATGAATATTGAGGTTGTCAACGGCCACTGGCAAGTTGGGACACGTTCAGTGTTTGCTCAATAGATTTCCCAAAGCTTGTTCACTGCTTGTGGTTTTTTTTATTTTTTCCTTTGTTGTATTTTACCTTGCAAGGTGGAATAAGATTCAGTGTTTAAACCGTCGCAACAATTAAATAACCTTTGTACCTACCACGGTAAGTTATACTTTCCTTATGACTCAATCCAAAACAACTGGGAGTACATCATGTTTAGCCATTAACGCACAAATATAGCGTACCCGTCTCTGCGTCTAAGCCCTTGAGGAGAAAACCCAGCAAACGGCTTATTTTAAAGACTATTTTATACTACGTGTCTAGCAAGTTGGAAACTTGGATGAATGGCGAGGGCAGACTAGTTAATCTGCGTTTCGCAATGTGTAACCTTCGATTTTGTAGCGTACCGATGGTAACACAGCTGAGTGTGAGTGCACACATCTCGAATACAGCAGATTGCACAGATCTGTTCATGAATATACATCGACCTGCACGGCAAGTGGGGTAACGATGGTATGTAGCACAGCAACTCGAATGCTAACCAACATATGTCGAGACACAATACGTATTACCTCTCAATTTTGGTAGCTTTCCTTGGATGACCTCGGGTTTTTTGCACATAAATGAAGCTATATATGGTAGCAAGTGTTTATATATGTCCCTATATATAACGGAGCAAGTTATTTAATGTATGTCCGCACTGAGGATACCGTGTTGAAATCTTTTACGAACACATTTTATCTGGTCAACAAACGGGGTTTTATATCTCATTTCAGCTATACTTTCCCACAGATTGGGTATTATGTTGTAACTTTCACACTATTTCAGCTTTAAAATTTCAAGTCTGCCCTTCCATTAACCTTCTTCAGGGCTCTTTTGTATTTATCCTAATGTCAGAAGAACGTATTACACATGAACAGGATGGCCTGCAGGACGGTACTGTGCTAGTATACGTAATGCAATAGCTATTCGTTGCAATGCCTCCTCTTCATATAATTTTAATGCTCATTTGAGATTCATGTAACTGTTCTAAACGTCCTTTGTCCATATTGCAGTATTTTATTGCAAATATTGCCCTTTTAACGACTTTATGGTCAAGGAACTACAAGGCCTGCGGTATAACGTGCTGGTGTTTTGGAAAATTCGCATGGCCTCCCAGGAGTCTTCACAAGGCAGTGTTGTGGGAAATAAGGCAGAGCTGTAATTGCTTGCCCTGGAGTGTAAAAGCAACACGGACGCACTCAAGTTAGTGGTAATTTAACCGACACCCGCATCTGTGGGCACAGTCTCACTATTCCCATATTTTCGTTCTTTATTGTACCCACTTTATCCGGAGGAACGCATTTCTAACGTTGAAATCAAACCCAGGTCCTCCTTGCAGTGAGGTGGCTGCGATACTCCACTACTTGTCTGCCACCCATTGCAACGTCTAGCCCAGCGTTACAATCGCACTGCGTTCCACACGGGCACCTCGCCCCACAGCCCGAAGACAGTCAGTTTTTATTGAGGCTGGAAGGAACCATTGAGGTGTGGAGCTCTTTTTAACTGTTAGCTAGCGGGGAGGAGTGAGCATGTTACAACATATTAGGGAATCTGGGGAAATTTAGTCAGCACAATTAACCTAAGCAGGATGTCTTTGGAGTCTGGGAGAAAACTGAACCTACCCACGGCGAAAACTCACGCTAACACGGGAAGAACATGGAAGCTCTGGACAGAAAGGCACCCGAGTCGGGAATCGAACCCGGGACCTCTTGCTGTGAGGCAGCAGCGCTACCCACTGCGCCACTGTGCCGCCCTCATGCCACCATCTCAGTCCCTTTACCTCAAGAGGAAATAAAAAAAATTAAGGTCACCATATTCCTTGGTCTAGATGGTTGTTGATTTTGGTCTAGATGATTCTTGGGTGCTTGGTATTTTTAAAACGCTTGAACAGAGAAGCGTGTGTTTGTACAAACCACATGAATTGCTTCGTGCGGTAAAGCTAGTTTTATCGTTTGAGGAAAACTGATGACAACCGCTGATATGTAACATTTGTAGTTTTATTTTAGTAATGTGCAGTTTCCTTCAGTGTCAATGCTCTTGTTTTCAGAAGGTTTTTGCTCCAGGAATTTGTCCAATTCCAATTTAATGAGGATATTGTCGAAGCGGTCACTGACTAAGCATTAGCAAAATCTAGAAAACAATGTGGGCATTTTATGTACTACACTGACAAGTGTATGTATTTTTTCATGATATGAATATCATTATTGTTTACACAGACTTATGTAAACTAGCAGTGATTGCTAAAACACATAGCGTACTGCTTTCTGGTTCAAATCCTTCTGGTTTAGCAGCCATCACCACATTGCAATACAGAACTGTAGCTTTATTTGGAACAGATTATTGCCTTGAAAATGCATATAGTTAAGTATTTTAATGAGCACACTGGGTTTAATTAAAAACAAGCACATTATCGCTTTTTATTTCTTAAAATTCAAGCACCTTGATGAACTAAGGAGTTGCAGTAATTATGCAATTATTATTACGAATTGTCTCTATTACTGGTCCTTAGCCAGCAGCATGATTCCACATTACTGTAGCACCGGCTAGACTTTCTTTATCATGACCACTGCTGACTTGTGGTTCTTATTATGTAGTCTCTCGAGAGTGAGTAGAGGCTTTTACTCAGATTTTAACCTACAACCTTTAGTAAAAAATACAATGGGGAAGAACTGACTGACTAAATTAGTAAATGTTGTGACTAAAAGTTTTTGTGGCGGGAATTAGAATGAGCAGTGTAAGCACTGCCACATAGATTACCATTATCTCTATATATTAAGGTTAAGCATATATCAGGTCACCGACAATTTCCTGGTATGTCATTAGTTGACAGCCAATTTTACGTCACAACCAGCCCACGAGATGGTATACATTTTTAATGTATTTCATTTATTCTGCTCTCCATAATTATTTACTTACTATACAATGATGTGATTATTATTTAATTAGCATCTCAGTCGCGTCACGTGACAACTATGCAGAGGATCATGCCAATGAGCTGTAGGCTGTTCTCTCGGCTCGGAGCTGATCGCATCATCATCATCATGTAGCGGTTGGCCCAGATTTCAGCTAGCCGACTATGGGCCACCATGAAATCTGATCAGGATTGAATTCAGTATCCTCCTATTCACCGACAAGGCTCTCACTGGCGCTGCTCCAACATACTTCTTTGACCTACTTCAAGCACCCTCCTCAATACGATAACTTCGATCCTCCAATACGGACTTGTTGCATGTGCCCAGATCGCATCTCTGTTCTATGGATAACAGAGCCATTCTCGCGCACTGCTTCCAGACTCTGGAACGCCCTTCCATTGGAAATTTGTTCAGCTGAGTTCCTGGGCATCTTCAAATCCCGTCTCAAGACTCACTTGTTCCATAAGGCATTGAAGTCCTCTGGCTAGGACTGTTGATGCTGCTCACTGTTGTTGTGCTTGGATGATAGCTCGCTGCCGACATACTTATTTCTTCTTTTATTTGTTAAACAATCATTCTGTCTATTATTTTATGCCCTTAATTGATTTATAGCCATTATTTTACTTCATTTGATCTGCTCTGATATTGTTGACATGCTGTTCTCTCCACAGCTCTGTGGAGCGCTTTGTGACCCTCGGGTGAAAATCGCTTTTGAAGTGCAAATATTAGTGTTATTATTGAGACTAATAATACCTTTTATTCAACCGAAAGAGCCTCACCGATGCTGGAATGTCTTGCATTGGGATGTGTAACGCATTTTATTTTTGATTGAGTCCCTAGCGGAAACCCATGCGTACAATTATATACCGCTCATAAGTCTACGCTGATGAATTCAATAATCCGTCAGGTTTTCTCATGTGAACAAAACGTGTCAGTTCATAATTACTTCAGTACACCGAGGCATTAGCGCACATGCACCGGTGTGTTAGAGAGAAATCCCGCAACGTTTACAAATCGAGTGCGACATTTCTCTGATAATCGCAATCAGCCTTCATCAGTCTCGTTGCCTCGAGGCGCATAATCCCATCATTGAAGGTGATTCGGTCATGGGTATGGGCGATATTAGGCAGGAAACCACAGGAATGCCATCCCTAGAGTGATAATCCTAAAGGGAACGTATTAGACTTTCACGATCTTAAAAATAAGAATGATACAATGTATTACCGGCGATGGACTGGCGTCCCGTCGTCGGGTGTATTCCTGCCTTACGCCCTATGTTTCCGGGATAGGCTCCGGCTCACCGTGACCC
This sequence comes from Mordacia mordax, assembly GCA_036362905.1. Taxonomy (NCBI): domain Eukaryota; kingdom Metazoa; phylum Chordata; class Hyperoartia; order Petromyzontiformes; family Petromyzontidae; genus Mordacia; species Mordacia mordax. The sequence goes on along the minus strand of JAZEWT010000006.1, from coordinate 21,522,490 downwards.
TATATAGGATTAAGCGGTTTCAGATAATGAGATGAGATGAGACAATGTATTACGTGCGGAAGTGTCACACCTGGCCATGGACAGGGCATCAGTGTGGAGGTGTGAATAAACTGCGAGGGAGGGGGCGGAGGTGGGGTCGAACAGGGGGTCAGCCGGTGCTAACCCGACAGCCACTGTTTCCTGTATACAACGATGTTATCAGCCAATAAATTAACTAGATTTTTTTATTTACGGGAGGAAACGAGAGATCTCAGACGATTATTTTACAACTTAGAAGTGACAAACACGCAGGAAATCCGTTGTTATGATCTAATTTTTTTTCTGTTTACTGGGGGAGGCACCTCTATATACCTACTCTAAAGAGCAAGGCAGGTTGCCGTGGCGACTTTTTTTATTTCATCTCCACACCTGCTCATAGGGTGATTTTTATTTCTGTACCTTAACAGGCTCACATATACTCGCTGGGGATGACCCTGCTTGCCGCCGTGGAGTATGTGGTGGAGCCAGAGCTCAGCGTGGACATGAGCCCTGAGCTGAGAGATCTGCTGGAGAAAATGCAACTCGACGCCCCGAGCTCGAGACCAGACATTGAGGTATCAATCTCCACACATTCTCTTGTTAACTCGACGGCTGGGCATGGTGGCACGGTGCACAGTGCTGCTGCCTCACAGCAAGAAGGTCCCGATTTCGAATCTCGCCTCGTGTGCTTTTCTCTGTTGAGTTTGCATGTTCCCGCGCCTCTCTGTCTGGGCTTCACCAGGTGTTCCGGTTGCCTCAAACAGTACAAAGATATGCTGCCGAGTTTAATTGTCCTGTCCTGACTAAATTACTCGCGATGCCCTGCAATGATGCCCTCTAGAGGATTAAGCAAATATAAATTATGATAATGATGAATCAGATGCTAATATTAAGACATTGCATCTCCCATGAAGGTGAGGTTGCATAAATCCTCACGTGCCTATCTGCCAGCTGTTTTGACTGTGAGAGATGGCATCACAGCAATCTCCACAAACGTTCAACTGTTGAGTCAAATACAATTTGAAGGCACACGTAACAGTGTTGTTCTGCTTAATCACACGCTTTATTAATCATTTGGCTCTTGCTGCCTGGGTGCAAAAAACATCCAATGGTGCAAATGATGCAGAGATGAATGCAGTACAGAGTGACATCACGACCACCACTCTCCATCGCAGACGGTGCTGAGGCTGTGTCAGCTGCAGCTGCAGACCGAGTCGTCTGCCACCGTGTGCCGCCGTCTCTCTGCCACAGGGCGCCGGGTCCTGTCTATCGAGTCCATCAACACGGCCTCCGGTGACTCAGCACTGACCACCTCTTGTGCCCTGAGGGCCAAGCTGTTCCATACATCACACTGACGCCTCTCAATACAAGATTCACCACACATGGGGAAAACACATCAGCCTTGTGGTACTCTGCAGCGTGGTCCAGATGTCTTGTGACCTCCATTTAATTTGGGATAACAAGGTGGTGCAGTAGTAACATCCGGGCCTCACAGAAAGAAGCTCCTGCCTATTGAGGTTCGATTCTCACCTGGGGCACCTTTCTGTGTAAAGTTCTGCATGGGTTTCCTCCAGACTCTCCGGTTTCCTCCCAATAATATTATATCGGAAGCAGTGTCAGGGAGGTTGGCTCTGGCTGACCGCCTGGCTGACTCCCTCCCTCACTACGGTGTCCCCGCGCCTCCATATCCATGTCTTGTCCATGATCAGGTGTAACATTTGTGCTGTCTCTTATAAACTACAGTATAATTCATTTTCTAAACTTATTGGGGTTTTTTTTTTACACAAATGGGTACGTAATGTAAGCAATATTGGAAATCCATTACGTAAACTTTATCTATCTGAATTAAAAAAACTTTTTTTTTAACATAATTGAATGAGCAAAGAAAAAAAAGTGTTTGGGGTCAATTAAATTGGAGTCACAACACACCTGGATCACACACATACAACATGTTGTCAAGCTCGGGTGAAAGATGCTGAAGAAATTTAAATCATTATTTGTATTATTATATGTCTACAGGCGTGAATGCATGCCATCATTATGAATTAGTCGAACAATTTATTGGTTATTAGCAGCGTCATCATCAGACACTGCACTCCCCCCAAACACACGCATACCTGCACCGGCCACTTCACTTGACTACACGTAGTCTATCTCGTCTGCGTGCTTTGCTCTGCTCTGTTCAATGTGCATTCAGCCTTGTTTTGTTTTTTGCACCGGGGACCACGACACACTTGATTTCGTTCCTCTATATACTCTATTATCGTTTATGGATGGGACGGCAATAGAGTTATCTATCAGCTATAATCAATTGGTTGCTGGGTAACAGTCTCTCCAGGTGGCAACCAACTCTCACGGTTCTGCGATGTGGTCGTCCGCCTCGCACCTACACACGAGACTGTCATCACTTCTGTCATCTACCAGTGTATGACAAGGCTTGTTTTTATAATTACTCACCCCCCCCCCTTCACATTAAATATCTTTAGTGGGCTTGTTTTTTTGACCGACTTCAATGAATCTTTAGTTAGAATTTTTATTTTTATTTACAAATAATGATATGGGTAAGGGACTCGATTTATTCAAAAGCTATTCTGATTTATGTTTCTCAACAATTTGAGACTAACGTCGACTACTGAGTCTCATTAGACAGGCATGGCCTGCTGAAACGCCACTACTAGGTGACCTGATATTTTGAGTAAGAAACATCTACAAAAAAATATGTATTCTCAATAGACTCCAGTCAAAATATATACGGATTACCAACGGTTTTTTTTTACCAATGTGTCAAGGTAATATTTCTTTGAGAGTTTTAAAGCATAAAACTGCATCTAATGAGTTATACGTAGTGCAGTTTATTTGACATTGACAGCAGTCAAGGGTTCCAC
>JAZEWT010000006.1:21486197-21516602 GCA_036362905.1 Mordacia mordax | reverse complement strand
CCCCTTATTGAACATTCCTGACAAAAGTTTGAGAGCTATTAGTGAATCTAAATTGCCAAGAGTGAAGCAAATATGGAGGCCATAATCTGTTCACACTAGAATTTGGAAGTTGGCCATTATAATCGTGGCAATGTGTTCAGATTTCAGCAATCGATGGGATTAGAGATGAGACAAAGTCCTGCGTGTTGTCAGTTGGTAAGAGACACATTGATTGGTTGGGAAAAAAGTGCGAGTAACATGCGTGGCAATTGGGGCTTCAGGTTGAGGAGGTGACAAAGTCTGCCTCGGATTCTCCAGTCTCAGATGAAACTTGCAGCTGGCCTAATTGATAATTGACGGGCAGCTTGTGGTGGTGATGAGACTGTACCAGCAGTGGACTCCACCAGCCTAAGCCTCGTGGGAATTCACGTGAATTGGGAATGCCTGTCTAATGGAGAAGGTTCTGTTGTGAAAAAACTGCTGCCAGCGCATTTCAGTTTCTCGGTGGGTGCCTATGGATTATTGTGGAAAGCTATGGCTCTCAATGCAGTTTGTGGGTCTTTATGCAAGTCTATGGGTCATCCATATAAATAAGTGGGTCTCTGTGAGAATGTAAGTCTCTATTTGAGTCTATAGGTTTTTAGACGGGTCACTGATGGGTTTTCTATGTGAGAGTACTAACGATAAAGCTACTATGATTGGATTCTAAATTTTTCTAAATAAATCCACCTGCACTAGGCAGCTGAGTCAGACTTTTCCCTGTTCAATCTGGAGGCAAACACTCTTACTGCATGTGAAAGATTTCAGAACAAGACAATCCCATAGAAAATGCAAAAGAGCAGTTATGTATGAAGATGCAAATACAGGTGCATGATCATACAGTAATCAAAATGAGAAGGAAACTTTGAGTTTGGGAATTTCTCTCAAGAGCTGCTTCTTCGGGACAGCCATGTCGAGCATTCTTCGACATTGGAGGTGAAACATTGCAAAGGAGGTAATAAACCTGCTCAATGGCTATCCCTTAAATGTCACTCGTGAGAGAAATTTAAATACATTTAGCCGAGAAAACTTATATCAACATAGTTTGAGGTTGTGAAATATCTTGCTGAACTTGATTTATCAGACTCTACATATATTGTGTTAAGTTTAGCCATCACAAAGGTTGCAAAAGTGTTTTCAATCATTACTAAACGCACAATTCCCAAACAGGCTCTGCTGCACAGCTGACTGCATAGTGCCCTCTACTGTGGTTTCTGGCATAACTCCATAGTAAAGTATAATCAGAATTAAATACATATACAACGTAAATATATAAATGGCATAGCACCATTAAACAGCACCATAAAAAAACAAATCAATCCACATCTTTACACAGCAACAACAGCTTGCGCTAGTTTTTTTCTCACCAATTTTCAAATGATAAATATTTTAACGAAAATTCAACAGCACTGTAGCCTTCAAAATAAAACACGAATAGATGGGGTCGGCATGGTGGGGTGCAGTAAGTATTTGTGTGTCATAGCATCAAGGTTCCCGAGTTCGGTTCCCGGCTTTGGTGGCGTTCAGAGTAGAGTCTCATCTCATTATCTGAAACCGCTTAATCGTATATAGGGTCACGGTGAGCCGGAGCCTATCCCGGAAACACAGGGCGTAAGGCAAGAATACACCCGACGACGGGACGCCAGTCCATCGCCGGGCATTGCGGGACAATTTTAGTCTGCGAGCCAATCAACCTATCCAGGAGCATGCTTTTGGACTGTGGGAGGAAACCGGAGTATCCGGCGAAAACCCACGCGGACACGGGGAGAGCATGCAAACTCCACACAGAAAGGCACCCGAGCCGAGAGATTCGAACCCGGGACCTTCTTGCTGTGAGGCGTCAGCGCTAACCACTGGGCCACCGCGCCGCCTTCAGAGTAGAGTTTGCATGTTTTTTTCCCCGTGTGTGCGTGGGTTTTTGCCGGGTACTCCGCTTTTCCCCCGTCGTGCAAAGAGACGCTGTTACCTAGGTTCATTGGCCTGTCGAGTAAACTGCCCCAAAATGCCCTGCGATGTATTGCCATTACATCTTCAGTATAGCACTACCTTACGCACTCTGTCTGCTGGGATAGGCTTCAGTCCTCCACGACCCTATACAGGATTAATCATAACTTAATTGAATTAATAGATGGTGTTTCAGACAGTTTCCCTTCTTTACAACACAGAGATCGGGCAGCAGGATCACGTAGTGGTAACATCTGCTTCTCACAAAAAGAAAGCCCATCCAGAGGCAATTAGGTTACTGCCTCAGGCACCTTTCTGTGTGGAGTTTGTGTTGTTCGCCCCCGTTTTGCCTGGGTTTCCTCCTGTTTCTTAGATTTCCTCCGACAGCTAAAAAAAAACTCATTTATTAATTGTCTGCTAACATAATATAGAGGATGCTGTACCTGACAAATGTTGGCATCAGCTGGTTGCATGGCTACCTTCCATCGCCATGCCTCTGTGCGATTTAATAATTAACAATAATAATTGCACTTCGAGAGCACTTTTCACCCGAGGGTCACAAAGCTCTGCACAGAGCTGTGGAGAGAATGGCATAGCAGCAATAACGACATATGAACGGCAAATCAACAGCAATACATATTTTTTGTTATAAATCTGAGCTTTGGAGAGAACAGCATGGCAACAACAACAACATCAGAACAGTTCAATTGAAAGTGAAATAATGGCTACAAAGAGAGAGCAGAGCCAGGATATGAGATTAAGATTCTCACGCTCGATCGACTGAGCTAGTCAGGTTATTTGAGAGCACCCTTAGTATCTGCTCTGATGTTGTTGTTGTTGATATGCCGTTCTCTCCACAGATTAGATTTTTAACAAGAAAAAACTAAACTAACGTTATTGTTGTTGATTTGCCGTTCTTATGTCGTCTTAGTTGCTGACATGCCGTTCTCTCCACAGCTCTGTGCAGCGCTTTGTGACCCTCGGGTGAAAAGCACACTCGAAGTGCAATTATTACTATAGTCTAGAGAAGTACATAAAATAAACGATACAAATAATTGTTAAACAAACGAAGGAAGAAATAAGTCTTCTTGCGCAGGCGCAGCTTGGCAGCAAGCCATCATCCCAGCACAACAACAGTGAGCCACATCAACAGTTCGAGCCAGAGGACTTCGAAGCCTTCTTCGCTCCGCCTCTGCAGCCTTGTCTCGTCCATGACCAGGCGTTACATAGTGTATTGATCTTGTTTATTTCGTTCACCCCATGGTAAAGCAGCCTTCGTCTGCAGCACCGTACACTGTTTACACTCGCAAGGGTGGATGGTCTTCGTTAATGCGAAAGGCAGAACAAGCTTCAGTGAGATGCGTGTGCAGTTGCATTGTGCGCGTAGGGCGTACGGGGCATGAGCGGATCAAGCAAACGGGAGCACAATTACATCTGGGCCTGTTGGTGCACGATCAGTTTCACTTTGTGCCGGCGGACCAGGACACCGTTCAAAGTTATTTAATTAATTTCGGTCTCTGCGTCTGTGCCCGCACTAGCTGCACAGTGCCGTGCTCACGTTAATGCAAATACACGGTGCCAGTTCCCAGCTCGTGACACCCTCTCACCTTTGTGCCAGTGATACCCTTTGTCGGTGAGTGTCTGTGTCTATTCTACCGATTCGATTCGTGATCCTCGGGTGAAAAGCGCTCTCTAAAACGCAAATCTTGTCATTATTATCCGCACACTCGAAATGCGTGGCCTGCGATGGCAAGGAGGTGTCTCTGGCCGCCGTGCTGGCCGGATGGGGTAAGCCGCTGGGGGAGCAGCTGCTGTGGTGCGTTTGCCGTGAGGCTGCTCTGGCCCTGCATGGCAGCTCACAGTTTCCAGGTGAGGCATCTCTGCACGGTGGCACGGTGAGTAGCGCCATTGCCTCGCAGCAGTACGAAGCACCCGGGTTCTGTTCCTGGCTCGCATGCCTTTCTGTGTGGAGTTTGAATGTTCTCCCTGTGTCTATGGGTGTTTTCCCCGAATATTCTGATTTCCACCCCCCCCAAGTCACAATGCACGCTGCTGAGGTTAATTACCCTAACTCAAATTGCCCTCGGTGCCCCAAATGTTATAACACGTTTAACCCTCCTCGTTGGACAACTGTCAATTTGAGCTACAGATGTCAAAGCTTCCTTTCCGCTTACGTAAAGACTGGCTGAACGTGCAATACTGCACGTTTACACTTTTGAGGTGCTTCGACTTTTATCGAGGTTAAATCTTTTAAAATACTCTTTACTTCGAACTGCTTTTGCTTCTTGACTTTTCTTAACTGATTGTTTTGCTGCCTGTGTTGAAACATTTGTAGCGCGATGCTATTTTCCAGCACAGCGCCTTCAGTGTGCTTTGAGGATAATAATACATTATTATTATAATACATTATTATTATCCTCAGCTTGGGCTGATAGACTTTTAAATGGAATCATTTGCTTTCAAGTATTTTGGATGTCATTCGAAGAATCACTTGCAAAGCATTATACATATTTTGAGATTGGTTATCCATTAGATGGGATCAGGAATTGCATTGTTGATGGAAAAGCGTTTGTACCTCCTTCATATGGTTTATATATGTATCGCGCATTTGTAAATCGACTGCTGGATGAGGGTCCCCTGCACATTGTGCCGTGCGGGATTATATTATTGCACTTCATGCTCAGCACTACAAGTTGCTGAAGGTACACATGCAAGGTTGGACCCAACGGTACTTAACATGACATTGAACTAATGTTGGCCCAACACTGCATGTTTACCGGGCAGAGACAACTTCAATGGAGACTTTTGAACGTGAGCAAGTTGTCATTAAAATGAAATGACGTGTAAGATCTGTTTGTTGAACTACCTTTTTTGATTCATAAGAAATTGACATAAACACCTCAATCAATATTGGTTATCGCGTTGAAATATTAGTTCTCCATGTGACACATGTACTGATTATTTTAAGGTAAAACCCAGTATAGAGCAGCTTCATGTACAACGTACATTACGCATGTTGCCACAATGACCATTTTGATCCTGGTGGAGTTAACGACGAAACTTAAATATTTTACTGTGCCTTAGCAAGCAGAACTGGCCTCTCGGGCAACATGAAAATCCCATTCCTAGTATGTTTTGGGTAATTTGTTTGCACACTTCAGAATTAATGGCAGTGATTGAACACTAACGTCACTGCACGAATGTGGTTTGTGTTCTGAACACTTTTCCAACAGTTTATGTTTCTGTGGACACACTGCTCATCCAGACTCAGGGGACTGCCAGCTTCTGCCCTCCACCAGGTGGGTTCGTGCAGATTATCCTCGACTCTCTCTCTTTTCCAAAACATTTGTGTCCAACCTTTGTCTTGTTGAGCGCCCCCATTATCCTAATAAACTCTCCACGTGCAATGGCAAGTAATTAACAACACAGGCATGTGGTTGACACTTAATAGCATAATAACAAATATAATGCCTCTAACGTGTGAGAAAAAAAAAACTTTGCGATGGAGAGAGAGGGAGCGATCGACGCGGCTGTCCTGAGAGAGCAGCTTTTCGAAGCAGTCATCGTAATAACAAATAGCTAAATGTAAACGATTCAATCAGAGGGGGGGAGGCTGGGGAGATTTTAGTGTTATTCGTGTATTGAATGATGTAGGTTTTCACAGCTCCGTGTACGAGAATTGTTTTGGAGAGCTTGCCTCTCGGGATATCTGTGTCGAGCGTTCCTCCTCTCTGATTCACAACTTATTGCCTGATGATGCCTCCAATGTGAAAGATATAACGTCGTGAAGGAGATAAGAGCGCTTGACGTGGCTGTCCCAAAACAGCAGCTCTTCAGAGCATGTGTTTTTAGTGTATGTAAAAGACACGAAAAAATAAATTTGATGAAGCGTGAGAGAGCGCGTTATCAGGACACGTGGAATACCAAGATCTCTGAACACACAGACTCACCAAGTTTCACGTAACAGATAAGAACATAGTTTTAGAAATGCTCGTGCATACGCGCAGAGCAGCACTGCTTGGTCCGCCGTGATCAGAGTCATTGATTTGTATTGGGTTGGATTCCGGGCCCAGATGCCTCTCTGTGTGGAATTTTCATGCTCTCCTCGTGTCCCAGTGGGTTTTCACTGGATTCTTATGTTTCCTCCCACAGTCCAAAGACATGCTGTCGAGTTTCATTGTTCTGATTAAATTGGCCCGGTGTCCCAAGATGTTATAACTTGCTTACCCCTCCCTGCTGGACAACTGGTAAAAAGCAGCTACACGATTTAATGGTTCTTCCAGCTTAAATAAAAAAGTACCTGACTGATGTCACGCGTACCCTCAGAGGTAGGCATACCAAAGTGGGTGCCACCTACTGCCCACAACACCCTGCGTGTTTCTACTGAGGCTCACACACTGCGATACTGTAATTTATAGCTCTGTATTCAATGCAGGAAACGTGCAAGCCTTCTATCTTGCTCCGGAGTTGCAGGACAACGGTCTGCTTTCTGAAAAGGTAATAAAACACAGCCTGCTCGGCTTGATTTGTTTAAACTTGCTGCTTAGATACCCTGTGGCCATGGTGACGTCATTCACGGGGTGAATGAGCATGGACAAGAGGTAAGCTTATTTCCTCCTGTAACTTTGTGGCAGATGCTGAAAGTGAGCTGACAACAGGTTCCATGCGGTTCATTTACCGTGTATTTTACTAAAGTACGTGTGGCTTTTAAATGGCACAGGTTCACAACTTGTTATTGAAATACTGTTCTGCTCATCCACTGGCACTTTTGAGAGCGGAGATGTCAATAAAATGTGCCTGTGCTGAGCAACTTAAATGCTTATTTACCTTTGCAGCAGACTTGTTCAAATTTAGCCGCACATTATCCATAGTCAGTAATTGTTATAATAGTATTTTACAGTGCCTTAACATGGTATAAACAATATGTTGGTGAGATGTTGTTATTTGTGCCTGCCATCTCTTTCCTGTGCAGTCTTGTGTTTATGGCTTGGCTGCCACTCTCTGGTCTGCGGCCAAATGTAACTTGGCTGCTGGTCAGAAGCTGAAGCTGAGTGGGCCCTTCAAGCAGCTGTTGTTGAGCATGGCCAAAAACCAGCCCCAGGACAGGCCCTCGCTGACCCATATCATAAAGGTGCCGTTTTTACATCTCTGGACATCTTGTGCCTGTGTACGGTGGGAGCTGAATGGACGACAGTGTTTGTGTTCTGAGCATGTTCTGAATCTCCCTGCTGTACATAGGTCCCCTGAGCCACAGGTGACCTCAACATGGTGACCACGACATTTATATCACGTCAGTGAGTCTGTTTTTATTGAGGCTGCAATGAATCGTTGAGCTATGTAGGTCTTTTTAACGGTTGTCCAGAAAGTTGCAACATCTCAGGACGCCTGCGGAAATTTAGTCAGGACAATCTACATCGGCAGCAGCATATTTCTGCACGGTTTGCATTTCGTTACACGCTTAATTCGCTCTTTAATCACTTCAAAGTCAGCAGTGACTTTCTTGATGTTTCAATAATGATAAAAGACTTGAAGTACCTGTTACAGTACGCAAGCGTGATCAACTGGAGAGAGAAAGATGGCTTGGCATTGTGTTCTGCCTGCATACCACTCCTCCCAATTGTGTACTCTGCACCCCTCATGAGTGCTCACCGCTTGTACAGCTCCTGCCCCTGCGGTCTATGAGGCTGAACCGGAGAACCGTGTTCCCTTTGGCACTGTGTCCGCGTATTGCGTGTGTGTGCTTAGTGGTTAAATGCGGTAGCTGCTGCATTCATGGCTTGCACATTCATGCCACCAACACTTAGTGGCAGTTCTGTTAGCGGGTGTGGGGTCTGTCCTGTGTTGCCATGGCAGAGACGGGTGCCTGCCCGGTTTGAGATGTCAACACGAAGGATGAGTCAAATGTGGTACTGTGTAGGCATTACAGTCTCGTTGAGAGTGAACTGTGGTAGGTTCACCATGGCAGAATTTGCCTCAATGAGCCTCGCTGACGGATGGGATTTCGCGTTGGTGTGTGGGTGCGTGCTTGTGTGTGAGCGAGGGGAGCGGTGGCTCGGCGGTTCGCACGCTGGGCTGCAAACCTGGCGACCAGAGATTGAATCCCACTGACGGCCCACACAATGTGATGATATTCGGAACCGATACTGGGCCTTCCCTATGTCGATTCAACCTCAAATCAGTACCTAGTGCATTGTGTAAACAATCCCACTTGGGAGACAAAGGCAGCCGGGCATGGTGCTGGTCCCCCCCACCACCTCGTTTGCTGTAGCGCCTTGCATAGGAGCTTTCTAACCACACTTGACCCTACAATCTGTTAAGGATATACGGGGAATCGTTATGTGTGAGTCTGTCTGCATGGTTTTTTACACTGAATTTTTATCCGAAAATGTCATATTATACATTCCTTTGTAGGTTTTCAAAGTAATGGTAGAAACGCTCGTGTTTTCTGAGTGTCAAGCAACATTTACAGTGTGTCAATACAATTCATTAAAACAACAAGTACTGAGCTGCATTCCGGACACACGAGATATATAATCGCCATAAAATATGCTTTGCTATTTAATTCCATGCCAATTCTGCACCCATATGTTTCCTCGCAAACAATCTCATTTCACATCTTTACTCGTAATGAAATGGCGGTAAAATTAAGTGGTGTTTGTTATGGAAGTCTTTTAGCACTGTGCTAATTGTGTTCCCATCAGCAGGCATCCAACGACTATCAGGGCAAGCGAGGCATATCCTCCCGTGAGACATGTGCATTCTTGCGCAGTCGGACACTGCAAGCCCAGGTACAGAAAGCATTGGTTTGTTTTTGTCATCATCAGCCCCGAGATTCCTGCTGTTGGGTTAATAATAATAATAATTACATTTCTAGAGCGCTTTTCATCCGAGGGTCACAAAGCGCTACACAGAGCTGTGGAGAGAGCAGCATGTCAACAATTTCAGAGTAGATCAATTAAGTCAAATAATGACTATAAATCACTGAAGGAGGCCTTCCACATTATATTTCTGCTTTGCCACATAACTGAAATCACCCTTGTTGGAGGCTCTACAAGTTTGCTCCACTTGTAATCCTTAAAAAAAGGATTTATTGTAAATGAGCTAAAATTACTGCATTTGTATAGCGTACTGTAACCGCCTACCCTTTCTCTTTGTATTAAATATTCAGGCAGATAGCAGTAGCTGTAGCTTCGTCATGTCTTCCTGTCAAGGGTGGCATCCTCACTATATTTGGCTGTTGTTTTTAATCTATTGAAAACAGAAGAGTGGGCCAACATCGATTCCTAGTTCCCTGCAGAAAAAAACGTTGAAATATCGTGTGATTTCATCCCTGACAGCTTTGTGGTTGTTTTGTTGTTTACTGAAATGTTTAAGAAAGTAAATAGTAAAGTCTTCTTTACCATTAACCAACACCGCAGGCAATTATCTGAACCGTGGGATTGCTGTGTTCTTATGTTCTCCAAAACATCATTGGGTTGTGCAATAGCTTGTGCTTTTTTTCACGTTGAAAATATTCATTTTGCTACAGAGTAATTCCTTATTTAACTAATAAACAACTCAGTTATGAACTCTCACTATAACTATTATGGACTCCTTATTCCAAATGTGAACGTAATTAATTTTTAGGCTTAGAAGCATTTCAAATAATCTTTAACGTAGACCTGTCTAATAGCCTTCAGGTTAGTTGGGTAACTATATCTCATGTACTCTTGAAATAAAGAATGCTATATTTCATTCCCATAGAGATTCATAATCTCATGCTTCATTTTGTGCTCTTGACTGTCCATCCTTAGTGAGATTGAAGGAAGAAACTCACAAATGCATTCACCGAAGTTATTTACAGCGGTGTTAGAAGATGTTTTCCGAACGCATTTTAATGGAGAAACAAAGCGAAACATATAAATAGAGAAACGTTTAATCTGAGGTTTTAATTGTAATTATTAATTCCAAGAACCTGATGGCTCGTGGCTTGTCAAGATCGTAAATTTTCACCATTGAATATATTAACTTTTTAGCGTTAAACACTTGTCTTTAAATGGATAGAGAGCAACTCTGTAATAATGCATTTTGCACAATTATAATTAAAGAATGTAGTTTTTCTTATCTTGGACTAAAATTATATGTTGCTCTGACTTGTGAGATGCCTATTGTAAAACTTTTTTTACTTTGTTATGGCCTTTTTAAACACTGTCTGATATTTATGATTAATGAGTCTTAAGCAATGATTGCGACATTTAATTTTCTCAGCACGAGGTGAATATTCTTTTATTAAATCACGTATCACTAGTTGCACCATCGGAATAGTAATTACATTACCGTGTTCATGTGTCCTGACCTTTTTGTTCTATGCAAATAAAGTACCAGGTGATATATAGTTCAGATTAAGTCACTGCGAGATAATTTTTTGGATTTTAAAAAAGACATTCTCTTCTTTCAGAAACAATGCACAACAGAGGTTCAGAAGTCACTGCAGCCCCAAATGTCAACACTTAGTGCTCCTGAATGCACCAAGCACATCACTGATGTCCATACAAAGAAGCCTTCCGCAGAGAATATTCAGCTCGTTACGAAAACATCACCTACAAAATCAGGTTGTAACTTGCATTGAAAATGTTTCTTTTTAAGATTTGAATGTGTAACTGTATAATGTATTTAGTTATTAAAGTTTGCATTGGTACGGATATAAAACAATCTTCCTGATGGGTTTGCAAAATGTTAGAAAAATATAGGTTTCATTAATTGATGTATTCAAAATCAACAGCCACCTGAACAAGTAGGTCATTAGTAATCATGCATATTGTTTTGCTGGTAACTGTAAACATTTTATAACAGAGAAACATATCTGCCTTCTGATTTTTTACATTGACCACCAAAAATGAGACCTTTTTAGCATAGGAAGCTACTCTGCTGAATAATAAATGTCCCTCGACTGACACTGCAATGAGTGCCCCGTGCTGAGTACAGCATTGTCACACACTAGGTTTCGTCCCGATCTCCGCCGAGGTGAGGCTGACAGCAGTGAAAGGCCCCGTGCCCAGCGAGAGCAGCCCTGGCAAGCTTCCCGCGGCCTTCACTTCCACTGCCACGCACTTCAAGCCCATCGTTCTCCGCCGGGAAGCCACCAGGTAAGCTCTGGCTCTATGAGCACAATATTAATCACTGTGGCTACTTTACATAGATAGATAAACTTCATTGCCATCACATCCGTATACAATTGCACGTTTATCGTGGTCCCGGTGCAAAAACAAAACAAGGTTGAATCCACATTTCAACAGGGCAGGGCAAAACATTCCGACAATTTAGACTATATTTAGTAGAGTGAAGTGGCCAGTGCAGGTCTGCATAAGTTTGATTGGGGGGCTGGAGCATATGTACACTGCTTGTTATGATGAGTGGTGTGGTAGCATGGTATTGAGGAACCTAATGGCTTGGGGGAAGAAGCTCTTGCAGGGTCTTGCGGATCTGGCGAGGATGCTGTACCTTTTGCCAGACGACAGGAGGGTAGGAGTTCATGGTGGGGTGGGAGGGGTCCTTCGTAATGCTGGAGTCCTTGTGTGTGCAGCGTTTGAGGTAGATGTCATGGATGGAGGGGAGAGGGGTCCAAATGATGTTCTTCGCCATCTTCACTGTCCACTGCAGGGACTTACAGTCAAGACATTTCAATTCCCATACCATACAGGGATGCAGCTGGTCAGGACACTCTTAATGGTTCCCCTGTAGAATGTGGAGAGGATGGGTGGAGGAAGGCTGGTTCTCCTCAGTCGTCGGAGGAAGTGGAGACGTTGTTGTGCTTTCTTGGCCGGAATGTAGTATTGACTGACCAGATGGGGTCATTTGCAATACGCTCACCAAGAAACTTGGTGCTTCTAATTGTCCCCACTATGGAGTCGTTGATGAACAGTGGGTGATGGGCAGCGTGGGCCTTCCTGAAGTCTATGGTCATTTCTTTCGTTTTGTCAACCTTAGGAGACTGGTTGTTGTCTTTGCACCAGGCTGCCAGCCGCTCCAACTCTCCTCTGTATGTAGTTTCACATGCCACTCAAACTGGAAGTTTATGGGTGCACATCAAGTTCTGGGGAACATTTTTTGTAGCGGCTAACCCCTTCTTTCTGAACAATATTGCGGTGAGCTCTTTAGATCAATAAAAAATCTTCCTAGCTGTAACTGCAAAAAAATGATGGGTGATTTGAAGGGCTGCGTGTCTTCTTATCATTTGTTTTGCAAATGAGCATCTTCAATTTGGTTGTTCTCATCGCACTGTTGAACTTTTCCTCTTCTTTGTCGCTTATAAGTTGATTATTATTGATCATTTTTGCCCTGTGCAATACTGTGCGGAAATGTACATGATCATGGTTAGAATTTCATCCTTGCACAATTGAATGCTGTCTATTCGTTGTGTATGGAAACCATGGAAACTCCACACAGAAAGGCACTTGAGCCAGCATTGTAACTTATGAGCCTTATTACTGTGAGGTGGCAGTGCTCACTGTGTCAATATGCCGTTCTTTAGCAGAATATTACATTTGTTTAATGTCTGTTTGGAGACGGAATAGAGCAGATTTGACTGTATGATAGCGTTTTTCTACCAGTATAGTTTACTCCTGGCTGCATGTGGTTTGACAACTTTTTATCCATTGTATTTCTATCTCAACAGTTATATTGCAAATGTGTTTACACTTGTATTCACAAAGTTTAATAGAGTGAAACATTTGTATAAACGACAGATAAGCTTGTGCGTGATATCCCAAGCATGTATAAATGGTGCTTTACTCAAGTGCCTTCACGTCTGCTACTACAGGAGCCCTGAAGGATGTGTTTCAAAAAACTCAGGAGATAAACACGTGAGAACAACTGTCAACAAAGAAGTCACGAAGAGGCAATCGGGAGTTGCTGCTGGTGAAGTGGAGGATGGCCAAGGGGACCCACTGCAACAATTTCAAGAAACACATTTTTACATGAGTGCACAAAAAGCTGCTCCACCTCCGAGCTTCACTGCCGCAGATGGAAGTCGCAGCGGCAATACCTTGAGCAGCACGGTTTCACCCGACAACGGGTCACCTGACTCCACGATGCCAAGCGCCGACACCTCCTCCGGCAGCAAAATGATTCTAAGATCGGACTCCAGTGACAGCGCAACAGATTCCTCATCCCCAAATTCAAATGCCAGCTTCAGCTTGGATCAGATCCTGGCTTCAAGTGCCCAAGCGCAGAATTTTATCCTCCAAAAGGATCCGGTCACAGGGCTCCTTACTCTCGTTCCCGTCATCCTGCACCATCAGACGCAGTTGCAGCCTCCGAATAGTATGGCTTCGGTGCTCTTCAAACGGCCTGTGCAGATTGACATGAAGAGTTCCAATCAGCAGGCAGCTGTTGCAATCTCTGGGCACACTCAAGCAGGAAGGATGCCTGACTCCTTGCTTTGTGCTCCTTTTGAGCTCACAGCGCCCCACACAATCAGCCGGGATTTGTCAAATTCGTTGTCGCAAGGAACATCGATTTCTGCCTCGGAGGGCCTCAGTCTGCCATCGTCAGTGTTGTCCTCACCCGCATCGCTGCGGAAAGTTTCCGCGCGGAGCTCCAGATCAGATGCAGATATTAGTGGCCCGTTACGAAGAGTTAATCTCCTGATCCGAGAAGAGTTTGCCTTCGATGGCTACATGGAGAATGGGGTAGAGGATCTGGCTGTGGGTGAGTGAACCCTCTTTGTCTCTCAATGCTGTTTGTACTGAATTTCAGGAGCAGGTACCAGAGTCGGGCCTGCTACACGTTTTCTATGTGGTGGTCACTCAGTGGTTGATTTCTACACTTCCATGACAGAGCCCAGTCTATTTATAGGATGTATACTGCTTATTTATTACAACGAGAACTTGTCGTATCGATCTCAGAGGAACTATAGACTGAATTATTTCTGGACTGGGATTTGAACTTGCAAACTTCTGATGGTGGCTTCAACACAGAGACCGTAATATTACCATTATTGATAATGCCTTGTGATGATTTAACACCTCCACTGGCACTCGACTGTCTTTAAATTTACAATGATGTTCTGCCAAATACATCATTGCAAATATTACATTTTCTAGCCATAGTAAATATTTATTTTTTTGTTCTAGCTTAAAGGATACAGGTTAAAAGCTACCCCAGATATGCAATAAATAGGACAGGAATTATCTACATGTAAAATTACGTAGGTGAATAATTGTGAGCCATTTGCTTATTTTGCTCGAGTTGCTGAGCCCCCTATTTGAATGAGTATATCTGTCATCGTTATTCATTGTTATTCATTTCGCTGTGGCTGTTCGTGTTCAATTCAAATATGATTTCCTTCTGCCATTACTTTAGTAGTTGGTAGCCAACTCTGGTGCAAGCCATACCACTGTAATTATCATGGCTTTTGAAAATCGCACCATAACAAGAAATTTAATTTATAGCACGTGCCACATACTTATTCAATTTCGAGGACATTCATTCCAAGAGAGAATGACTCAGATGTGCGAGGTAAACCTGTGGGAGGTGGGGGGGGGACGTGGGGGAGGAGGGAGTCAGGAGACGGAGTCAGCCGGCGTCAATCCACCAGACACTGCATACTATATATTATGATGTGATCGGTCAATTCCTTCATGAGTCTGTTTCAGATGTGAGAGGAAAACGGAGACCCGGGGAAAACTCACGCAATATAACCACAGAACACTAGCTCCACACAATTAGGCACCCAAGTGCAGAGGCCGAAATGCCTCAGGCAGGAATTTCTTTCTGTGAGGCATCGATATTATCACTGTGAAACCTGCCGCCTGTAATATGATCTTTTGTTACATTGTCATAAGCTTACCTGAGACACATTAACTTGTTCAACGAAAATGCGGATCCGCTCATGCAATGCACGTTTGGGTGCTTACCATTGCTCTCATCTCTGTGTTGACAGCTGAGTACATCATATCACTGAAGGGCCTCAAGTTTCTGACCTTCTGTAGTGCAGTTTCAGAGAAATTCAGTGACCTATACTGGGATGAGATACTTTTGGAAAATCTGTACGAGGCAGTAAGTGGACAGCCTCCTCCGACTCCTGACAGGTACGGCTAATTAAGACATAACAGCGAAACATTGTCAGAAAAAGGTTACACCATGATATCCTGTCCAAACTTAGTGTTTAACGTTCTTTGTTATGACTGCCGTGGCTTAAGGCTTCCTTTTTATTAACTTATACGCTACAAGCCTCTCTCTGCTTGCCATTTTAATTCATGCAGTATGGATGATTAAATGTTCACGTAATGTTCCCTTAAAGTCACATCGCCTGTTACCAGGGATATCACGAGCTCGTACATATATTTCTATGGTTTAGACTTAACGATGTCATGCTGAATGAGCTGGGAGTCAAAGCTAAGAATTTTAGAGCTTTTACAAGAGATTAATTGGACGTCACACAAATGATAAAGTGAGACTCAAAAGGAAATTGTAATGGTTGTTAAATACTCACGTATCTAGAGCCCAAACGTGGCCATTGTTCTATTGCTCAACTTAAAATATAAGATGGTAACGCGGTGGAACATTTTGCTACTCCGTGTCCCAGCGACTGCCCTGGATAATGCAGTGAATGGAAAAGGGCCTGTGACATTGTTCCATCAGGCCGTGTGTGCCAACGTCATTGTCAATATTTACCAATTTATCAAAATCAAATCTTATGTAGCACAGACCAACTACTGCATAAGAACGGCAAATCAGCAGCAATAAATTTGCACTTCTAGAGCGATTATCACCTGAGGGTCACAGAGCTCTTATGTCATTGTTGTTGTTGACATGCCGTTCTGTCCGCAGCTCTGTGCAGCGCTTTGTGATCCTCGGGTGAAAGGAGCTCTAGAAATGCAGTTGTTATTGTTATTATTATAATAAGCTAAATAACCGTAACATTTCTGCAAATACAAAAATGTCAAAATTTCTTACTCGTTGATACATATTGTAAGGAGTTAAAAAGTTACGTTGATATTGGTTTTCACAGCTCTATGTATGAACGTTGCTTCCAAGAGCTGCTCTTTCAGAATAGCAGTGTCATCATCAGTTGCCTGAAACACAAACTCTCGTGAGCAATTCTCAAAAAGATATTATAAAAATCTGATTGCCTCTTCCAAGGTAGTCTTTCAAGATATTTGTCCTCCAAAATATATCCATATGTCCAACAGCATGCTCTTTGCTCAGTAGCTTCTCTATGTAGCATTTAAAAGGATGTCCATCTGAAGACTCACGTCTACTTTGCTCCACCACATGTTTAGAGTTCATAAGTTTTTAACTGAGAATTCTTAATCCGTTGCTTGTCAAAAGGGTGCAAAAACATTCAATTTAGCTTATAAAGGTTTTTGACCAATATTATACACCACGAGAATGTATGGCTTCAAATAATATCCGCATAGAATTGTTATTGCTTTTAACTTTTTTCATTTTGCCATTTTGACGGTGGTAGAATTCCATTTAGGCTGCCTGAGTTTATATTTCTGCCGTGATTTTATATATACCACTCCCAGTAGATTTCTATGTAATGCATTTCAAAAATCATCACTGGTTCAGAGCGCTCTCCCATCTCAAAACGTGCCCTGGCTCTTGCACGCTCGATGCCTGAATTGTGAAATCTGTATTACAGACGATTATGATGACAGAGTGTTGAGCAACATCCCAATGAGAGAGAGCTATTCATATAATTAATGCTTGCAAACGTTTAAGAGCAACTGTTTTCTGTGCAAGCTGTTCACAGGCAATTGTAGGATTCTTTAGTGGAGATACAGTAGATGCCATTTGCTGTTTAAAGAGTTGTAAGGTTTATGCCAAGAATTAAGACAGGAGGT
Source organism: Mordacia mordax (assembly GCA_036362905.1). Taxonomy (NCBI): domain Eukaryota; kingdom Metazoa; phylum Chordata; class Hyperoartia; order Petromyzontiformes; family Petromyzontidae; genus Mordacia; species Mordacia mordax. Next base: position 21,499,809 of record JAZEWT010000006.1, on the reverse strand, counting down.
TAATGAGCATGACCTGAAAAAATGCCAGCACCACACTTACCTGGAGTGCTCGATGATTGTTTGCTTCCATAAAAATGTAGCAGCGACTACCACGACGACGTTCAGCTCTCGGCATCACTCTCCACCACCTCCAGCGACGACGGAGATGCTTTGGACGAGGATGAGGCCGAAGGTGATGCTGACGATGGCAGAGATGACAAGAAGGTGATAAAGAGCCTGGCGGAGAGCAAAACATCCCCAAGCCATTACGTGCCTTCCTCTGTGAGCTACCAACCAGTACGGAGCAAGGATGCAACCCAAATAATGATGGAACAACGCTCTCAACTGAGTGAACCCGAAGGTACAATGTTCTTTATGTATGTGGACTATGTACTCAGTATACACTGCATTATGAAAGCGTACTGATTTCACATTTCAAGCATTGAACCAATCACTTATTTACCCGAAACATCACCAATTACACATATCATCATCATTATCAATACTCGCTAAATCCTGCACAGCGTCTCGGGGGGCCGGAGCCTATCCTGGCAGACAGGGCACAAGACAGGGCTATACCCATAATTTGACGGCAGTACATTTCAGGGCAATGGAGAAAATTTACTCAGCAGGCCCATTAACTTAGGCAGCTACGTGTCTTTGGACGGTGGGAGGAAACTGGAGTACCCGACAAAAACCCACGTGGATATGGGGAGAACACGCACACTCCACACAGGACACCTGAGCCGGGAATTGAACCCGGGGTCTTCTTGCTTTAAGGCGACAGCACTACTCATTGCGCCACCACGCCGCCCCCAATTACCGCAGCGACGGACAATTTGCGTTATTTTGATGCACGTCCAGCAGCCTATGTAATAAAAATACCATGTTGTCCATGTCGCCATGTGCTCATTAAAAGGAAAATCCAGTCATGCGTTTACTGCAGTCAAGCCTGTGAGAAAGTTGGCTGACATGCAAACGAGCAATCCGACAGCTTCACCCAGATCGACCCCGCAGACGGAATGCAAGTCAAGCCTCCCACAGGACAAGGTCAACGCTGGTGCCTCGACAGACAGGGGTGAGCAATTTCACCGGGCGCTGCCAGTCTCCATTATCAGGCCGCCCGAGATAGACTGATGGCCGGTAAGCTTTGCTGCCGGGGCCACTTTGTTCTGAGTCAATTATTCAATTGCTGCTGCTGCATGGTTGCTACTGCTGCATGTGTTGGGAATTACCAATGAACTCAGTCTGGAGTGAAGTGGGCAGTAATGAGCATGTATCATAAGCGTTGGAAATCTTATGCTGGTGTAATGTATCCCATCTAATGGCAATGTCTGGTTGTCTACCAAGTCCAATGCCCATACTTGGTGTGGGACATTTGTGAATGTGCAGTATCTGCTGCTGTGGTTTAAGTACAATATCTCCATAGTTTAATTGGTTCGGTTAATAATACTTTCTATCAAATTTGCATAAGGCTTTACCTCTTTTTTCTTATGGTCAATGACAGATCTTGTTTATTTCACATTCAAAGCCATGTTAACGACACACATTACTAAATATGAATGTCGCTTCAGATAGCTGAGCCTAATTCCGAGTTAACACAAAGAATAATTAGCATTATTTTGAAGACTAGATAACAGAGTGCAGACAGTGTGCCTCTGCCTCTGCCCTCACCTCATCCTGGGTTCTTTCCACCGTTCGCCTCAGGTTTTATTGTTTAAACATTTTGCGGCCCGGCGATGGACCGGCGTCCCGTCGTCGGGTGTATTCCTGCCTTACGCCCTATGTTTCCGGGATAGGCTCCGGCTTCACCGTGACCCTATATAGGATTAAGCGGTTTCAGATAATGAGATGAGAGATGAGATGAGAGACATTTTGCGGCTAAGACAGTATTAATGTGTATTTCGTATTGCTTGCTAGCCTGCACTGACCACAATGCACTTTTCTGTGGATTGCAACGTTTCCGACGCAGTGCGCTCGCTACCCGTTGTCAACCTCTGATTATCCTCCACATATCCAGGGTTCTCTGTGGAAGCTCCCAGTGAACCTTTGCTCGGTGAAAGGTCGCTCACTCTCCTTAGTTCCCCTTTGGCCCGTAACTGCCAGAGAATCCAATTTTGGGGTATAATGCACCTTGGTAAAAAAAAAAGTGGAATCCTGTTGAGGTTAGATTGGTTTAGTTACAGTTTTGCTGACTGTTTTGTGTCGGGACTGATAACGAATGACTGAATGAATATTTTTTTACGTGACTTATATACTGCTGCGTGCACCTACAGAGTTACAAGATCACGCAGGTTGCAATAAACTAACACTTTCTGGAAGTGGAAGAGGTGAGAGATCGAGGGTACCACCAAGACGGACCATTAGCCGAAGAATAAAAAGTATCCCTTCTATGGCTGAAGTTCTTGTGAGCAAAGGCCCAGACCAGACTCATGCGGCGGTGGCGACAAGTGGAGAGGGCACAGTGGGTGGCATCACGCAAATCAGGGGACCCCCAGAGGGGTCCCAGCACCTCAACGATCCCCTCGTGGCATGGGAGAGTCTCAGGTATGGAGCAGGATTCTTCAGCAATGACGTCAAGGACTGCGTTCATCAGCAGAGGGCCCGACACGGTAGTGACATGAGCCTGGAATCCAAGCGGCAGGTACGGTGTCTCTGAAGCTGGTGTATGTACGGAAGTCGTGTGTGAAACTAGGCATGCAATGTGTGTGTTTTTAGGTATACAGTGAACCATTCCATAAATGGGCACGAATCCCAAAAATCGTGAATACCATTTTTTCAAATCACGAGATGAACTAGCACTCATTTTTCTTTTTGGGGGCATATTAGAGGCTATACAGTGACAGTGGCGCGACCCATACAATCGAGAACACGATGCGAACAATGACCGACTAAAGACTGAGATGCGGGTGGTGGTGCATGTGGGGTTGATGCTGGACCAGTTCCTCCATCATAATGCGTCCTTGCAGCAGCCTCACCAGGAATACAGTACTGCCACCACGAATTGTGAAGCCGCGAAAGTTACATCTGTGAAAGTTTACTGTATGTAGCTGTTTCTGTCGGTCAGTCAATATCAATACCTGCTTAAGCCTGTACAGCGTCGTGGAGGGCCGAAGTCTATCCTGGCCGACACAGGGCGCAAAGTGGGGCTACATCCATGATATGACGCTAATACATCGCTGGGCATTTTTTTTTTGGGAGGAGGGGGGGAATTTACTGAGCAGGCCAATTAATATCGACAACAGCATATCTTTGGACGGTGAGAGGAAACTGGCGTACGTGGTGAAAATCCACGGGGACACGGAGATAACACGTAAACTCCACAAAGAAAGGCACCCGAGCTGGCAACCGAACCCAGGATCTTTTTGCTGTGAGGCAGCAGCGTTAATCACTGCACCACCACCCCGCCAGCTGTTTCTCTATAAAATACATTTTAGAGCAATGGGCAAGTTTCTTACATCTCCACGGCCTCTGTCCACCCATCAGTGTCAATGTACGCAGCATGGTTATTTGATCAGCAGGTTGTGTCTGGTGGACGCTGGTCAATACACTCGTGTGGAGGTGACCTGTTTTTGTGGCTAACTGAATTGTTGTTTCTGTAACGTGGCCAAATGCATTTGCAGGCACACAGACATACAATATGTCATGGCTGTGCTCCTCTAGCAATGCATCACTGCAGTTTGCGAATATAAGAGGGGGGGCGAGGGGCGAGGGGTTTACAAATGGATGTTTGCTTTCATTTGGTCACATTTATCGATAAAATAAACTTTTCGAGAGGAAGGGAAAGTAAAGGTGTTGGTCGTATTTGGTTCGGTGATGTTCAGTTTAATGGAAATAATAATAATACTTTTAGTGGAAATGTGTTGTGGGTCCTGTGTAACTTGCCGTGATGTTTGTCCTGGCAGTTATTTGAGGCAGTCAGTTTTTAGTTAAGCTGCAAAGAACCGTTGAGCTACGTACCTTTTTTGACGGTTGTTCAGCAGGATGGGTGAGCAAGTTACAAGATCTCAGGGCGACTTAGTCAGGATAGTTCACCTCGGACTATTTGGATTCAAACTATAAATAATGGAATTTATGAACAGAGGATATCTACTTCATTCTCAAGGCTTTACATAATACTAATGTTCTTTGCCCCCAAATAAAATAAAATGCACAGGTGGAAAACGTCTAAATTGACGAAACACAGCCGTTCCACATCTCTTGGCAAATAGTTTAAAGAATGAAACGTACACTATTTTATTTTATAAAAATCACAACATATGCAAAACACTGCCATGCGGTGGTATATGCCTACATTCCAATCACTATTAATGCACGATTTTGCATATTGTGCCAATACGGAGCCTGTATACAACGCGTATGGCAGTACAGCAAGTATTTTCCCCAAGTCCACTCGTCTAAACATTGAGGCAAACTGACACAGTACACAGTTAACAATTGGATATTGTGGTGATGTAATGGTTACTGCACTCACATTGCAAGCCAGAGGCGGAAATAGAGGAATATTTTTTTAAATCCACCACTTCTGTTAACCTAGCAGTATACAGGGTGCAGGATAAGTCACTTTGCCGATAATAATTATTTGTTACGCCAAGAGTTCAAGACATTGAAAAATAACAAAGAGCTGTGCCGTGCTATAAGTTGTTCAGTGGTCCAAAGATGCAGCATATAATGGAGCATACTTTGAACAATATTTGTAATAAGCAATATGATTTAATCATTCTCGGTAAAGTGACTTACTCCGCACGCTTTATACGGGTGCACCACAGTCAATCAGCAGGTCACGTTTCGTGGGGTAAAGTGTGGGTACTCCCATCGCTTGCAAGATGTCTGGCCAGCATAGGGCAATATATTCACGAATGTATACCCTTCTGCCACAAGTGTCATGAGCATGTAATTGCAGGGCTGCACCTTAACCGTTCACTTCCCCAGCTGAAACAATATTTGTTTTTCAATGTGTATCTAGGAGGTGGATCAGCAGATTATGTTGGAAGGGAAAAATCTGAGAAAGTCTAGAGCTCTGGTTCACAAGATGAGCCAGCAAGGTCAAGTCGGCAAAGGTGGGTGGCGACTGTCACAAAAGCTCTAGCCACTGCTAACACTTTTATCTATCCATTCCATCTATCATCATGCTGCTTATTCGGGTCAGGGTGGCAGAGACAACAGGCTAAGCAAAGCAGCCCAGACGTCATTTTCCTTAACAACTTTTTCCAGCTCTTTCCGGGGATTCCGCCAGCTGAGACATAAAATCACTCCAACGGGTTCTGGATTTGCCGCGGGGTTTCCTCCCAGTCGGCGCGGTGGCCCAGTGGTTAGCGCTGACGCCTCACAGCAAGAAGGTCCCGGGTTCGAATCTCTCGGCTCGGGTGCCTTTCTGTGTGGAGTTTGCATGCTCTCCCCGTGTCCGCGTGGGTTTTCGCCAGGTACTCCGGTTTCCTCCCACAGTCCAAAAGCATGCTCCTGGATAGGTTGATTGGCTCGCAGACTAAAATTGTCCCGCAATGCCCGGCGATGGACTGGCGTCCCGCCGTCGGGTGTATTCCTGCCTTACGCCCTGTGTTTCCGGGATAGGCTCCGGCTCACCGTGACCCTATATAGGATTAAGCGGTTTCAGATAATGAGATGAGTTTCCTCCCAGTTGTCCATGCCCGGTAACACCTCCAGAGGGAGGCACCCAGGGGGGCATCCTTGTGAGATGCTCGAACCACCTCAACTGACTCTTTTCTATGCGGAGGAGCAGCGGTTCTACTCTGAGATCCTCCCAGATCACTGAGCCACTCACCCTATCTCGAAGGCTGAACCCAACAACCCTGTGGAGGACCCTCAGTACAACCACCTGTATCCGGGACCTTACTCTTTTGGTCATTACCCACCATCTTGATCTAGCTCACCACCAGGTGGTGCTCAGTAGACAGCTCTGCTCCTCTGTTCACGTGTCCACAACACATAGCCTCAGATCCAATGAGACAGCTGCAAAGTCGATCATCGACCTTTGGCCCAAGGTGTTCTGGTACCAAGTCCACTAATGAACACTTTTGTGTTTGAATACATTGTTTGTTATGGACAGTCCATGACTAGCACAGAAATACAATAATAGAACACTGCTCATATTCAGATCAGGCAGGCCATTACTACCAATCACACCCCTCCAGGTTTCTCCATCATTGCCCACATTGGCGTTGAAGTCTCCCAGTAAACCGATGGAGTCACCAGGTAGGAATTTTTCCCAACACCACCCACTGTCTCCAAGAAAGTAGTGCACTCTGAACTCCTGTTCGGTGCATATGCACACAAAACGGAGTCCTCCTCCCTGCGACCCGACGTGACATTGAGGTAAAACCATCTCAATTACCGGGACAAAGGTTAACTGAGTGGCACTTAGTCAGGAGCTGGTGAGTATCCCCACCCCTACCCGGCACCTCACTCCCTGTACGACGCCGGCATTGGAGAGAGTCCAACCCCTATCAAGGAGTTTGGTTCTAGAACCGACACTGTGCGTATAGGCGAGCCCAACTATGTCCAGTCGGTACCTGTCAACCTCCTGCTATAGCTTTGGTTCCTTACCTCCAAGAGAAGTGACTTTCCACATTCTAAGAACCAGTTTTTACTGACAATGTCCAGCACGCCAAGAGCCATGCTACCTCTGTCTGCTGCCCAAAAGGCATCGCCCCGGACCCGTATGGTTTGCTTTGAAGGTTGTGAGCTCACAAGGCCCCCACGTCACTTTTTATGGCTGTGCACAAAAGCTCGAGCCACAGTTAACCCTTTCAGCTGCATGAAGACAGGGTCACGCTAGGTCAAACTGTTTTGAGAAGCAGAGAGTTTAGTATTCTGGTGTGCGGCAGGCATAATGTGAGTGTGGTGGGCTTTTCATAAGAATACTATAGATTTGGCAGCTCTGCACAAATTATCTGTCACCTCCAGGCTCAGAATTTAACAAAAATCAGCCATGCATTTATTTTAGGTACTGGTACGTAACATATACCAGCCACGAATTGTTGTATTTATACCTTTAAAATGAATATATTCATATATCAGATTGCATCTGAAACACTATTATATTTTTGTCATGCATGTATGCCAATACTGTCTGTCTGGAAGGTATTGCATCATGGCCATTAAGTCTGACCAGTTTTTTTTTATTTTACTTATTTTACACGTACACCATACATGTATATTCATTGAAATACCTAAGTGCATTTTTCTCACAGTTGTCAGAACACAGGTGTTAACATGCAGGACTTGCGCACGGCAGTGAGGATGGTGATTGATGATGATTAACACAGTACTTTAGGGATGTGTTAATCAGGTTGCTTTCGGGTAACAAGAAAACCTTCCAGTGTAAACTACCTTGCGAGGGACAGATTTTGATTACACTCTACCATGTCCAATCTACCCATGCTTTTACATTTCACCAAAATCTATTCCAATATACCGTTCCTATTATTTCAATGTCAACGTTCAGTTTGACAACAACAATGATCATGCACTGATCAATATTGGCAAAGGACAAAATAGCCTCTCTGGAAGGCCTATCAAATAGCCTGTTTGATCATATATGGACGTGCTACTTTTTTGTTTGAAATTATATTTAGTATTTAACCAAAATGGAAATGGGGTAGTCGTTAATATTTCACTGAATGTAACAGCGAGTTTAAGAAAATGTTGCCAAAACCAATGAATATCACATTCATTCTGCAGATTTTGTGTATTGCAATTAATATATTGTTTAACAACATATGTTGATTTTCTCAGGATAGTTTTTATTTATTATTTAGCAGACGCCCTTATCACGGCGACTTGCATTATCACACACGTGCACATTTATAATGCAAAAAATACAAAATCAATAAATACTACCCGTTGCCCAACATTGCAAATTAGTAACAATTGGGCTTAGCCAATGTGTCCGTAAAACCATCCACTTGATTCAGCCATTGTGGTGGTTATGTTGGGTGATCAGTTGAGTATGAATGATCTGAATTCAGCATTTAGTATTTTGTAAACGGGTTTGTAACATTGAACTGGCAGTATTTTAAATTAATCTTTGAGCAACAATCTGACATTTACGCTTGTATTTTTATTTCACCATCACCTCCATGTCAGCAATACATTACATGTCACTTCAAAGTTGCCTCATAATTCTGGAAGAGTTAAACCGATTCTTGATTTAAAGCTTGCTAAATCACTACAGGACGCATTGTGCAGTATTGATCAGCACTCCCTCCTATCTGGGTGGACAGTGGTTGCTGCATGTTGGCCATAAATATTTAAGTAAGTTAGCCCTGAGATGCGTAAGAATGTGGATTAAAGTACTGTACTGTATTTTAATACAACCTACACAGTTTACAGGCTTTTCACTTATTTACCATTACATGTATTTTATGGTCAACTAGAGACCTACTACTTACTAGGCATGACAACCTTGTTTAATGTCCGATAAATTATCAGATAATGGTTCCAGTTTCACCAAACTTGTAAACTTCACTAAGCTTCACTCGGTCTTCCAGACACTTTCGACTCAAAACTGCAGGTCAAACACGTATTTCTCTGCTTCCTTGCTCACACTGCTAAGGTTTGGTATTGGCTTCATATCCTTGATCATGTTCTTGAAACCTTGCTCAATTACGAAAACATATCACGTTAAGCAAGACAAACAATGAACTTGTGCCTTGTACCAATAAAACAAATCTGGGCACACACATATGCCAGATGTAAGTCACCCGGACTAAGGGCGTCTGCTAAATAATAATTAATAATAATTGCATTTACTTTACAAAAAAAGAGAAAAGGGGCGACACGATGATTGCACAGTGAGAATCGCTGTCGCCTCACAGCAAGAATTGCTCAGGGTCAGGTCCCGGCTCGTTTCCCGGCTCCGGTGCCTTTCTGTGTGGAGTTTGCCTGTTCTTCTCGTACCCGCATTGGTTTTCGACGGGCACTCCGGTTTCCTCCCACTGTCCAAAGACACACTGCTTCCAAGGTTAATTGGCTTGCAGAGTATGTAGCCCCAAAAGGGTGCCCTGCGATGTACTGGCGTCACATCATGGGTATAGCTCCGCCTTGCGCCCTCTGTATACCGAGATAGCCTCCGGCCCTCCGTGACCCTATACAAGATTAAGTTGGTACTGATACTGAACTGAGAAACGAAATGTGTCTCATAATATTGCGACTTTGGTGACTCATATTTATTATACCTTTAACAGTGCTCTTTATACAAATCTCTTTGTGTTTTGGACATTTGCTCATAAACCAAATTATTATTTTGTTATGACATGAATCTACGATTGAAGCTGTGTTAGCTTAGCACTGTGACAAAGATAGAGGTCCATGAACTGTCCAGCCTTATTGAAATGTTAAAATTCGAAAGCAGCTTCTCTGAAAACCCCTCTCTTGTTGATTTATGTGCAGAAACGAAAGGTATACTTTTGAAGTTAAAAGAGCAAGTGACAGAAATGAAAGAGAAGATTGAATTTCTGCAAACCACAAAGAGATACATAGAGGTACGTACGATCCATAAATCAATTGCATTCTGACACCGATAAAAGTTCAAAGTCTGTGCGAAAAGTAGAGTGTAAGAGGGGAAAAAAACACATTTCCTTTGTTAACGTACATAATCATGATTATCAACACCCGCGTAATCCTGTACTGGGTCACGGGGGGACCGAGCCTATCCTGACTCACAGGTGTAACTATACCCAAGGTGGAGCTATACCGAGGATGTGACGCCAGTACATCACAGGGCACTTTTCTGGGGGGCAATTTATGCAGCAGGCCAATTAACTGAGGCAGTGGTGCGTCTTTGGATAGTGGGAGAAAACTGGAGCACCTGGCGAAAACCCACGCAGACATGGAAGGAACACGCAAACTCCACACCGAAAGGCACCAAAGATGGGAATTTAACCCGGGATTTCTTGCTTTGAGGCGACAACGCTACTCACTGCGCCACCACGCCGCCCCTGTTAATGTATAATTTACATTCAAATAGGGCTTTGGGAATCTCCTCAAGCTACTTCTGCGTTATATTGCTCTATTTAAATTATTGATTGCATTAATTACCAATGACTTCGAAGACATTTTTTTTTGTTAAACTTTCAAAGAAGTTTCTGCCTGAATTTTATTTTGTTAAAAAAATTGTAGCCTCAAGCCACATTTTTGTGAGGACTTAAGAAAATTTGATTTAGATTACCACACACAGATGTGCATATACACAAACAATTTTGTATTATTTTCAGTTTCAAAAGTAAAAATAAAGGAATTGTGGTTAAGTGGCCTTTATACATTGTGGTATAGTGTCAAAGGAAATGCCTTTAATGTATAAATGAATGCAAATATTCAACACATTCATCAATAAGACTGCCCTTAAAGGATAAAAAAACATTTATATATATTTAATGGGCAGCATTTCTGACAATGAACCTACAAAGAAGGGCCATTGCCCCAAACGTCACTTTTTACATTCTTTTAGCACTATTTTATTCGAAAACTGTTGTGTTTTTGTTTGCCTCTGCATTATTTCCCATACACTATCACAGGTATGTCTCCTTTAATGAATTCAGTGTCCCAGGGAGGGTGAGTGTGTTTTCTTTTCATAATAGATTAATGTGCATCACAAGAAGTCACAATGGCACATCGCTGCAGTGCAGGTTAGGCAAGCAGGTATCTTATGTTGTATGCCTTTACACGATAACATGACAGGCCAGGTCACGGCAAGGTGGAGAAATATTAACACATGCACCTCACAAAATGAATGTTTTACCTGAGGTCGTTTTAGTCCCACTTCGGGTGCCTTTCTATGCGTAGTTTGTGTATTCTCCCATTGTTCTGTATGGGTTTTCTCTGGGTTTCATCCCACTACAAAAAAACACTTGTTAATGAATTGGCCTATATCAATATTTAGGGATAAAGGCTGGTTGGTGCCAGCTACTCATGTGCCTGCCTGTGCCACCTCTGCAGTTTTCCGCAGTGCCTTGGGATCTCTGAGTGAAGGGCGCTATTATATATATGTAATATGATTATTATGGGACCTGTGCAATATCTGTGCAGTTGCTGTTTGCCGACGAATGGGGCCTGGAGATCTCTCTGCTGAGGGCCTTCTTGGGATGGAGAGCCCCGGCACTGCTCTGCCTCAAGCCAACTCCCCCCAGCCCGGAGCTCATTTTCCAGCCAGCCAATCCAGGCCAGGCAGGCTCTCGACCAATATTACAGGCTGGAACTCCACATGCCCTCATGTGCTACCTCTACTCCAGGTATTGATGGTAGGCAGTGGTGAAATTGGAAGACATTTCTTTCTGTGATGTCCTTCAAAATGGGAGCCTAGAGGCACTCCCACATAATATGTTGACTGTATGATAATGCATTTCTTGCTTTTCTGTGACTTCCGAGATGTAAAGCGTTCGCAGAAATTTAAGACCATGAAAGCTTAATAGGTTCCCTCTGGGATTTTCACTCTCTCGGAATGGCATTCCCACCTAAATCCATCCTGATGGTAAGTGTGCCACCTCCAAGGTACAAAACATTACATTGGATTGGAAGAGAAAATACTCTACGGATGTTTTACATTCGGCGATGGACCGGCGTCCCGTCGTCGGGTGTATTCCTGCCTTACGCCCTATGTTTCCGGGATAGGCTCCGGCTTCACCGTGACCCTATATAGGATTAAGCGGTTTCAGATAATGAGATGAGATGAGATGTTTTACATTGTCAGCAGTGGTGTGTGTATTTTCATCCATTACGAAGAACCTTCCCATGCTGTGTGGGTCTTAGGGGACTATTTGGCGATACTTCACTACCCTCGTGAAGGCTGGGTCTACAGACAAAGGCACATAGAAGAAAACACAATAATGGATTTGGTTACACTATCACGTCGCCAATTATTCATATCACCATGCCACACAGAATAAATAAGCACCTGACCATGATGGTCAGATTCCATCTTCGGGTGCCTTTCTGTGTGACGTTTGTGTCGTCTCCCCTGTTTTTAATCATTTCCTCCAGGTACTCCGGTTTCCTCCCACAAGCAAAAAAAATACTCATTAATTAAATGTCTGATACCATCATAAAACATAGGGATGCAGACGCTGGCGGGTTGACACTGGCTCTCAGTGTGGCTGCCTCCCCCTCCTCCCTTTCTCGAAGTGCATGGGGGCCTCTGGGTGAAAGGCAGCGCTATACAAAATAAAAAAAATTATGTTTAGAAAATTCAAAACAATAGGCACGCAGCACGTGGCATTCCAGATTTTAAAACCATTGGGTGTCTTAGAGATGTTTGTAAGTTTTGTGCAAACTTTGAAAACTGTTATTGGCAGCATTTTCGTCGTAGCTCTATAATAACGGATTACGTAATATTTTGTCGCTGGCAGAAATGTAATTTTAAACCAGATGAAGGAAGCGGCCTTAATTGCAAGACTTGCAAAAAGGAATAATTCATTGCTTCTGAGTTTGTAGGCTTCGGGGAATGCCTGAGGGCCACAGTATTGGCACTGAGGCCATCTCGACCGTAATGAGATGTCTCTACATGAGTGAAATACAATAAATAAGACGCGATGAGAACGATGGCACACACAAACAATTGCGTGTTGCTAAATAACTTTTAAATCAAAAATTGAAGATGAATAATGCAATAAGAACATAAAAGCAGTTGTGACAAATTTATAGAAATTATATATCATTATCTGATAATTTTAAGGTTCTGGAGTGTTCAGTGCACGTTTCATTTGACCAAAATTAATGAAGGTAGTGTTATTTTAATGGAGCAATCTGTCTGCCTTAATAGATGTATTGCTATCAATAGGTTCATTAGGTTTATTGTTGACATAACTTACTAGTATTGTACGTATTTTGTAGTCGTACACAAATTTTTTTTATTTATACGTATCAAATCCTTAAGGAGTCTATCTGTATATAGAATTATTGACAACGTTTTACAAAATATCAATTACATAATGTACTCTTTTTAAAATGTTGTTCAAATAATCGACAAACCATACGTGCATAAAACATGAATACAATATCAGGCCAAGCACTCATACAACGGAGGCTAAATGCCCTCTAGAGGGGCTCTCGAGCTGCCGCTAGTGGAGGCCCTTCTGCCAGCAGTGGTTTCGATTCAGGAAATTAAAATTTCACTCACACAACAAATACAAAAAACTTGGGAAAACTGATCATCTCCATTTGATATAAATTGCATAAATATGTATTGTATAGCAGTTACAGTAAGGTAATGCAGCCAACAAATCAGTGAATACGACGCAGTAACGAGGCAAAACTTCTTTTGCTTGGCCCTAATATCATAGCATTTGATCATAGTATCTGAGGTGGTTTATGTTAACCTCTACTCTGCCACCGCGTGGTGGCGTGAGACTACAGAATATACGCGTACGTGACCTTCCCCCAGAGAGCGGGCTGTTACAGCATCACCAGCAGCTCCATCTCACACGTACAGAAATGCAACACATGTGCACAAACACATAAATAATTAACCGTCGCCACGCATTATCATCACTGTCATTATCAGCGACAGTCGTTGTAGTGGTATAAGCAACGGCAACAATATAGTCACATGGTCATTAGACTCAGGAGTATCATGTCCTATTCATCATCTGTATTCAATTAAATAATGTTCTGCTATATT
>JAZEWT010000006.1:21457927-21482713 GCA_036362905.1 Mordacia mordax | reverse complement strand
CACGCGGACACGGGGAGAACATGAAAACTCCACACAGAAAGGCACCCGAGCCGAGAGATTCGAACCCGGGACCTTCTTGCTGTGAGGCGACAGCGCTAACCGCTGGGCCACCGCGCCGCCCATCACGTTATTGTTTAATTTATAGCAGTGTTTGACTGCCCCCTGCAGGCGATATTGTTCAAGTTCACATCATTCACGTCCCATGGATAATCTCCGAAGGCAGGATTTGAATGGAACGACATTCTCGCTCGATTCTTCCAATGGTGTTGTTGTTATTATCACGGAATAAATAACCTCATCCATCAACTCGAAGCGCCAGCTGTGACTGCCACTGATTTCACAGTGCTCTGTCAATAGTCATCACTGAAGTGTGGGAGAGCATCGTTGCCCGGTGCTGCCACCATGCATGCAATTTCATTTGACGGTTTTTAAAGCGCACAGTGTTTGTGCAATGTCGAAAGTATTCGTTCGAAGAGAGAACGGACTCAAAGGTGTGAGGAAACTGCAGAGGCGAGAGAAAGGTTGCCACGCTGTAAGCCAATACCAACATTTTCAAGATACCTTGTCCTATATGGTATGATTGTATCGGCAAATTCATTAGTATAATGATGAAGGTTTCCACGGCTCGCTGCATGATGATTGCTTAGAAAAGCTGCTCTCTCGGGACAGCCGCGTCGATCGCTCGAGGGAGAGGGAGCGATCGATGCAGCTGTTCCGAGAGAGCAACTTTTCAAAGCAATCATCAAATGTCTAATTTTTATGGGAGAAATCCGCAGAACCTGGTGGGGACCGCCGGGTTCTGCGGAACACTCACATTATACACAGAAAGGCACCTGAGGTGGGAAGGACCTTTTTTTTTCTGTAAGATGCGGATGTTACCATTGTACCACTAATTTAAGGCCGCACAGGCCCAAAGAAGGACCATAGTTGACACAACGGCCAATCGAAATAATTACAATGATTTGCTTTACATGAGGCACTGAAATGAATGTGTGGCGCACAATGAGCCTGCACTTCATATGGTTTCAATAATTCATCGGTGTCTGGTGCATGTTTCTCTGATTAAGGAGCCAAACAATTGGATCAAATTTGCATGTGATGTGACTAGACATGTTATTACAGCCAATTGGATTTCCTTAAATCTGCAGCACATGTGCACAATGCTCTCTTCCCCGTAGGAACAATTATATTACACTGAGCTGTCATGTCACTATTGCTATTATACCATGCTTGATAGGCAAAGTTATTCAATTGTCTTGCTGTTATGTCCAATCAATCTGCTCAGCACTCCAAGATTCAAAGTTATGGATTCTTTTCCCAGTTTTATGTTCTGCAGATTTAGTGTAAAATATTATAACGCAGTACTTTAATGCATTTTTAGAAGTGCTCTTTTTACCCGACATGGCATCTATAAGTGAGTAACATGTGGAGAAAATTGGTTTAATTACATGAGCATCCACTGCATGTAATGAGCATATTACTCCATTAATATGGCACAGGCTGACAGCCTCGCAGTGAGACCCCATCTCTCTGGCTTCCCTCACAAGAGTGCGAATTTAATCCTCAGCTGGGACCGTGATGCCCCTCTCGTTCACATTGTAATTGAGACCTGCAGAATGAATTATGGGCGGCGCGGTGGCCCAGTGGTTAGCGCTGTCGCCTCACAGCAAGAAGGTCCCGGGTTCGAATCTCTCGGCTCGGGTGCCTTTCTGTGTGGAGTTTGCATGCTCTGCCCGTGTCCGCGTGGGTTTTCGCCGGGTACTCCGATTTCCTCCCACAGTCCAAAAGCATGCTCCTGGATAGGTTGATTGGCTCGCAGACTAAAATTGTCCCGCAATGCCCGGCGATGGACTGGCGTCCCGTCGTCGGGTGTATTCCTGCCTTACGCCCTGTGTTTCCGGGATGGGCTCCGGCTCACCGTGACCCTCTATAGGATTAAGCGGTTTCAGATAATGAGATGAGATTGTACTGCAACGCGATCAAAATATGGTAATGTAACAATTGTTATTAACCAACCTGTGGGCACATGGAAGTGAAATCCCCTTGTATGTTTTGTTTTTTGACAGTTATGCTTGTTTGCACATAAAAAATACTGATTAAAAAGGGAATTCGCCAAACATCCCAGTGCAGGACCCTTTAATTAGAGCCTTGAATACCGTTCTATGTGCATAAAGTTTGCATGGTTCTATAAACAATTATATCATTTCGTGTTACGTTTAGACATCTTCTGACTAAATTGTCCCCTGGTGCCCTATATTGTAACTTACTTACCCCTCCCGCAATGGACAGCTGTTAAAAACAGCAATATAGCTCAACGATTCCTAATAACTTGAGTAAAACTGACCATCGCTAAATGATGGCGTTATATTGCACACTGTAATATCGTTATGTAAACAATAGTGTGCCATCTTATGCAACCACCTTGTTAATTTCTTGTGACACGCATAATTTGACATGATTGTGCAGGATTCATGTTAGGCATACTTAGCTGAAGAGTTGCACATATGAGTCAACTGTTATAATGTTGTCTTTATTGGCTCCTATAGGCAACAGGTGCAACGCCCAGTATTTGTCAAGACAAACTGTGTGCTGACTAGTGGTGATTACGCATATACAAATCACTATCCTTATTGAGTTTATTATTAGATACCCACCTTGCTTAGACCATGGCCTTGCTAACACTGGTCAATGTAGGTCTCACCTATACAGACTAATACCAACGAATTTTACGAAACGAGAAAATATTGTTACGAGTAGAATACATAATATAAGCTTATCATAAATGAAACATCTTAACCATTTGACGAGCTAGAGGAATTCAAAGACGTTGGAGGCTGTTATTGTAGCGGATGGAATATTCTAATGCTGGAGGTGGACACAAGAGGGCCCTCACCACACACAAACTGGTAGTCGCCACAAGATGACACAGTAGTGGTCGGATGCACGAACTAGTGTTGGTTAAGAATAAAGACAGTTAACAAGCACACGCAAGCCTACACTGCACACAACGGTGGCCATCAAGAGGACGAAGGTTAGAAATGAGCACACACACAATTCACAGTCACTACATTGTCATTACTCGTTCACAATGGACGATTTAATTATAAACATTTGGCTGTAGTATTAAAACGCACACACATGCGACGCACAGTACTCACACACAGTACACGGTTTAACCTCATTAAGTCAACCCAAAGAACGCTAGAACGATTTAACGTGCAATTCAATCGCGATTTCCGTTTTAAGTATCAATTTAGATATACCGAGCAATTCATTCTTCTCGAGCAATGACTTGAGTTACAAGAGAATAATAATACATGCTGTAGTTGAACCAGCCATAAGCTAAGTTTACTAACGAGCCCAGAGATGCTAAGTGCAACTAGTAGTGACCTCGGTGGTCACGCAGCAGAGATGTGGGGAGGAGGGGGGTCACGCCGAGGACAGGGGGGGGAGAGGAACGATGGGAAAGGGGTCATGGGGACATCGGATGAGACTCGCTAGTGCCGGATTCTGACACCTTCCTCGGGTGCCTGTTTGCTTGCTTTGTCGTCGTTCTCTTGTTTATTGTCTTCTGATGTCATGGTCAAGTGCCCCGGGCTGGCTGTGTTTGAGTCTGGCTGGTTCTGATGACTCTCAGATGGTTCCCTTATAGCAAAACTGTGTGCACAAGGTATATAATCATTTTATGTATATGTCTGTTCCAATTTATTGATCCAACAATTCGTCTGAAACAATCACAAAACAACAATTCGCTGTTTAGTCAGTGGTTCTTCCACCCCACCCCTTTCCTTTAATTAACTAATAATTGTATGTAAATGGATTTGACAATTACGATTTATGTTTCCCTAGTGGAACAGCCAATCTTCCCCGGGAGGTTACCTGCATCCGCATCCGTAGCTTGGACATCCTGAGTCTCTGGGTGGGAGATTGTTACAGTGTCGACTTCAAACCCAACCCTGAAATGAGGCAGCTTCTCAAGACCTCCATCCAAAAGAAAGTAAGCTCGTTTTATTCACCGTACGAAAGAACGACTGCAGGTCATCACTACACTTTGACACAATTACACATTTTAATCGTACAATCGCATGCATTTGGCTAGCGGCAATTTATCATAACCTGGAACACAACTAAAGGTTTTGTTTAATCACGGTTGTGGGTGTGCATGCCTGTAATCCATTGCATTGCAAGCAGCGTTGGTTGAGCACGCAGACATCAGCTCAAGTGTGAGGCACCCAAACTGTAGGGCTATGATGTGGCTTATAAACAGTGGTACTGCCAGTACGTAACTGAACTGTCTCTGCAGTGCTAAATAATCCTCATTTAAACCAAGTGTGTACATGTTAGAGCGGTGGTTTTCAAAGCACGGATCGTGACCCAATGATGGGGAACCGAACGTCTGGCCCTGGGTCATCTTCCTGGCTCAAATTCAAATGTTTTGATTTACTGCAATGAAAGCTCCAAGTCAAAAAGACGTTGGGTTGCGGGCATGAATATTTATTTTCAACTGGGTCGCAAGAAAGTTTGAAAACCACTGCGTTAGAGTATTGGGTGCAGAGGTGTGGTGGAGTAGTGGCAAAGTAAGTTGTTCTCTGAAATAAGAACCCTCAGCCACCTCAGTTGAATTCTTGGTCACAACTGACACAAGTGGTGACTAATATATTAACGAGTCGTAGTACCCTCCCCCCCTCAATACCTTCATTGACTAGCATGTTGAAGTATGGTCAAACAACCCCATTGCACAAACTCCCCGGTTTTAGCTGGGGGTATTTGCGACAAATATTCAGATTGTTGTCTAATAATAATAATGAGAGAAGGCTTGAGGTGGGATGCATCGGCCCTCAGTCGCAATCGGGACTGAGGCCCGATTGCGAGGAGAGGTAAGATGTTACGTAATCATACAGATAATTAGATCGAGAGGTGATTTAGAGCTTGAACACCAACATAAATTTAATATCCACATTGATATGATAGCACAACCCATAACTGGCACTTGTCTGCAGAATACAATCTGTCCTGAACTACGCTGTATATCTTATATTACATTTTGTGAGACGAAACATTCTCAATACTGCGGCGAAATTCATAGGTTTCTAGGGCGAATTCTACGCATCTATATATTAACATAGAGTAGCGCTAAGATTACAGAAGGATGCGCGCTAGCGCCTGTACGCGTGTGTCTACGTGTGTGAATGTGAGGTAATGTCTCACGCATCCAGAGCCACCATCAGCTGTGTCATGCGGACCCCGCACGGTTGGTGCTGAGAAGGTGGGGTCGCCCATGTCCGATTCGATTGTCACTCTCTTGTCCTGAGGGTCCTTGTCCGCAATACGCCACGCCGTGCTCGTGCCACGGTGTGCGTGCTTGGGCGAGGGGCGCCGCGGCCTTCCTCAGTATCTGCCTGCCTGGCTGTCTCGATGCCGACCAGGCATCGTATCAGCAAAGTCGTGCCTGCAAGGTCGTTGGTCTGGGTCGGCTTGAGTCGCGAGTCTCCGACCTGTCTCTGGCTATCTCGTCCTGGATGTCTTCCCCTGACTGCCTTGATCCCTCCCAGCAAATGATGCCTTATATGTACCTCTGCCAGGTCTCACTTGACCAATTTAATGGTGCCCTGTCCCCGATCCCATTTCCACACCAGATGCAGTTTCCAGGCTGGATCTCATTCCAGTTTTAATTGTTCCCCACCCCTCAGAAGGTTAATTTGTGTCTGGGTCAAAGTGACCCATCTGGTATTATCAACTGCTGCCCTGTCTCGCTGTGTATCACTGCGCTGTTAATTAAAATGTCTGGGAAACAGTAATCCATCTGGTGTTTCCACCTGCGGCCCTGACTCGCTGTGTATCAACGCGCTGTTAATTAAAGTGTCTCGGTGACATTGACCTGTCTGATTGTTTAGCACAACTGTACAATCAAGCATGCACACCTTTTCCGTGACACCCATGACCAACACAGCATGGGTAGGAGTATAATGCAAAAGGGCTGTAAACTGTTATATATTGTTAGATACTTAATGTTCCTGCAGAATGCAATAACACTAAATGAGTAGCACTGCCACCTCACAGAGAGAAGGTCCCAGATTTAATTCCTGGCTCAGGAGCCTTTCTGTTCTTGTGTCCACGTGGGTTTTTGCCAGGTACTCTGGTTTGCCATCTGGGTATAGCCCTGTCTTTCACCCCGTATCTGCCAAGATAGGCTCTGCCTCACTGTGACCCTGCACCGGATCAAGCAGATACTAATAATGAATGCAAAATGAAGAACTAATACTTCATCAGTAAATCTAGACAACAACGAGCATCATTAACTCAACGTTTTAAAGCAATAACTGCGCACACAGCTTCCTTTGACACTTGCACGCCCACTAACATCTCTGGCTCACGCGTAATCTGTTCGCATGTCTCTTTCCGCCTCCATCTACCTGCGGCAGCTCTGGGTGGAGGAGCAGCGTGCTGAACGGCTGCTGGCTCTGCTGCGCTCGCACGAGACTGGGGAGAGCCCGAACCAAGTGCTCAGCCCTTTGGCGCAGATCACTGAACCCCTGGGCGTGGAAGAGGGCCCCCTGTTCATCAAATCGGACAGAATACCGGTGCAGCCCATAAAGGATACTGGCAAAAAGGTAAAAAGGGTTACGTTATTCAGTTCAAAAAAGGGGCCTGATTTATGTTTTGACAAATTACTTCCTGATGGTCTTTATTTCCTGTTTTTTGCTACAAAATAGGCCAGTTGTTAGAATGTAAGGTAATTTTAAGTTTTATTTTCTACCAAATATCAAAAACAGATATTTTTTTCCAATGGATGGATTTGGCTCAATGGATTTTTGATATATCATTTTTTTTTGGGGGGGGGTCTATTTTTTTTTATTACGAATTGTCTATAATAATTGTGCCACTCTGATCATGTTATGTGATAAACAAATGCACTTTATGAATATACGGGGGTCGCAGAGCATCATATAATAGTCGGGAATACCCCTGGATGGAGAAACCGCAAAATTACATCTGGAAACATATACAATAAATACGCAAATACCTACATAAATTGGCAAGAGCCTTTCATATCAGCCTGTGGTGCTTATGAACCAATTTTTCCTTCGAACCTTTAAGCAGGTAATCCCTGAGGTCCAAAGTATGACTCCCAAAGTCTCTGTGTAAAGTCTCTTTGCAAGTGAGGCTTTTAACATGTGAGACTTTAAACTCTTTTTGGAAATGTGCGGCATTTCATACAAATGCAGATGGTTTATCAATTTTTGCATAAAAAAAATAATTTATGACCACAATCGAGCATGGGAGTGCAGACTTGACTTTACCCAAATCTGTTGAACTGCAAGTTTAATATTCGGAATTTGTTCTTTTCAAAATCACGCAGTGTGGTTGTTTAATAGGGCACATGCTGCCAAAAAGACCAAAAACGGCCAAACTGGTCTCGAGTTGATTGGTTATTTTACTGAACTTGAGAGGCCATTTTAATCTTGAGTGGATGAATCTTGACTTTGCATCCACACCCACAGCAAGCCGGTTGTCCCCTGGTCAACCTGAACAAAACTCACAAACAGTTTATGCTGTTTATGTCCATCACCATAAACATGATGTTTATGTTACAGGAGATTATTTTAATCACCCATCATGTTAAACGTTTCCATGAAACTAAAATTGGTGTCAACTTAGAATGTGTCAGCTTTTGATTTATCCTGTTAAGAATCCCCATGTGCCCTGTCTGCTTGTTCACACGTTTTTTTGTCTTCACATTTAATCGAGTTATCCCCTTAAGCAGCTTCCACTGGACAGAAGGGCCGGGAGGCCAGACGGCGGATCGCCATCCACAGGCACGTGGGAGAAGGGTTGTGAAAAGGATAGGGCTATTGTCAATGAGTGGGAACAAAACAAGACATCAAAGTCTCTGGCGTGTCCAGCTGATCCGTCGCTGTACATCCCGACATGCTGCGTTGTGGCAGCAGACAAGACCTTGTTTACTCATCGCGAGGCAACGGCTCTGGGACTGGCGCAGCAGCTCTCCCTAATGCAACAGGTGAAACTGAAGGTTATATGCCATGAAAATCTATCAGCTATTAAAAAAAAAATCATTTTCGCACTGATGTAGGTTTTTGCGGCTCGATGCATGATAATTGCTTCCAAAAGCAGCTCTAACTTAATCTTAAGTTCATTTTAATTCTAACATGCGAGCAAGACAACGGAACCCTATGAAATTGACCCCCTTACATTGTCCCTGGAAGAGAGTAACGCGGTAGACTAAAGCGACAACATGTAAATAGCAGTCATGCACATGAGTGACCCACAGAACGCCTGAGGATGTCTCCAACATGGCAGGTGAAACGTCGCGAAGGAGAAAGCAGGATCGATCGACGTGGTTATCCCGAAAGAGCAGCTTTTGGAAGCAGTCATTATTCATTATCAATTTTCTGTCATCGTTATTGACCCAAAGCTAATCACTAACCAGGATTATTCTGAACATTATAATTATGAATAATGTATTACATTTCTATAGCACCTTTCACCCAGAGGCCCCAAGGTATATGGCAGTTCAGCAAGCGGGTTAGCCTACTTACCTGTATAAATGTTTATAGTGTTATAAAAATATTTGCACTTATAGAGTACTTTTCACCTGGAGGGTCACAAAATGCTGCACCTATCACGTTGTATACATGATTACGATGCTCTTCTCCCACATAACATAGAATTTACTGACCATCCAAATGCAGCACAGTCCTCAAATAGAATCTTAAGCCTCAGCAAGCCTTGCATCAATACAATAAACTATTATGCAGAAGCCAATTACTTAAAAAAAAAGTTGTTTTTGTCTAATTTACCAACAACCAAGGAAACAGCAAGGTATGGATGATGTAATTCACCAGACCGTTATGATCTGGGGGGTAACTTTGATTTCTAGTCATGGCTCAACATTGGCGACGAGTGATATCTGAACTACAAACTGATCTAGGGTTCCCCTTACGCGACCTGCACCAACCAGTGTAAGAACAACCACTATTCGCCGCTAAGTAGCAGTGATGCCACCATAGCGCCTGCATCGGGCTGTGTGCACTTAGAGGCCATTTGAAGTTGTCAAATGCTTGCCGATAGGAGGTCATGGGGGGCACACAGATGTTATGGGTTACCTAACTGAGATGACTGGAAAATGCACCATCTGTGCTCTGCACTCTGTTAATTTACTGTTTTTAGCCGCCCGGCACTCTGTTCGTTGTTGTGAGGGCAACTCTCGTCCAACAGCCTAGTATCATCCTTCACAAACCTCTATAGAGGTCGATTTTGACACCACTGGTGCCAGTCATCAGCAAGTCCCTTCAGCTCCAGGTGCTCCCGTGCCACGTTAGTCCATCTCTTCTCTAGCCCATGCCATGCCCATTAAGCCCCCTCCAGCCAAAGAGCGGCTGCTTGGGCATGCAGTGGATGGGCATACAGGCTACAAAACATAACCCCCGCAGCCTCTCCTGAAGTAACTGTGGTGTCTCGGCGGGGAACCCTCCAAGGGAGTCGACCTCAGTCGTAATCCCCGCCAGACACCCGGGGGTTGACTTGCGCGTGCGGCCACGTGGCGTCGGCCTCCAGAGTTTCAGCGGCGGCGTAACTGTTTCACCATCACTCAGCGATGCACTCACGCAGCCAGCGACAGATGAGCAGAGGCATTCTGGATGCTTTTCAATGCTTTATTCCACCAACAACATACGGCCGGAGTAGCGGCCCACAACGAACTCCTACTCTGCCCCGCGTAGCAGCGCTTCTTACGTCGTGACGCGGCCTCCTGAAAAAATTCCCAAGCGAGGTCTCTCTACCACTCACATACACGAGCTTATATCCATTTTCGCACGCCCACACGTGCAACTGCCACCTTCGTCACCGATCACGATTTGTTTTTATGACTCAGCATGGGTGTTGTCACATTACCTCATCCAGCCGCCTCGGCACCTTGTGACTCGTTGGTAATTGGCATGGGGGGACCCTAACACACTCGCTACATGCACGTGGCATGGTACGGTCGAGGCTAGGCACCACATCGCTCAACGATGGGTATTTGTCCAGATCTATTGAGAATTCGTGAACTCCTCACACAATTCAACCTGGTTAAACCGAGGATGAATTGAAGGCAGGCCAGCCGGAAAATATCAGTGTGTCCACGTTTTGCAAGCATCGAGAAGAGATGCCTGTAACTGAGAACACCCAAAGCTTCGAATGGAGTGACAGGCCAGGCAGATTCCACAGAGTGTTATACAGATGATGGAAAGAATGATTCAAAGTGAGACCTCCACTGCTTAACTGAACTGGCCATAAGCACACTGCCTAGGTACATAAACCTCTCCACTTTCTCCACAACTGCCCCATCACTCATGGAGAGCTGAGGGGGTGGAGTGTTTGGTGGTATAAAATATCCAGGTGGATGCAGAGTTTTTGTAGGGCTAATGTAGTCTGCTCCAGGCTCAACAGCAGAGCCCCAACTCCTCCTCAGAGTGAGCAGCAACTACCAGTGGCACACCCGGGCATCGATCAGCCTCCCATTGTATCTGTACCAGATGGAAATTATAATGCTATATCCATAGAACACCTCTCGAACTTGTGAAGATTGTTTTTATTTTATATTTTTGTAGATATTTGCTAATTGTGTCTATGGTGCTTTTCACATATGGCAGGAAAGCACGGGTTTTGGTATCTTCCTCCTTATTTCCTGGAATAAAGCAACTCTATAGAAGAGACTTAACACATTCATCATATCTACATATAAATAGGAGTCACACACGACACACGCACAAAGCGCCTGAGCATACCTCTAACTTGTGAGGCGAAACGTCACGATGGGGGGAGAGGGAGCGATTGACGTGGCTGTCCCGGGAGAGCAGCTTATTGAAGCAATCATCGTCCTCAATTATTCTAAGCAGAGAGTCAGGGACCCCAAAAGCCCAAAGAGCACCCCACATCCCTGGCCTACTCATGGTATTGCAGGTCTTCACCAGCTTAATAAAGCAGAGATGTAGGTCCTCTTCGAATTCCGTATACCTATGCTGTAGCAGATTGACAAAAAATATGCCGTCTGTGCAGGACCCCCTTAGTCTGAAACCACATTGGGGTTCTCGAAGGTTGTCCTCAGCATGTCTGGGAAGGCAATGTTTAATAATCCTTGCCAGGACCTTTTACATTACATTAAATAGTGAGATGTCCCTGTAATTATTACAATCGGTGTGGTACCATTTGTTAGGGCATTCCTCCAATCCTGCAGAACCCGTTCTGTACTCCAGACAGTCTGTACTCCAGACAGTTGTAATAATGTCATATAGAGCAGTCTGCAAACGGATATCATCTTCTTTTATCATTTTGCTTGTTTATCATTATTAGATAGTTGTTTGTTATTACAGCAGAATATACCCAGTGATCTTGCAAGCTCTGCATGCCACATTTCTGCAAGACAACAAACGTCATCTCTGCTGCTCCTGATCTCAGGCTCTGGATCACCTTATGTACTTCCCTTACAGATGGCACCTCCACCAGCCACTCACAGGGAGTGTCTACTTCTTTCCAGATTTGAGGCACCGCGGCCCCAGCAGGGTAACCCCTATGTTGTCCCAGAGTGTTATCTCAACTGGGGGGGTTCTCCTTCCCCAAGCTTTCATCGCCATTTCTTCCTTTAAGAAAGATAATAGGTGTGGTATTACAAGTCAGGTTACTGATTGTATTAAAAAGTGACTTCTGATTACAGGCTACTAAGGCAGACTCCATCTCCCAGGCAGCCTGCGACCACCACTCATCCTTTGCAATGCCGCACAGCTCTCAGCATCTCAGAGCGAAGGCTGCAGTAAGCCTCATTCTTGGACGTGAGATGTTGTAGACAATGGGAGTGAGCCTACCATTCTCTCTCGGCTAGCTGGAACACCTCCCCCGTCATCCAGGGTCTCTGGACCGTGTACACAGAGCAGTCAATCCAGCTGCATGAACCAAAGTCCTAAACATCACCCTTTTTACCCCCAGGGCATCTGGCACGAGCTTACGTTTGTTTCATTCGTGGTTTTCTGTTGATTAAATCGAAGGTGGAGGGGTTGCCAGGTCCCTAGCCATCGAGGGCCCCCTTGGCCACCGTGGAATCTGTGAGCGCAGCCACCACAGCATTATCGACGAGCACCATGAGGAGAAGGGGGGTTGTT
Organism: Mordacia mordax; assembly: GCA_036362905.1. NCBI lineage: Eukaryota > Metazoa > Chordata > Hyperoartia > Petromyzontiformes > Petromyzontidae > Mordacia > Mordacia mordax. The sequence goes on along the minus strand of JAZEWT010000006.1, from coordinate 21,470,558 downwards.
CTGCCGACCAGTATGGGGAAGTATGGTCAAACAACGTCATGACCCGCGTGACATGGGGATACCTTTATCAGGCAATGAATTAAGAAAGGGCTGCAAAATATTATTTAATGAACACATTGCCTTCCAAATTTACATGACAAAATTATTGTATATTTCCATTGACTATATTGTTGTAACAATCTTGATGTTAACAATCCACTGCAAATGTCCCTACTTTTCAGGAGCTCTTTCTCCAGTGCCACCCAGTTGACTTCATGAACACGCGTGCTCTTGGACTGAAAGAAACAGGACTTTTAAGGTCAGAAACGCTTGTCCAAAATATCCCACGACAGGTCAATATAAATCACCCAACCTTTCCAAATTCCAAGTTCCTGGTTGAATAAAAATGAACAATTTTATCCATGTGTGGGTTAAATGTCATCAGTAATATAACGCATATTACCACATACCTAATTAACAACCAAAAATGTTTACAATTGTTGTGTACAGCATATAGTTGCAGTACTCAAGTTAATGTTTAAAATGGATTATTTCAGCATTGTCCCACTCATTTATCAGCATTGATAACTTATAAACACCCTACATAATTAAATATGTTTTTCACGTTCTGTGTCGGATTTTAATGAGCATTGTTGAATTATGAAACGCTTTCAATCAATACAAAACGTAATTATCGTATTCATATACGGTATAGGACATATAGCAACTAATACATCAACATATAGTGTATTTGGAGGGCCACTTTATCTGAGTATTTATTAAAGAAGGAGGATTAGTCGAATGGTAGTCAGTGCACTGTAATGTGCATCCAGTAACCTGAAATCTATGTTTGGCCATAGATGACATCCGAGGTGAGTAGAATATGATCCAGTACCGGTCTTCCACCTCACCCACACTCACTAGCATGATGAAGTTTGGTCAAAACAATCCCCATCAACTGACATAATAAGAAAAGATCTTCATCCAGCAAAGGATTTATGAAGGGCTGTACGTATATTCTGTTCACTACACTATGTACTTTTTTTTTACCAATAGTGGCTTTACAATTGCAAAGTAAGCAATAAGGAGAAATCGCTTGACACTGCGAATTCAATGTGACTCACATGGTAATGTTTTCATCAGTGGATGACCAAATAATTACAACCACCTCGAGGCTTGTTAGTATGAGTTACAGCACGTGCTATCCTACTGTGGAGAATAACGTCATAAAGAACGGCAACAGACTGCGGTAAATCAAACATTTTATGGCGTTACCGTATGTAAACCTCAGTTGGACGGGCGAATAAATGTGCTTAGCTCAGCAGGTTCATTTTAAACGTTCGTAACCCTGGTTGATGGCCCGGACCATAATGCCTACATAAATTGTTATTATTATAGCTCTCACTGCACTCTTTGAGATGGTATCCACATCTATACATGTGCTTATGGAATGGAATGGTTTGCAAGTGAATATGCTTGAACCCGTCAGCCAGATTTCACCTCTTCTCTAACAAAATATCACAGGAAAGTGATATCAATAACCATTCTCCTCCCCGTGGGTTTACTTGGCCAAAATTGATTTGGCTTCGCAGTCTGTTTACACCAACACTTGAGAAATGATGGCATGTGGCCATCATGGCTGTCACAACAGCCCACACGTGAACCATGCAAGTCATCATAAGCGTTTGCTAGCAGCAGTTTACCTCAAACATTATGAGAAAATAGGATCTGTATTATGTGTACTTTGTACAGCAGGTGAAACAGAGTAATATATTTGCCTTGAGATGAAATCTAATGTTACCCATAAATTACAGTGGAGGGTATAACCTTTGTTTTTAATTCTATCATTAGCCATCCATCCATATCCACATTTCCAATGGAGTCAGTTTGCCTACGTTTTTGATAACTCGCCCCAACCATATGGCATGACATTTAAAGGGGGTATACAAAATCCAGAGGACAGTCACTGGTAAACAAACTTCATGAAATGTTAAAGTTCACACATTTCGCTCTTAATGCCTCGTGTTTATTAGGAAAGGATGCAATGCCCATCCCTTAATAGTATAAATCTCATCTCATCTCATTATCTGAAACCGCTTAATCCTATATAGGGTCACGGTGAAGCCGGAGCCTATCCCGGAAACACAGGGCGCAAGGCAGGAATACACCCGACGACGGGACGCCGGTCCATCGCCAGGCATTGCGGGACAATTTTAGTCTGCGAGCCAATCAACCTATCCAGGAGCATGCTTTTGGACTGTGGGAGGAAACCGGAGTACCCGGCGAAAACCCACGCGGACACGGGGAGAGCATGCAAACTCCACACAGAAAGGCACCGGAGCCGAGACTCGAACCCGAGACCTTCTTGCTGTGAGGCGTCAGCGCTAACCACTGCGCCACCGCGCCGCCCAATAGTATAAATGTTAGTATCATATCCATGCCCCTCCGAGTATTGCAGACAGTTTGTATGGCCAATGAAGCTTTCAGTTTAAAATAAGGATACCTCAGCTGATCAGTCAGTGTATTTGAGCAGTAATTACAATGTATAGAACACAGTCATCTTTGACTTGAGTATAAAACATTTAAATGCAGTGGGAGGTTTGGTTGAGAATTAAAAAGAGAACGGGGGCTAAACCCCTTCTACCCCCTCTTCTTAATATAGCGGATGTAGACGTTGAGCAACTAATATAATTTTATATTTAGGTGCTTTAAGTTAGATACTTGCATCAGCAGCAGTGTTACGGGTGATGCCTTCATCGCACTTATCAATCGGGAATTGAGTTCATTATGTGTTCCATCCAGCCCCTAACGTTACGGAGCTGAAATCCCGCCGCTATCGCGCGCTTCATGTATTTCAGGCCAACGGCAGAGGCCGTCTCCACAGACCCCCCGAGTCTATTCGTGCCGGAGTACGCGAACGATCATCCCATCACTCGTCTCATTGAGCATTCGGACAGAGTCAGCACGTGGATCTCGGCTGAGATTGTCACTTGCGATAGCGCCAAGGTAACGACTGTTTCTAACGTCTGTGCATCAGCCTTGAGTGTTACAGGTTTGTTTCAGTAACTAAATAACTAAAATTAGGTTTTACTCAGCATCTGATTATATACACAAAGAGATGTGTATTCGCATTTGACAACGTGCGCTCTTTTGTATTGTAAATGCCCAGCCGGTGACAGTTACATTTTTGTGTTTATTTCTGAAGAAATGGTGTTTTCTCATGTTTGGTCTGAAAGTCAATCGAAATTGCTTAATCATTTATTGATAATTGCTTCAATGTTATGCACAAATCAATAGTTCCTCGTGCATGCATTAGATTATGATAGCAACCATGTAGTTCTGTGTGCAGTATTGCTCATCTGATGCCAATGATATACGTTATATAGCCAATATTTTTCAACCTTGCAGTCATGTAGTTACTGATGCTATATTTTCAAATATTTGGCTAAAACGCCCTTAACATATAGCCACATCACACGTATTGTTGTCATATCATAAGTATGTTTGTATAATAGTGCTTTATATATTCAAAATGTTTCCCGAGACAACTTCACTGAAGACATCCCCTACAGGGGCATAGGGGGCCAGAGCCTATCCCGGCAGACAGAGGGTAGAAGGTGGGGCTATACCCAGGATGTAACGCCAGTACATTGCAGCGCACTGGGGCCAATTTCACTCAGCAGGCCAATTGACCTGGGTAATAGCGTGTCTTTGGACGGTGGGAAGAAACTGGAGCAACCAACAAAAACCATCTCGAGCACGGGGAGAGAACTTGCAAACTCCACACAGAAAGCAGCATCCGAGCCAGGATTCAAATCCGGGACATTCTTGCTGTGAGGCAACAGCGCTACTCCCTGCGCCACCACGCCGCACTGAAGACATTTAAAAATAGCTCATTTACAACACTTTGTGAATACACTGCTGAACGCCCCCACAAGATGGATCCGTCGTGGGAGCTATCTGTACATGCTTTACTCGGCTGGTTGGTACTGCTTGGTAAAGATATAATTTGCCACAGATTTGAGCTGTGGGCCCGAAACTAAACTCAAGTTGGGAGGTTAAGAGGGTGGTGTCCTCAAATATGTCCACACTGTGCGTCCGCACCAGCGGCTGGGGAGACTATTTGTAATTTCTACTGGGGCCTTAATTTTTTTTAAATTGTGAGCTGGAGGATAACATTATTTAGCCATTTAATATATATGTACTGGCGATGGACTGGCGTCCCATCGTCGGTATATCCTTGCCTTGCGCCCTGTGTCTGCCGGGATATGCTCCGGCTCACCGTGACCCTGTACAGGACTAAGCGGTTTCAGACAATGAGATGAGATATATATATACATCTAAGGGCATTTGTTTACCAGTAAAAGACAAGGGGCTTAGCACTGCGGTAATTATGACTGCAGCGCAAGGCACGTTGCGCTCTTCAGTCTCCCTGGACAAAATGTAAAGACGTGGCTGTAAAAACTCAATGTGCTCCACAATGAACGTCTCACACCTGGTTCACACATGCTATGTCCCCTGAGGATCTTTCCGTGTAATGTGCACACTTGCCCATTGGAGGCTTTGTATTCCCACTTGCATACAGCATCTAAGCTGACAGAGGCAATGATGAAAAGGTACCCTCAAGTAAGTTTCTTTTATTTTAAGCTGGAAAGAACCGTTGAGCTATATAGGTCTTTTGAGCAGTTGTCTAGCAGGCAGGGGCAAAGCAAGTTACAACATCTCAAAGCACCAAGGGTAATTTAGTTGGGACAATTACTCTAGGCAGCATGTCTTTGGACTCAGTCGGGAAACTGGAGAATTGAGCAAAAACCCAAGGGGAGAATTTACAAACGCTACACAGAAAGTCAGCCGAGCCAGGAATCAAACCGAGGCCCTTCTTGCTTTGAGGCAGCAGGACTATTCATTGTGCCACCTTGCCCCTCCACCCTGTCCCTGCATAACCTGGTTCTAATCTCATCTCATCTCAGTATCTGAAACCGCTTAATCCTATATAGGGTCACGGTGAGCCGGAGCCTATCCCGGAAACACAGGGCGTAAGGCAGGAATACACCCGACGACGGGACGCCGGTCCATCGCCGGGCATTGCGGGACAATTTTAGTCTGCGAGCCAATCAACCTATCCAGGAGCATGCTTTTGGACTGTGGGAGGAAACCGGAGTACCCGGCGAAAACCCACGCGGACACGGGGAGAGCATGCAAACTCCACACAGAAAGGCACCCGAGCCGAGAGATTCGAACCCGGGACCTTCTTGCTGTGAGGCGTCAGCGCTAACCACTGGGCCACCGCGCCGCCCTGGTTCTAATTGGCAAATCCACAATTGGTCAAGACAAGTCATAGGGGGTTTGTATAGTAACATGTCTGTGCAATGGAGTACATGCCACAGCAAAGTCAATCGGTTTTCACATTAGCTGAAAGAAACCGTTGAGCTATATTTCTTTTTCTAACAGTTGTCAACTGGGCAAGGGTAAGGAAGTTTGTAGATAACTTGGGCTATACCATTGATATGACGCCAGTCAATCAAAGGGCAATTGGGGAAATGTTCTCAGAAAGCCAATTTTCCTCGGCAGCACGTCTTTGCAAAACATCTAGCCAGCAGTGCACTGCCATTATACTGCAACTTCCTCTGCACATCAACAGATGGGGTGCTTTTAAGTCACCCAGTATAGTAGGCTACCCTCCCACAATCGAGACTTTTTATTTTCAGCTCAATAGCACGAATAGTGAACAGCACAGGCCCCAATAATTCCCCTACAGTCTGTGAACCAGGATTCAGTCAGCCGTTACTGTGCACTCATGAAATGAACGTGGAGATGGACAGCATGCCTCCAACTTGTAGCTTTGAGGTCTTCGGGAGGATGCCAAATGTCACTGTGGACAAATACAAACTGTGTCCCATATTGTTGACTCGCGTCCATTAACTCTGCTCCCTGGTGAACTTCAAGTTCTAAATACTAGTGCTGAATGCCTTGAGTTGGATAGTACAATATGCCAAAGGCACATATGCAAAATTAATATTGGGGTACAACGTTTTTGTTTATCCAGTAAGTCCTAAAACTGAACCTTAACGCTACCTTTTATATGAAGATCCAAGTGGGCATGCAACCATCGTTGATTGCACACTGTCTGTTTTTGTGTGTGGAGTTTATATGTTCCCTTCATGCCCGCGCAGGATTTTTTACACAATACTGCTGACTGAACTGCCCCCGTGCCTTGAAATGTAATTGTATTTCCCCTCCCCAACTAGAAAACTGTTAAAATGCACTACATATCTCAACGGTTCCTTCCAACTTGAATAAAGAACCTATAACTGAATGTATTTTAGATTTTGGAAACTGGGTGCTGAACTCTGTTGGTTAATTTTGTGGTTTTCAGAGTCAGCTTGCAGTGCTGTCCAAGCTACTGTGGGTGGCCAAACACTGCTGTGACATTAGGAACTTTTCTACTGGCATGCAGATACTGCAAGGGATGGAGAACATCATAGTCAGACAACTGCCAGTATGTAATAAATGTCTTTTTCCTACACACACACATGTATATTATTTAAAGGTCTACTTATTAATTTGACATGACATTTAACAGATGTTATGCCATTCCTCCAGTTTCCATTCAACACATTGAACCTTGATTTGAAAATGTGAATGTTTAAACACGTTTTTAATTCATTAAACTATAAAAAAGAACCATAATTTAATAAATGTCCTCACATAATTGCATATTATAGATATAAGTTAATTAAGCAATATATCAATTCAATGGTGATCAGATATTATTTGATGTGAATTGATTTTAGAATTCATGTTGCCTTGTTACTATGAACATGCTGTTAAGTAAAAAAACACAATAATCCTGTAACCGTATCCCATGTAAAGGATATTTAATGAAACATTATTGAAAGTCAATTTCATTGTATATCGTATATGTCCTTAGGGATGACATGGTTCATTGTAAATTTTATTCAGCGCCTATCTTTAATTAGAAATGCACATTATAATTTGTCATTCAGTGATTACAGAGAAATATATTGTGCCTACAGGTATGGAAGAATGTTCCACCAAAAGTGGCAAACATTATGAACCAGCTGAGCGATGTCAAGGTCGACATTCAATTTCATGCATCTTTTCTGCCTTTAAATACACTGTATTGTATGTGTACAGCACATTCATTAATACTCAACTGGTGTCTCAAATTGTTTTAATCAAGCACACTGCACGGCACAAAAATCCCTCTGCAGTTACGATACCTCAATCCATTACATCTTTATTCTGCCATTTCAGATGTTTCTCAAGCGCGATGGCATGTGTCTGATGGAGGAGCGGGCCCATGTAAGAAATCCCACTATCCCGTGCGCCCGCATCTTTGCCATGCATGTGCAGCAGTTGGAGATCGGTGCCTTCACCATGGCCAGCGGTCTGTACAAGTGGAACAAAATCAGGCAAGTCAACGTTAATTCGTTTATGCTGTAGCCGTTTCCTGAGCAAGAAGGGCCCGGGTTCAGTTCCTGTCTTGGATGCCTTCTTGCATGGGGTTTGCATATTCTACCCCGTATCTGTGTGGGTATATCGCAGAGTTCTCTGGTTTCTTCCCATAGTCCGAAGACATACCGATGTTTGGGTTAATTGAACTGATTAAAATGCCCACGGCACCCCACAAAGGACTAACATCCCATCCTATATATATATAGTTCTGCCTTCCGCCCTGCGTCAGCCAGGATGGGTTCTGATATTGAATTAAAGTTCATGATTATTGTCGCGTCATCGTCATGTACGCATGTTAAAGTGCAACTCTGCCCGTGCCAATGGGCTTCCACCAGAGGGAGCGCTAGAGAACCTCTGGACAGAGAATTTGGCCTATTGTTCCACGCAGGCCAGACGTGTTGGAGGAGCTAAAATAAACTACACTTTATAACACTTCATGCGACGAACTATCGAGTATCCACTTGAACTTGAGGAAGGAAATTTCAGCAACGTACCCATTGTTTCAGCTGGGATACCAAACCAGAGGATTGTGTATTGCTCGACAAGTGTGCTTACCATCGCGTCATGATCATACCTTATACACTTTGCCACATAAGTCGCTTTAACAATTATTATTATTGGACACGCCAAAAGTTGTAGACGTTAAATAAAACAATGAACTGTGCCATGCTATATGTTGTTTCAGTGGTCCAACGATGAAACGTGTGCATTGAACATGGTGGAGAACACTGATAACTAATAAATATATTTCCTCACAAAGTGATTTTATTATTCTCGGTAAAGCGACTTATGCTGCAACCTCTATACCGCGTTACATATGGGTTGTCTCTGATATGGAAGGCGAAGCGTAGTGAAGGAGAGATGGGGAGCTCTCAGCACGGCCATCTAAAAAGAAGAGTTTGGGAAAGCAGTTATCAATATTAATAATAATTTATATCTCATTGTGAATCCACTGCTGCATGAATGACTCACCGTGCAATGTCAGTCATGCTAGTCATGGGGATTTTGTGACCTTACACAGTGCTGGTTGGCAAAGAGTTACTCACAACTTGTTTAGATGTCACTCTCTTGCTGTTAGCCCTGGCCGGAAGTCAAACTCAGATTGTTTGGTTAGTTGTGCATTGTAATATACATAATCTCCTCTCATTGTCAGAAACCGCTTAGTCCTGTACTTGGTCGCGGTGAACGGGAGCCTATCCCGGCAGACACAGGGCGCAAGGCAAGGATATACCCACGATGGGACGCCAGTCCATCACCGGGCACTGCGGGCAATTTAGTCTGCAAGCCAATTAACCTATGCAGCAGCATGTTTTTTGGACTGTGGGAGGAAACCGGAGTGCCCAGCGAAAACCCACGCCGACACGGGAAGAACATGCAAACTCCACACAGAAAGGCACCCGAGCCGGGATCTGAACCCGGGACCTTCTTGATGTGAGGCGACAGCGCTACCCACTGGGCCACCGTGCCGCCCTTACTATACATAATAAATGCTATCTATAACGGACACATCCATTCACCTTGAATGTATCCATTCAAAATGAGAGAATGACTCAGAGGCACGAGGAAACCTCAGAGAGGTAGGAAGGAGGTAAGGCAGCCAGTTACTGCGTCCTATATAGTATGATGGAATTGGCCATTTAATTCGTGAGGGGGTTTTTTGTTTGCATGTGTACATCAGTGATCCATTGCTACCCAGATATGTTTAATCACCACCCCCCTCCTCCCCACTCGGATATTTTGAATAGAGAGAAGGTTTTTTGCCGACCGATAACCAAAGCCACAGATTATCAGGCCACAAATGAATGGACTTAGACTGTATTTCTAACATCATTGCTGTGTACACTGGCGCGGTGTGTTTGTGCAGAGCAATTGCAGAGATGGTGAGTGGAATTCGCATCCTTCAAGAAAACCCTTATTCATTCCGGAATGAGCATGAGCTTCAGGCATTGCTCAGGAAAAGGATCGCGTATTTTGGCCAAGCTGACATCCAGGCTCTGGCATCCAACAATTCGACAAACTTCCAGCCTCTGCACGGAGACAGGGGCATTCACAAAATCAAAGAGGCAATCCTCCGTATAACAACTTGAGCTTTGGAGGTCTATTAATGTTTCCCAAAATGCCACTGTCGGAGCTTTCTTTGCATCGCTTCTTCCAAAGGATACACCGAAGTAGCGTGGAAAGGCTATTGATGTTATCAGAAGCGTGTTGGTTGTCTAACGCCCAGACCGACAGCAGTCACATGAGTATGATGTAGACTTGTAGAGCTTTACTTAGTGTACCCGTACACAAGCGTAATCAAATCAAAGGGCAATGGATAAGGGAGGGAAGGTTTGACACGGCTGTGTAATCTAATCAAATGGGTACACAGAACTATCAAAAGAAATATGGGGTTGAATTTGTTCTGTCTTCTCATAGTTTTTTTCTCTCCGAAAAACACATTAAGGAAATGCATTAAAAAACCAAAAAAAATGGACTACAATTGAGGTGTTTATAGGTATTGACTTTAATCGTAAAAATTTGGTTATTTTTCAGGCTTTATTGCTTTAACATTCGGTTTTCATGGAATATGTTAATGTCATCTACCACATTAACCATTCGTATCTTAAAACAAAATTCTGTCCTATGGAATTGTACTGTTCTGTCACGAAGAGCTATAAACAAATGCTTGTAACCACATTACATAAATTCAATCAAATTATAGTACAGCATAAACGTTGCATGCACACTGGTCTAATATATTATATACAGCATGCTGTAAATAACTACGGCTTGCATTTGGCTAATACATGGATAATAATTGCGACCAATCTCATTTGGCAAATACACATGGAGCTATAATGTAATTTTTATAACTTTTCTATCCAAATTCTCTACCTTTTCAATTTTGAAAGTGTATGAATGCAATTGGTATTTCGTTAAAACTATTACAATGTATTGATATAGTTTTTCACAGCCCGATGTGAGAATTGCTCTGAAGAGCTGTTATTTTGGCAAAGCTGTGTCGCGCGCTGTTCCTCTCTCCTTCGCAACTTTTCGTCCCGACACTGGAGGAATGCTGGTGAATGAGCAGCTGTTAAGAGGAGGTCTCAGCTTTCAGAAAGGCAGTGTTTATAGGAGTTATCCTCGAAATATATTCTACATCACACTGTACCTGCAAGTGAATTCTGAATACTTAATATTAAATGAACCTATATTAAGTATTTGCCTTAGCTCCTTGATCGCTCCAGGTAACATGTAAACCGGCTCTACATCTATCATACACAGCAACAGAAACTGAAGTTTCATCATCCAGTCATTTATAACCGCACATTTCTTGCATTTTATATTAAATATATAATCAGCTTCTCAGGATCACCTGTATTCTGTGTTTCACTCATGGTGTACACTGATGAAAACCTACATCGATACACTGTTTAACTCATAATTTTAAATTATCTTCAGTGCTGCGTTTGTCAATGAATTCTAAATAACTAAATAACACCGCATGTTTTTGAAAGACAGTGCCACGTATAAAATCAGTGTCAACAACGTGTGGTTTTAATAGCATTCTCTACAGTCGTGGGTTTTTATATGAGCATGCTGCTCCCATTTGAAATGTATTGTATTTACTTTTTGGGACGGGGAAAAATGCTATTTTGTCTTAACACAACATATGCACCGCAGTATTTAGATAGTTTGTCCTGAAAACACAAAAAAAAACCACATTCATATTATGGGTATTAAATATACACTGAAAAGAAGATCAAATTGTTGCTGTAATTATATGAAAAGTAAATGTGTAAATAATAGCTCGTGTAAAATGATGAATAGGCATCCATTAAAGCGCCCTGTGCATCCACATAAAAGGCACTTCATGAATTACAATTACTGGAAAATCGTAGTTCTATCTGTAATTTAATCGTAATACAAAAAGAACTGGAACAACTCGTGCATAATTATTGGGGGTACGTCGTTCCCGTGCTCATTGCAATTAGAATTGACAAGGTAATCCGAATGGAGGAATCTGCTCATTGTTAACAATTTGAGCCTCACGATTAATTAATCTGCCAACAAATGGCTGTTCGAACATGCTTTTTTGTGACGACCCCACCTTCAGTGGTTTTATAATCGACGCACACTACGGTATACATGTGGTCAGTCCGTGTTTCCACCGCAGCGAAGTTATACATCTCTTGTACAGGAGTATCTGGCATGTAATAACAATAGCTGCATTTCTAGAGCGCATTTCACCAGAGGGTCACAAAGCGCTGATGTGAGGTTTTTAAAGCCAATTAATATCAAGATAACTGCTCAAGTTGCTCCATTTTAGGGAGTTGTGTATACTTTTAAGTGATTAACAGTGCGTATTATCAAACATATGCAGTATTGGCTGTTTTGGAGGGTGGGTTCTATTTGGATTGCTTTGGTAAGTACTGTATTGGAATGTATAAATGTCGTATTGGCATATTTTTGTATCTGTATTTCTGACCTGTTTATGAATCCTGAAGTTTAACCAGGCATCTTGCTGTACTGTATGACTTTCTTCAAACCGCAGTATTGCATTGCATCTAATTTGTGTGCTTTGTTGATGGTTTGGCTTGTTTTGTAATTAAATAGCATTTCCTAAAAAAACACAACTGCGAGTTCCCGTGTTACAGTTTGTGTGCGGGAGGCATGGGGAATTTTCTATTCACTTCTTGACACCCTTTAGATAAGAATTGATGATGTTACTTATTATGAAATAATTGCATCGTTACAATTGAGTTACTGTCTAATTGAGGAATACACTGCTTGAAGGACATTCAGGTCATCGTACATTGCTAAAGGTGAGTTACTACACTATTGCGCACCACAGTTGTCAGTACAATTGGTGTGTACTGTTATATATATATCTACATTTTTATTCTACTCTGCTTGTAAAGGCAGGTGGCTCGGTGAATAGCGCTGCTGCATCACAGCAAGAAAGATCTGGGTTTGATTTCGAGGTCGGGGCTATGTTTTTCGTTTGAGGTTTGCATATTCTCCCCTTGTCCGCGTGGGTTTTCACCCAGTACTCCGGTCTCCTCCCGATGTCCAAAGACATGATGGCTAAGTTCTTCTGATGCTGTAACTGGCTTACCCCTCCCCGCTGACAAACTGTAGAAAATGGCTGCATAGTTCAATGGTTGCTCACAGCTTAAATGATAACCATCTG
>JAZEWT010000006.1:21433082-21453569 GCA_036362905.1 Mordacia mordax | reverse complement strand
AGCCACTGCTGTCTGCTGGTGCAATACCTGACTTAAGTGTCGTCTTTTCTATCTACCGAGGAATTTTACACAATTATCATCGTGGCTTTGTACATCCCTCTCAGCGCTAACACTAAAGAGGCACTGTGCGTTCCCTACGGGGCCATCAGCAAACAGTAAACCGCTCATCCCCACCGTTTCTTCATTGTGGCTGGAGAATTTAATCATCATCATCATCAATACCTGCTTAATCCTGTACACGGTTGGGGGCGCGGAGCAAATCCCCGCAAGAAGAATGGCGCAAAGTGGGACAATACCCAGGATGTGACACCAGTACATCACACGACACTGGGAGCAATTTACTAAGCAGGCCTATTAACCTAGCAGCAGCATGCATTTTGGACGGTGGAAGGAAACCGGAGTACCCGACGAAAACCCACACGGATTTGGAGAGAATAAGCAAATTACACACAGGCACCCATGCAAATCGCCAATCAGTTCTACTAACATGTTAAGTTTGCAACCAGGGGGGTGAACGCGTTGTACCTGGTTTACACAAACAATTGTGATGCAATAAAGGCTGCCCCCACCTTGGTTCCTTAGACCACATCTCTGTTATGCTAATTTCAGCTTACAGAGCACTGCTCAAACCTGCACAACGTGTTTTGAAACAGATCATGGTAGGTTGGAGCGACCACAGGATTACAGGACTTTTAATCACAGCCTGTAAGATCGCCACCTTACGAACCTGGAGGAACATGTAGCATCAGTGACTGACTACATCAGTAAGTGCACGAATGACGTCACTGTCTACAAGATAATCACCACATGTGCCAACCACCCACGATCCTGCCTTAAAATCGGCTGACAATACAGCCCTCAGAACAGCTAGGGATAATCTAGCTATCAGGGTAGCAAAACACATGTACGCACGGAAAATCAATGGCCACTTCGTAGAATACAAAGAAACACGTGGCAGGGCATGCAGGCCATCACTGACTATAAGACCGCACCACACGCCTGCGACAGTTATGCCTCCCTCCTGGATGCGCTGAATGACTTCTGTGCAGGGTTTGAAACACTGAACGACATGCCCACTAGGAAGATTACCCCCTGTCCCGGTGTCCAGGTACTCTGCTTGCCACAGCTGACGTCATGCTACCCTATCCAGAGTGGACGCACGTAAGGCTGCTGGAGCCGACAACATACCTGGTCGCGTACTCAGGGAATCTTTAAAATCTCCCTAAGCCAGGCAGTCGTGTCAGAATCTTTCAAGGCCGCTACTATCAATCCAGTGCCGAAGAAGTCAACAATGTCCTGCCGAAATAACTATCGTCCTGTGGCCCTCACACTAATCATCATGAAGTGCTTCGAGATGCTAGTCATGGTTCACTCCTCACCTCACAAGACCCCTTGCAGTTCGCATCTCGCCCCAACCGGCCCAGAGAGGACGCCATTTCTTCTGCCCTTCATCTGGCTCTGTTCCACCTGAAAAATAAAAACACTTGCGTAAGAATTCTGTTAACTTACGTCAGTTTAGCATTCAACACGATCACCCCCCTGAAGCTGGAAGGGACGTTGGGCCTGCTGCGCTTGAGAACCTCCCTATGAAACTGTATCGTGGATTTTATTACTTTTTTTTCTTTACAAATAGTGCAATATTTGGGACTGTAGATTCACAATGGCAGTGACAGCTGAGCCACGTATTTACAACACAAGAACTATGGTAAGAGGAAGCAAGTCTAGAAATAATATGAGCTGTGCTAATGGGTGTCTCTAAAATAAAATTATGACTACTGGCCAGCTTTATTTTCACGGTGTAGAAGTGTTTTTTTTTCTTAAACAGTGAACGGACAATGATCAGGGATGTCAGTTGGAGTATAACTTACAGCAATGAGGAGTAGGTTCACATTTTAGCAACATGTATAAGTTACTGAACCAGTCCAAGACAAGCTGCGGAATTTGTGTACCATAGCTCACCAGTTCAAATTTGCTTCACTGATCTGATTAAATACAACTGCAATAAAGCTGCTTACCAGAAGAGGGCAAGCTTAGTTTATGTGGAGGTTTGTCTGAATAACTTCCTGCTCTGGTGTTGAGTGCTTCAACTTTCATCAATAATGCATTCGTTTAAATTATTATGCACATTGCTTATATCGATCTGTCATGGAAGTGCTCAGGTTTAATTTGATCGCTGTGGCTTTGCCTCTAAGTGAGTACTTAATGAACGCAACACATTTTTGCTTCCTGCACAAGGGAAACTGATAACTGACATTGTTGTATAATAGAATAAAATGTAAATTATTAATAATATGGCAATAGAACAATGCATACATATTATAGTATTTTGAGCAGTGATTTTTCAGATTGACTGAAAATGAACATAACATTATTGCAGGAACAAAATAATTCAAGATGAACTTGTTTTCTGTGAAATATCAAATATTATTGGTTGTAAATATTACATACAATGTATATATTTCCAACTTCGTATACACGTGTCAAGTGTGTCGCACTCAACAGATACCCCAATATTCAGGGATACAATACCGCTCAGTCTGCAATTCAAAATGCAGACGGGGCAGCATAGTGGTGTAGTGAGTAGCTTTGCCACATCATAGCAAGGAGGTTCGATTTCCAGCTAGTGTGGTTTTTGTGTGGCGTTTGCACGCTCAATCCTGCTTGGGTTTTCGCCAGGTATTTTGGTCTCCTTTCACCGTCAAAGACATACTTCTGCCCAGTACCCTGAGATGGCCTGACGTCTCATCCTGGTTATAATCCTGCCTTGTGCCCTGTGGCTCCTAGATAGGCGCTACCCCTCTGCAACCCTGTAGTAGATTAAATGGTACTGATAATGATGATGAAGAAAATGCCTGTACTTTTGTGACCCTTGTAAACCCTTCATTCTCATATAACATACTTGCTGCCATGTCAGCCATTTTTGGCCGGGTTAATATTGACAGTATTTTTTTTCTCAACGAGCCTTGCCAGAAATGGACCGACTGCAATAAATCTATTCTAAATACATGTGCATGCAATGGCACTGCTTTTAACCCCAATCCCTAAATACAAAACATTTTAAATTGCTGAATGTGATTCGATTAACCATAGTAACACAGACGTATACGGTATTCAATATGGGTAACAAGAAAATGAACCAGTATTACAATGGGACTCATTTGAATATACCAGAGTTTTATTCAATCATAAACGATAGGTCACCACATAGGGATCATTCTACAGCAGAAAAGAAAGTTCAGCAGTTCAAGCAAGCGTATTTTCCACATGCAAAACACAACCTCTCCAATTGTACTTCAACTGTGCAATATTGGTTAAATCACCTATAATATATTAAATCGATTACGGCAATGCACTGCTCCCTGGCACCCCTGCCTACCTGATCAATCGTCTCCAACGTGTGCAGAATGCGGCTGTTAGAGTCCTCACCCACACACCCATCTACGATCATATTTCCCCAGTACTGATGTCTCTCCACTGGTTAACAATGGCTTTCTGCCGACTTGCACCTGCTCGGTAACATTTTTTCCTTCCTTGTTTGTTGAAGAATTATGATTTTTTCCGCTTACTTTATGCCCAATAATTTATTGCTATTTATTTATTATTTGACTAACAGCTGAACTGTCCTGATGTTGTTGTTGACATGCCGTTCTCTCCGCAGCTCTGTGCCGCGCTTTGTGACCCTCGGGTGTGAAGCGCTCTATAAATGCAATTATTATTATTATTATAAAATAAACCGTTAGCCCTCAAGTCAACGCTTAGGCAACGACTAATCACTGCGTCGCTTTCTGAATCTACTCACAGCTGGTTCCATCATCTGTACATGTGACTAAAATCCTCGGTAACCACCTTGGACTCGACATTCCCACTCGACAACTATGTTCTCAAAGTAAATGTATGTAACCACCATCTCGTGGCCTTAACGATCCATCGGCCCAATGTTAACAACTGCCACTGCAAACGCTGTGGATCACAGCAGTCAGCACTCGCCTGCTATGCAGTCCTTACTCGGGGAGCGGCAAACACTTCAGCAAACTCTAGCGGCTTCAAAACAGCGTCACGTGCCATCGTGTTACTTCCATGCTTCGTCAGACTTCACATTGGCAACCCCTAAAAGCACGAATGGAGTGCGAAATCACTATCAGTGCCACCAGGTTCTCTTTTGCACCGTCTGCTAGCAAACCTCTCCAATGTCCACAGCAAATCGCCGCATCCTATAGACCATGAATACAAATAAGCTCGCCCTGCCCAGAGCCAGGATCATCATCCTGGCTCAGGAGCGTTTCTCCGTAGCTGCACCAGCGATCTAGAAACCTGGTGCGGTGCCGACGCAGCAGCACCATACGCCTTCAAGCAACCGCTCAAGGCTCTCACTCTTTCAGCATGACCCGTGCTTTTTTATAGGATGGAGAAACTTTACACTTTCGCCCCGTGCGTTTGACTTCACAATCCAACATTGTGTTTAGCGTTAGAAATCTCGATTTAATATTAATATTACGGCGATGGACCGGCGTCCCGTCGTCGGGTGTATTCCTGCCTTACGCCCTGTGTTTCCGGGATAGGCTCCGGCTCACCGTGACCCTATATAGGATTAAGCGGTTTCAGATAATGAGATGAGATGAGATTTAATATTAGTAATAGCAGAGTACCCATCCAACTGGAAATCACGTTCCAGGCATTTAACACGTTCTATTGGCCTTTATTGTTGCTAACATTTTCTTTGCTGATCTGCCGGTTTTGACTTGAATTTCCTCCCCATGTCGTTTTTGGGAATATTGCTGGTTCTGTGATGATTTAAAAGAGTAACCACGACTTGCGACTCAGACATGGAAGCCTTTCTGTTGTGCAATGAAATTCGTGCTCATAAAGGATTCAAAGTGGGTCCCCTCAGTGTGGCCGTGCATATGTAAAACCTACTCTTGCCCCATTCATTTATGTTCTGAAGTCCATTGCCACTTCCACGTTTCTCAACAGGTCATGCTCCATTTGTTTTAGTCCAAAGCGAAAATGTTGGTACATCTATGATGCAAACGTCTGTATAAATTAAAGGGAGCAGAACACACTTTTCATTTGTAGTGCATAGCAATATCGCTTTGAGGCGTTGATGCTATTTTGGATGTACGCGTATTTTCAACGCTTAAGATACCAATACCACTTTTAAATGAAGATAAAGAGACCTACGAAGGTAACTTGGTCCTCGTAACCGAGTTGCGCTGCTTCCTCAAAGCAACCAGCTCCTGCTTCGATTCCTGGATCATGTGCTTTTGTGTGAGGAGTTTGCATGCTCTCCCTGTGTCCGTGTGGGTATTTTCTGGGAAATCTGGTTTCCTCCCACAGTCCAAAGACATTCTGGCTAGATTAATTGTCCTGAATTAAATTGCCCTTAGTACCCTGCAATGTTGTAAATTGCTTATCATAGTAGTGACCGCCAACTCATGCTCGAAAAACTAGCCTCAATTGCAACATCCCTGATAATTATAGGCACATCTCCAATTTGTCATTCCTTTCTAAGGTGCTTGAGCGTGCAGCAGCCATACAACTCCGGAAACACTTCATTAACAATAATATCTTCGATCCCTTCCCATCTGGGTTCAGATCCAGCCATAGTACTGAAATTGCTGTGGTCAAAGTAGCTAATGGCCTACTTGTTATTGCTGATGAAGGCTTGTCAAGTCCTCTTCTCCTTCTGGACCTGAACACAGCCTTTGATACGGTTGACTACCTTACCTTACTCAAGAGACTGGAGGACTGTGCCCTGCACTGTTGTGTCTGTTGTTCCTCAAGGTTTAGTCCTCGGCCCATTTCTCTTCAGCATCTACGTGAAACCACTTGGCCATATCCTGTGCAGCCTCAATCTAAGCTACCATTGAAATGCCAATTACATCCAAATCAATATTCACGTAAAGCCGTCCATCAGTTCGTATTGTCCTCACTGTCAACTGTGAAGAACTGGCTCAATTCATATTTTTTTAAACTAAATGACAAAACATAAGATTTGCTTGTCCAAGTCCCACTCCCAATTATAGATGGCTGAACCCGTCCATTTGATGCGTGATGACCAAACCATTGAGCTTACTAAGGCAATCCGGAGTCTAGGAGTGATTTTTACTTCCTCACTCACCTTCGAGACACAAATCAATAAGGTGACAGAGGTAGCCTATTTCAATCTCAGAAATATAGCCAGACTGCGCATCATCCTGTCACTCTCCCAATGCTGAGAAGCTAATCCTCCAGTTCATCTTTCACAAATCGATGATTACAATGTACTACTTCCGAGTAACCCTGCCTTCCTTATCAATCGTCTTCTACGTATGCAGAATACGGCTGCAAGAGTTCTCACCCACACTCCTGACCACGATCACATATCCCCAATGCTGGCATCTCTTCACTGGCTCCCAGTTAAATACAAGATTGAATTCAAGACCCTCCTTCTCGCCTACAAGGCTTTCACTGGCGCTATCCAACATACATCCGGATCTACTTCAGGTTACTTCATCCACATGACAACTTCAATCCTCGAATACGAGTTTGCTGGATGTGTGACAAGAGCTCGCAGGCTCTGGAACGCCCTTCCATTGGAAATTCGCTCATCTGAGTTCCTGGACATTTTCAAAACCCCTCTCAAGACTTACTTGTTCTGTAAGGCCTTGAAGTTCTCTGGCTAGGGCTGTTGATGCTGTTCACTGCTGTGTGCTTGAGTGATAGCATGTTGTTGACCTGTGCCTGCTCAAGAACACTTCTTCCTTACGTTAGTTGTTTTAACAATTATTTTAATTGCTGTTTAATGTCCTTCGTTAAGTTATAGTTATTATTTTACTTGAATTATTCTGATATTGTTATTGACATGCAGTTCTCTCCCCAGCTCTGAGCAGCACTATGTAACCCTAGGCGAAAGGCGCTTCAGAAATGCAAAGATTATTATTATTATCCCTCCGCGGTGGACAACAATTGAAAAGAGCTGCAGAGCTCAACGGTTCCTTCCAACTCATATAACAATAACATTTTAACATTTTATAAATAGGAGCGAACATCATCATTATCAATACCCCCTTTACCCTGTGCAGAGTCACGGGGGGATATGGGGGGCTGGAGCCTATCCTGGCAGACAGAATGCAGGGTTATAGCTAGGTTATGATGCCAGTACATCGCAGGGCACTGGGGACAATGTATTCAGCAGGCGAATCAACCTAGGCAGCAGCGTGTATTTGGACAGTGGGACGAAACCGGAGTACCCAATGAAAACCCACACAGATACAGGGAAAACACGCAAACTCCACACAGAAAGACACCCGAGCGAGCAAACGATCCCGGGACCTCTGAGGTGACAGCGTTCCTCACTGCACCACCACACTGCTCGGAGTGAACATATGTATCATTACTTTCCTATTACCTTGTGATTTGTTTAGAAAACGCTATTATATGAGGCATGTGATTAGCGACATGCATCCTTTTTGTAGCGTAATACTATCACAGCGTTCATGCAAACACTTTTCAACTTCATTTCATTTGCCACAGAGCTAATTAAAATTGCCGAAAGCTGTTAATGTGGGCAACTTTTAAATTGAGCTGTAATAGCGGAATGATGCCCTTTAGAAGAATTCATCGTGACTGCCGCACCGCATTCCCAAGCAGCTAATAGCACTTTGCCGTGCTGCTGTCCCTCTCTCTGCTCACTCGTATGCTGTTGGTGATTACTTGGTTGGTTCGAAGATGAAACAAAGTCAAGATAACACTGGTCCCCGAAGTTTTTTTTATTTTCGACACAAATGCATCAGTATGAGCTTCACGATATTGATGCCATTTTGTTATTAAAAATTTGAAAGGAATAGCCGTTATGAAGTTAAGGTGAACCAACAATTAAAAACACAAGATTACTATATTCTTCCAATTAATTGTACAAGCAAGGCACTTTAGCATCCCGCAACATATGGCATCGGTGTTGCCAAGTCTCCTAAAACGAGCAGTCTGCATTGAATAACATCCACGGCTTAACTTTCATCTTACCATCGTTTTTTCTGAAGACAAACATGCTTGTAACAAGCCAGAGGCATTTTTTTATGTTCCCGTTCTCATTGTACCAAACATGTTTAGCAGGACCGTGGAATGTGAAGCTTTTTCAAAGTGAAAAAGATTGCTTCAAAAAGGTGAGTAAGATTATTAATCAGTATATGGCAATTTGAAGGTTTGCAAGGTAAATATTTTATTGAGTCATGAATGAATTCATGAAGGTGTGCTGTTACAGTGCTAACAGGACTGAAAGGTCTGGCAGCCTTGTTCATCCACGGCTGGACACTACAGCAAGCATTGCGATCTAAATAATATATCGTGATATAAATTACAGCGCAATAGCGTTTCGGAGTAACGTCAAGAGGACCGCGACCATTTCGTTGTCTGAGGCGCACGAGGCCTTTGCCATGTTAGCAATCAGCCATGTTGCTGCTACCATTTCAATTCAATGGCTAGCATTGTTTAAACATTCAATGCATTTTGTACATTTATTAGAGCGATGTAGGAACTGCTATATTTTAAATGCTCAGGGACTAATTGCACAAATTTGTTGGTGGCGTGACACTTAATTGCATTTTTTGGAAAGTTCCCAGCGCTGCATAACATTAGTATCATCGAATGATGTGCTTTGCGTTTGAATGGGGATGGAACTGCCATTGCTCCAGTGGACCTTGCCTTAATGATCCCACTCAGGCTGCCGGCAAAGTGCAAGTTGTTTTGTGCCAGCTAAAATATAAATTAATGCATTCCACACTGGTAATGATACTGAGATATCCAAGCGTCTCATTAAAAATATTTATATTCAGTAATCCGGTAAGTAACGGCATAATTTACAACCATGTGGACAACACAAAGGCAGCAAATTTGCTCAGCTCGTAAAGCAACAGAAAGCCTCTCAACCACAATGTGCCCAAGTTGAAATCCCACTCGGAGTCGCTTATCTATTTGTACTTTTGAGTACCAATTGTTAGGAACAATTTGGTCAATTCAAGTGTAAAGATGTGTGGTGCAGAGACTCCTCGCCATCTCGCTGCACCCTGTGCGCGGCTCGTCCAGATGCCTCGATCTGTCGAGCGTGGGATGCGCACGTAAGGACGGATTCCATTGCTGCCGACCGTTATGTCCCCACTCGGGCCACTTCCCAGGCACGCACACGGCGCCTCGGCAAATGACAGGCTCACTTCTCAAAAGAGCAGCTTTTGGAAGTAATCATCAGGCTCACTTCCCGTTCGGACGCACACTCGGCATTAATCGCCACGCCACCGAACTGCTCCCGTGGAGAGTTCACTCGCACAGACACCTCTGCTTTACACGCGCACAAGCCCGGACGCCGCACAGATGCACTAACGAGTGGCGCAAGTGCGCGCAATACCAGACACTGGCCGGGCTGGTGCCACCTCGCCGCCTCGCACACCAACTTCTCTCCCTCTCTGCCCTGCTATCGCCATCTCGTACCGCACGGCCTCACTGCCCCCCCTCCTCCCCCGCGTCCTTGCCCAGCGCACAAAGAGGCCTCTCTAACAACCAACAGCTCCTCTATTCCCTCCTCAAAGTGCACAGAGAGCGTATTTTTCCGGAACATCCCCTTATGAACCACCCCTCCCATTCAGGTGCTAAGTGAACCCTGGTCACCTGCCAGCACTGCACCATTCAACTCCCGTGGGGCATCGGGATGCCGCATCTTCACGCTCCCCCCTTTGAAATTCGCGACCATCCACTCATGTGCAACCCGGTCTATTCCCTCCTCGCTGCCCTCTTTCCATATGTCAACCCTTGCCCTAATTCCATACCTCATCCATCAAGTCCATAGCCCATGCACAGGTACTCATAACTGGGCTTTCCCCTTCCCTCTCGGCATCGGACGTGGTCCATTTCGCCCTCCTCCCCCTTGCCCAGTGTGGCTGTGTGGCCTTCGAGCCTGCTTAAACCACGGCCCCCCTTAATTACTCGATCCCCCCCCCCGCCCCCCGGCTCTCACTTCCCTGGATTAGAACAAAAAATGTTCCGGAGAGTGAGGCCATGGTGGGGGGTTAACTATTAGGAGCATTCGCGATGCGCAGTAGGGTGAGCATGGTGTGTGGGCTCCTAGCATTTGTGTTGGGTGTGGGTTGAGCCAGGATAAACGCACGGCAGCGGCGATACGGTCGGGGGTCCACGCGCTCGGGGTTAGTTACCCGTGGCACCAACCATGTACTAATATTCTGCAGTGTAAGACGATACTGTATGGCTGTAAATGCTTTTGTACAGAGTTTGCTTTTAGAAATGAAGATGTTTCGTTTGTTGAAAAGTACATCTGTTCAAAAGTTGTATGAAACAGGATTAAAGTGATATTTTATGATTCGTATTAATAATTCAAAGACACAACATGTTTTCAGCAGGGGGGCAAAGGTGGCTCGTTAATCAGTAATGAGCTGCATCTGCAGTAGGAGCTGAAATATCCCGAATGAACAGAACGTGCCAAAATATCACCTTATCATGGCTTTGCGACCCTACATAAGTCCTGAGGCTCCAAAAGTTCAACGCAGAGGCTTTGCAAAATAAGAAATGGGTAGTGGTGGAGAATGGGTTTTACTGTGTCACTCAAATTAGGTTCTGGGAGTTTAAACAGGGGCACTGCGTGACATTATCAATCGTCCATTAGCCATTTTAATATTAACTGCATTTAAAAGAATAATTTGAGCGCATTACTAGACCATATATGCAGGTGTAGTAACGTGCTGATCATGGCGTTAAACATGGCCACATTAAGCAACTGTTTGGTTCAACATGCTGTTGACATGACTTTTCAAAGTCTTCTTTTCTTGTCGATAATGTTAAAAACATTGCACTCTTCCATCTATTAGTTTGTGTTGACGTTGGATTTTGAAACTGTCGTTTAACCCAAGTTGTACTAAAATGTTGTCTTACAATGTTCAGTCAGACAATATGTTTAAAAGGAAGATTAAATCTTCTTTCAAACTATTGTACTGCTAGAAATTGCGAAGCAAAACGTTCAAGGAGATGATTGTGTTGAATGCTGAACTGAAGTCAATGAACAGTATTCTTACATAGGGCAGGGGAAATAGCATCTTCCGTGGACCAGTTAGGGAGATATGCGAACTGGAGCGGGTCGAGTGTGGGGGGGGGAAGAGTGATTTTATATGGGCCCTGACTAGCCTCTTGAAGCAATTCATGATCATTGGTATGAGTGCCAGAGGGCGATAGTCATTTCGGCAGGACACTGTTAACTTCTTCGGCACTGGAATGATGGTGGTGG
Organism: Mordacia mordax; assembly: GCA_036362905.1. Lineage (NCBI taxonomy): Eukaryota > Metazoa > Chordata > Hyperoartia > Petromyzontiformes > Petromyzontidae > Mordacia > Mordacia mordax. Next base: position 21,442,309 of record JAZEWT010000006.1, on the reverse strand, counting down.
CCTTGAAGCATGCTGGGATGACTGTTTGGCTCAGGGAGATGTTGAAGATATCAGTGAGGACATCTGTTAGCTGTTATGCACATTACCTGAGCAGGCTACCAGGTATAATGTCGGGTCCAGCAGCCTTGCGTGGGTGCACTCTGGATATGGTACGCCTGAATTCAGCCATGGACAGGCAGAGTACCTGGTCACCAAAATGGGGGGTAGTCCTCCTAGCAGGCATGTTGTTCAGTGCTTAAAAGTGTGCATAGAAGTTATTCAGTGTGATCGAGAGGGAGGTATCACAGTCACCGGCACGTGGTGTGGTTTTTATGGTCCGTGATGACCTGCATTCCCTGCCACATGTACCGCGTTTCTCTGGTGTCCACGAAGTGACCAATGATCTTCCGCATGTACGTGCAATTCGTTACCCTGATAATGCAGGACAGGTCAGCTGTAGCTCTTTTGAGGGCTGCCTTGACCTCCGATCTGAAGGCAGTGTTGTGGCGCACGGACCTCCCTGGTCATCAATGACTTTTGCTCAGTACATGCGCCGATTGTCTTGGAGACAGTGACGTCATCTGTGTACTGACTTACGTAGCCACCGAAGCTGTGTACTCTTCCAGGTTGGTTAGGTGGCCATAGGTTGCGGCTGCCTTGAACATTTTCCAGTCTGCGTTATCAAAACAGTCCTGTAATGCTGTGGTCCCTCCAACCGTCACACTCCGGTCTATTTCACAACCGGTCTGGGACGTATGAGAAATGGTTTGTAAGCTAGACTTAGCATAACAGAGAGGTGATTGACTAGCCGAGATGGGGGGCAGTAGGCAGCCTCCTTGTAGGCACCGCGGATGTTTGTGTAAAGCTGATCCAATGTATTTCCAACTCTGGTTGCGAAGTTAACATGTTGGTAGAAGAAACAGCTGTCGCGATAAGCACTTTGAAGCCCGCTGATGGCCCCGCAGAGGACGCACAGAGCCTCTTGACTGTCAGCACTGAGCGGGAAATACACAGCCACTTTAATAATTGTGGAAATTTCCCTCAGTTGATAGTAGGGACGACACTTAACAGTCAGGCATTCCACCAGCAGAGAGCAGTGACTTGAGAGACTACTCTAGTGTCTGCGCACCTTTCGTTGTTGATATAAACACAGCTCTCCACCACGGGTCTTACAGGAGGACGAGGCTTCCCTATCCACACTGGAGGATGTTAGGTCATTCAGCTGAATGGCTGTCGAGGAAGTTGTTTTGAAACCATGGTTCTTCCCAAAAATTGAATACCATATTGATAATACCTATAAGCCACAGGCAGGTCAAGGGATTAATTGGCCGAAACTAACTATGAAAAACCCACCAATTTCACACCTCCATGAAAACGTCATTCAGTTAAAGACGTGAAAGAACAATATTCTTAACGCCAGTCGATTGTCAATAACCCACATAGTGGACGGCAGAGTGGCATAGTGGTAACATCTGTACCTCATAGCAGTCCTGAGAATTCGATTCCCACATCGGGTGCCTTTATTTGCAGACATTGTGTGTTCTCCCCCTGTTCTACGTGGTTTTTCCTGCAGGTTCTCTGGTTTTCTCGCAAAACTAGGTATATAGCAAAATTGTTTGGTAGGTTGATACTGGCTGAACACCTGGTTGACACTCCACCTCTGCAGGTTTGTCGTACCTCCTTATCGGTGTCTGGCACACAACCAGCTGTGGAAGTGGTGCACCGTGTTAAACATGGTTATGCGGTCATAAATTCACATCATCTCATCGGATCTTGCAAGCTGCGCAAGGTGGAACCTGTGTAAAAACGTGCATGGACGATCACCAGGGTTGAGCAGGTATTCTAGCAATGAGGCTTCAACGTGGACTGGATGTAGCAGTGCTGAGAATCAATCCCTTGTTTGTGGGCTTGACAAATATCATTAATGAGTTAAAAACTCATTGAGTTAAAAACTCATTAATGAGTTAAAAACTCATTAAACTCATTAATGAGTCAAAGACTCATGAGTGTTAGACTCATTAATTGTGTTAATGGTGTTGACTAAGACCATTAATGAGTCAAAGGCTCTTTAAAGGTATTAGGTCAAATACTCATGAATGGTGATAGTCAAGTTTCTGAATGCATGGCGCTGGTGAAACCGAGTCCTGAGATTCGTAAGGCTTTGCCGAGTTAGCAATTTGTGTTACGTATACGAAGTGAAATATACCCTTTGTTGACAGTTTCGTTAGCTGTGTTGTCTCGTACGCAGTTCAAATGTAGTCACACGTGATCCACAATACCAATGTCGGGCACCCACACCAGCAGTTTTTAAAACTGCTGTTCACCACCACTAAGTGGTCGTCATTGTCACCACGGTTTGTGCCAGGTTCGTGGGTGCATTTTAAGGCCCCGTGAAGTGTTGAAGGCTGGCAAGCAGTCACGAAATATACTCTGCTGTTATGGGTTTCCTGGGACAACTGGCAGCGACACTGCCTATGCTCCTCTCTGTGCAATCTTGCTGTATTTGAACACACAGCGCTCTTCTCCACGTCAGCGTCACCCTTCCTGCCCTCCGTTGTTGCAGGGCAGCTCCCTCCAACTGCCTACTAACAGTCTTCAGGAGAACTTTTGCACTTGACACCGCTGCTACCAATCAACGGTGAGTCCGATGAGCTCCACGTCTATCTGTACCTCATCATCCATTTCTTTGATTGACGCATGCCCAAGCAGCAGAAGCCACTTGGGCATGCTGTCTCTGGGCATGGAAGCTGTCTGAGTCAACCAATGCAGCGTCACCTGCCAGAGGCGCTCGCTGTTTGGAAGTGTAACCAGAACTGATGATTGCTTCGAAACAGCCGCGTCGTTCGTTTCCTCTCCCCTCCTCCTGACGTTTCGCCTCGCACGTAAGGGGCATCCTCAGACGCAGTGTGCGTGTGTCGTGTTTGTGGCTCCTATTTATATGTAGGTACTGTGTGTTGAGTCACCTCCACTGTAGGGGGTCCACACCCTGGTATCACATTAACGCTAATCTCCTTGTCCTGCTCACACCCCGGAATCACATTAACACTAATCTCCTTGTCCTGCTCACACCCCGGAATTATAGCCTCACATTTGGCGGAAAAAGTGCAGATTTTCGTGTCTTCGTCCTTATTTTTATAGTTTTGCGTTTGTGCTTTTCTCTTTATGGCACATTGGATCTGTTTTTGTGCATACATTGCTGAGTAGTACTTGTTGTACATGTTGTAGGCTGTATTTTATATGTTTTTTTGTATAATATTGTTTTGGGCCGATGGGCTAGGGTGTGTAGTATCTCCCGTGTATGTTTTGGGTAATGGCGTGTAGGTACCTGTCTGCAGGTGTTGTTTTATTGTATATGGTGTGGCTTCAGTATCCCAAACGTTACCAAGCGATCGACACGTCTATACTGAAAGAGCAGTTTTTGGAAGCAATTATCATGTATCCAGCAGTGAAAACCTACATCAGTGCGTTATGCAGGTATATCGAGGTTCCACTGGTTAATGAGATTTTACATGCTGGGTATAGGTGCCTTTCGGTGTGGAGTTTGCATGCTCTCCCCGTGTCCGCGTGGGTTTTCGCCGGGCACTCCGGTTTCCTCCCACAGTCCAAAAGCATGCTGCTGCATAGGTTATTTGGCTCGCAGGCTAAATTGCCCCGCAGTGCCCGGCGATGGACTGGCGTCCGATCGTGGGTGTATCCCTGCCTTGCGCCCTGTGTCTGCCGGGATAGGCTCCGGCTCACCGTGACCATGTATAGGAATAAGCGGTTTCAGACAATGAGAGAGAGATGCTGGGTATTGCAGCTGCCACGTAATACTGTGGCAGCAAACAAAACTCACCTAAATTTATGGGGTGCATGTTTATGGCCTGATATTAAACGCCGTCGGGTAGAGTTTGCATCTGTTGCAGATGTTGTTATGGCATGCAGATGTTGTCTTTATTGTTGACATGCCGTTCTCTCCACAGCTCTGTGCAGTGCTTTGTGACGCTCAAGTGAAAAGCACTCTGGATGTGCAACTATAATTTTTATTATTATTTTCACAATACTGCAGTTCTCTACAGTGCTGATGTGTGGTCTTATGTGCTGGACTATGAATCTGGCTACTCGAGTTCGATTTCTGCTCGCTACCAACACCGATTTCAGTACACCAGTGACAATTTTATGAACCGGTCCTGAGCCTCCCCTAGGTCGACTCGGCCTCAAATGAGCATCTGGTGGGGTGTGTTTACATCACTGTAAGGGGAAACAAATGTAGCCCATTGTTGGCCGCCTACCCCTTCGTATACCATGCTGACCTTCACAGGTGCTTAACCCGATAGTCTAAGGCTATATATAAGGGATTTATGTCTTTCGTGTGCCAATGTAACGCGTAATAATAATTGCATTTTTATAGCACCTTTCACCCGAGGGTCACAAAGTGCTGCACAGAGCTGCAGAGAGAACGGCACATCAACAACGAAATAACGGCAAATCAAGCAACGATTTTTTGGAGGTTTTAATTTTTTGCAAATCCGAACTGCGGAAAGAACGGCATGTCAACAACATCAGGACAGTTCAACTTGAAAGTCAAAGCAGTAGCAACATGCACAGCCATGCGTGCACCTGCCATTATACTGCATAGGTGCTCTATTTATTTGTTTCTGGCAATAGGAAGCAAGTGGGAAAAAAATGTATCATTATTGGCGGTCTGGGTATATAGAGGTCCTTTTGGTGACACCGAGTATAGAATGTCATTATTGTCTAATGAGGGTATAATTATTAAATAAATATTGTATTTTAAGTGCACCAATTAATTATTTTTGCAGCAATGTTGCACTGAAAAAGGACTGACAGTACATTTTCTTGTTCCAGCTACTGCAAGGCGATGACATTTACATGGATATTAAACAGCTATGACTATTCGTGAATATCTAAAACAATATTGCACCTGTTGTACACATGTTCTACACCCAACCACAAATCCTTGAATAAAAGAAAATTGGAGCAGCTGTAAAGGTTTGATAACACTAGGTTACCGTACAAACATGTGTGCATTTTTTATTTGGATGTTTGTCAATAAAAAAGCAATTTACTTCCCAAATAATTGTAATGATAATGCATCTTTTCCATTCGAGTGCAAAACACGCATTCCTAAAATTGCATTTGCAAATCCATTTTACGTGTGTGTTTTTTCTTTCAGTTACTGTAAGAAGCAATTTCCTAAAGGAGCAATAAGAATATATTTCGAATAATTATAACGTATCATTAACCCATGTGTGTGGTACGTACAGTGCATACACTTGCAATTACCTGATAATGATAAAACTGTAAGATAACTGGCAAATGAAACCCTAGAAAGAATACACTTAGAAGTTAATTTATCCTTTCATTATGATTGATTAGTAATGCAGTGTCCACATAGTTTATTAATGTGCTTTTAATGCAGTGTATGCATGTTATGTTAAAATTATGACCATAAATGGTTTAAGGTGCTTACTAAAAAGGCTCCACTCATTAATAATAATAATTGCACTTCTAGAGCGCTTTTCACCCGATGGTCACAAAGCGCTGCACAGAGCTGTGGGGAGAACGGCAACTAAACAATAGCAACATCGGAACAGTTCAAATGAAAGTCAAATAATGGCTATAATTCAGAGAAGGACATAAAATGAGCGATAAAAATAATTGCTCAAAAGGAATAGGCGTTCCCGAGCAGGCGCGGGTCACAGCGAGCCATTCATACAGTGTGGTGTCAAGCCTAGCGCCGTGCCAGGGCAAGTGCATCACGGCGGACGTGCCAGAGTAAGCAAGCGGGGTTGGGGTCGCCCGGGGTAACAAAGGTGGTCAGGTGAGTACGACTTGTTAGTGTAAAAACATCACGTGGTCTAGAAGCGCTGGAACGATAGAGTGGACGTGGATGGAACGGACTGGGGGTGGTGGTGACGTGACGAGGTGACATCTGGGGAGATATAAAGATTGAGGTGTGGAAGCGCAAGAGAGAGTTCCCATGAGGAGATGGTCAGGAGCCCACGTCAGAATGTAGCGCAATATAGAGCGGTTCGAACGCCCTGTGCGGGAGGGTAGGATAAAGTGCGTGGCGTTACCCGGCCGGCATGGTGTTGTATTATGTTAGGAATAATAAAGCATCGGAAAATTAGAAGCCGCTGGTCTGCTCGCTGAGTGAATACTGACGTGTTTGGTGTCGCTGCTGCTCTCAAGCAGTCTGCCACGTGGTCTCCCGCGCACGTTGGAACCCAATGCACTGGCGGCGGGACGAGTTCAAGTCCTGGAGAGAGGCGTCCCCGCCAGGGAATCACACGTGCACAGAATAACAACCGTCATTGTTAAGTCCTGATATCTTCTCCGCCGTTAACTTATTATCTTGCATGATATAATGACAGAACATTTAAGAAGTGATGCCCTGTGCAACAAATTCCCTAAAGCATATATTATATACGTAGGAAATTTGTTTTGCATCACCTCTCGGATTTCTGACGTAATCTATGTTGCCCCTGCATCCTGCACACGCTAATCACGTGTCTCTCTCTCCCAGGTTCTCTATCTCTTTGAAGCCCACCTTCTTGTCTTCAGTCTATAAAACGTCTCTCATTTGCGTTTGTTTTCTGATTCATATGCAGTAATAGAGATGGGAGTAATAAGTGTTCGAGATAGAATTCACAGTGTTACAGATATAAGTCACTGTGTTAGAGATAGGAGTCACAGTGTTCGAGATGGGTGTCACATTGTTAGATATGGGAGTCGCAGTGTTAGAGATAGGAGTCACAGTGTTAGAGATAGGAGTCACAGTGTAAGAGATGGGTGTCACATTGTTAGATATGGGAGTCACAGTGTTAGAGATGGGAGTAATAAGTGTTAGAGATTGGATTCACAGTGTTACAGATAGAAGTCACAGCGTTAGATATGGGAGTCACGGTGTTAGAGATGGGAGTCTCAGTGCTAGACACTAAGAATTAGAGAAGAGTAAAAGAGTCAAGTGATTATAATTGTTTCAGACGCACACAGAATGAGACGTAAAACACGATTCAAAAACACTGGCGGATGAAGGTAATTAAGGGACCGTCGCTACACGAGACAGAGTTGAACGGCAATACACGAAGTTACATTAATAATTTAGACTAATAAGAATTAAGACAGAGAATAAAACAAAATAAACTATAAAAAAAACTGATTCAAAACACACGCAGAGTGATCTGCAAAAAAAAAACGCGTCCAGGACTCACAGTTAATAGTGTACGGCAACAGGACGTAGATTCAGTAGTCGATGATGTTAACAGTAACGATATAGCGGAAGATGTGGATGGTTAACGACGAGTGGGTGAAGAGGTGAGGGCGTGCGAGGAGTATTGCCGTGAATCGATGAGCGAGGTCCGGACACTGGATGAGGCGAGCGGAGAGGCGTAGATGAAGAGGGGGGGCCCTGGTCTCGCAACACGCGTCGAGGCCGCAGTCGTTCCAGTCGACAAGGTCCCCCCCCCCCAACGGTTTTAGCGCAAACATAGATTAAGGACAACGGATTTTCAGTGGAATTACATTAACAAATAATGGTTTATCCGACTTTTGGGTACCAATGAATGAGATGAATCATAGTCGCTTGTAACTTGGCCACTCGAGTGTTAAAAGCCTCTAGATCTTAGACATCCAGGCACTTTCGATTCAGCCTCAGTCACATTTTTACCTTTGGACCATTTAAAGACCAGCTGATTAGCACTTGTGTCCACGAACTATGCAAAAAGAGCACTTTGAACGCAATGTTTCTATAACAAACGAAGCCCATGACCATCTGCAGCACCCAGCAGTGCTATTGAGAGACTTATGATAATCGGGTACATGCTCATTACCAAGTGAACAAAGGTGGCTTTTATAATACTACACACCAGACATTCATCAGTAATATAGTACTCTTTTAAATGTGTATTTATGATGTCTCGTTTTCTAGGCATGGCTGGATTTTCTTACTGTTGTTATTCGCAATAATATTAGCCGATGTTATCTGAAACGAAACACATTTTGCTTTGTGCCGTGTATTATGTTGTACATTTTTGCGTTTCTATATGTGTAATGCTGAGTAGCAGCTGTTGCACATTTTTAAAATGACGTTATTAATAAACTGTGTGTAGACACAATCAACGTTTGTCTAATTTGCATCGACTTCAAACTTCCAAGGTATTCAACGGCGATGGTGCAAACTAGGCAATTACGTTTGGCCAGATGTCGACCTTGTGCCGTTATGAATCGTATGGCAGTGAAACTTCATTATGACTGAGAGTAATTTTTGAAAAATGAGCACTGACACCTGCAGTGGATTAAAGGGGTGCAAAAACATTGGAAAAGGAAATCCATTTAACGATGGTGAACTCCTTTGTTACATATTTAAACATATTCGTAAACATTCATTTCAGATGTATTAAAGCTGGCCACGATAATTGGGAAAATAATTGAGTTTTGAGTTGTCAGTTCCAGCAACTGAACTTGTGACGAGATTTTATGCAATTTTGTATTCATTGTTCTCCCCGGCGATGAACCGGCGTCCCGTCGTCGGGTGTATTCCTGCCTTACGCCCTGTGTTTCCGGGATAGGCTCCGGCTCACCGTGACCCTATATAGGATTAAGCGGTTTCAGATAATGAGATGAGATGAGAGATTCATTGTTCTGAGGTCTGCAAAATTATACGCTGTTGTGGTCTACTAATAACATGTATTATCTCATCTCATCTCATTGTCAGAAACCGCTTAGTAATGTATAGGGTCGTGGTGAGCCAGAGCCTATCCCGGCAGACACAGGGCGCAAGGCAGGGATATACTCACGATGGGACGCCAGTCCATCACCGAGCACTGCGGGCAATTTAGTCTGCCCAATTAACCTATGCAACAGCACCTTTTTTGGACTGTGGGAGGAAACCGGAGTGCCTGGCGTAAACCCATGTGGACACGAGGCGAACATGCAAACTCCACACAGAAAGGCACCCGAGCCGAGATTTGAACCCGGGGCCTTCTTGCTGTGAGGCGACAGCGCTACCGACTGGGCCACCGTGCCGCCCTAATAACATGTATTATATGTATAAAATGACTTTAAAAAACTGCAGTAATGGAATATATGCATATCTTTGTTGCCTGAAGAGTACAAGCAAATTCACTATTTTATCGACGTGTTTATCTTCTAAAACTGGTCTAACACTTATTGATATCCGACTGGCCATTTTAGTAAATTCATAATTCATTCATTACCAATACCCACTTAATCCTGTACAGGGT
>JAZEWT010000006.1:21387518-21427918 GCA_036362905.1 Mordacia mordax | reverse complement strand
CCACTGGGCCACCGCGCCGCCCCGTGAAGCTCACACGCGGAAGGCAACCCGCGGCTCCAAGATCATCGCGAGGGAGAGACTCCAAAGAAACGACGGCGAGCGATCGGACAACGCCGAGCAAAGTGAACTGCGGTGCGATCAGAGAACGGCGAGCAAGGCACCTCTGCGATACCCATGCTCCCAATCCCAGGTATGAACGGCCTCGTCGGCGGCGGCCTCCATGTGCAGGCTGCACGGGCGGCTACCCGTGTTGTGGTAAATAAATGTTATTGTTGTTTGTTTGCCATTCATACGTCGTGATCGTTGTTGTTGTTGTTGCTGCTGACATGTAGTTCTCTCCAAAGCTCTGTGCACCGCTTTGTGACCCCCCCCCTCCGGGTGGAAAGCGCTTGAGAATAATGTGACGAGAGATCATCTAGGCCACCTAAATCCAGCCGTCAAAATGCACCGATCTTGGGCACTGGTAGCCCCCTGACTGGGTGGCACGGTGTCAGTGCTAACACTCAAAACCCACAGCAAGAAGGCTTGGGATTCAATTCCCTGCTCGGGTTCCTTGTTGTGTGGAGTTTGTGTACTCCCGACGCGCGTGTGTGTTTGTTTTCGCCGTGTCAAATAACACTATGTATTATGAATGCATTGGCCTACCACGTGGCTGCTTTTGTCCTCCTCTGCCTCTAGATTATTACCCCTCTGAGTCCTTTTCTCTCTTTTCGAGTGTGAATGGATATGTGCGGGTTGTTGGCGGAAAATTATTATTAGTTCAGGGCTCCAAGCAATTTATGGTGGTCCCTTGGTTGATGAAAAATCAGTTGATCAAATATTAACTTTAACTTTTAATCCAGCACAAATGCAACCCTTTCTTTAAAGCTGCTGTTATAGCACAGTACAACTGTTAATGCAGCTATCTGCTCTGCCCAGCTGATAACGTTTGTAGTCACTTTCATCTACAGGGGCTGGAGGGTGGGGTGAGCAAGCAAGTGTGTGAGGAGTGATGGCAGCTCGGAGGGGCGGCTGCGTCCGCAGGGTACACGTGTGTGTTGTTTGCGGTGTGTTACTCTTTTATTGCCTCTTCGTTATTGGCCAGCGCAGAATTTTCTGCCAGATTTGAGCTCCAGATTGCTTCAGCCATGCCCAATTCAGTGGCGGTCCTGCTAACCGAATCTGTCAAAAGCAAATTAAATGGCTCCGTTTTCTTGTAGGATCTCTCTTTACAATGACGGTTGTCAGCAGCTACGGTAGCAGTTTTTAACACAAATGGCTGAATTTGCACCCATTAACGAGATAAAAAACATTCCCTTTTACACATGTTTGTTTGGCTTGTCTACTCTTGAAATGTTTTCCATATGAACAGTGCAATGTTTTTTTTCTAACTGCATTAATTGTATCAGACTATATGAAAATATATTTTTCCAGAGTGCGTTCCCCCAATTAATTGTCTCAATTAATCCACACGCTTACCAGCATCTTCACGATTGTTTTCATTATCATCATAAGCCATGCGCGATCCACTGTTTGATGAAGACCTCCCTCAAGGATTTGCCAACTGTCACAATCATGTGAAGTCGGATGCCACCTATCACCTGCATATAAGCTTATTTCATCTCCTCCGTATACTATCGCATTCCCTTCTGGGCTGGCATTATTCATATTCTTGACCGACTGCCACTTTTTACTGGATATTTTGAAACTGACATCATGTGTTCGTAGAATAGTTTATGGCTGGTTAGCTGGCTGACTGGCTGGCTGTCTGCATTTCTGTTAGTGTGGATAATCTTATTTGCTGTTGCTGTAAACATAAAGTAGTGAGAGAGATTTAGCTACTGGGTAAGATGACCACTACAGGCATTACTATACACTCCAGTTTCTTACCCTATATCGCTGAGCACAGCGCTAACGGATAATGGGTCGTCCATTACAACAGAAGCTGCCCGCATGGAGATCTGGCTCGCATTTCCCCAGTGGAGAATTGAGCTACAATCCACTACAACAAGGGCTCGCTACCAACTTATGGCAGTCAGAATACATAAATTTGCAGGCAGTCCTTGTTACAGAGAGGTTGGGGTTAAGGGTGAGTGTGGGTGGGTGAGAAAGATATGTGAACAGCTTGCCATTACCTTTGCAATCTCCCCAAAGCCTTCCTGCAAGCACCTGCTTTTGCTTGTATTTTGCACAAACCACTCTGTGGGTCAGCAAGGGTGATTGGCCATTACTTGGCATTGCTTCGTGGCAAGCCGCATGTCATTGCAGTCAATGTAAAAAAAAAATTGACACGGTGATTTTGGCCGTGGCACAGAGAGTAGCACTGCTGCTTCACAGCAAGAAATCCCTAGGTTCAATTCCCAGCTCGGGTGCTTTTCTGTGTGAAGTTTGCATGTTCTCCCCGAGTCTACATGGGTTTTTGCCAGGAATTCCCTGTTTCCTCCCATGGTCGAAAGACATGCTGCCTAGTTTAAGTGTCCTGATTGAATTGCCCTCGATGCCCTGAGATGTTTAACTTGCTTGCCTCTCCCGGCTGGACAGATGTTAAAAGAGTGACATAGCTCAACGATTCCTTCCAGCTATGCTTATACCTAACCTGTATTATTGCTAGAAATGGTAAAACCTCTTCTCTTTTTTTACGTAACTAAATATGTACCTGCATGAAGTTTAGTTTTGGCACAGTGGCTCCCATACTGTGCTGCGGACCCATCTGTTTCATTTTGATTTCCGAGCTATGGCTAGCGGAAGTAAAAAGTGATCTCTGAATCGGTCCTGGGCTTCTCCCATCACTAACGTATACTGATGAAGTATGTTCATTGTATTGATGAAGGTTTTCACGGCTTAATGTATGAGAATGTTTTTCTCGAGCTGCTCTGCAGGATAGCTGTGTCGCGCTTTTGTCTCCCAAGCTGGAGGCATCACCAAGAATTCTTTCCAAGCGTTATATTTGCGAGTAAATAATTGTTCACAGTATCCTCCACGAAGATTGTCAATAAATTGTACAGCATTGTCGACATGTGTTACATATTGACCGTCCTAATGTGCTTCACTAAAATATGCAAACTGAAAGAGTTACTTTGATTGCATTAATTTTAGTAAGACAATGAAGCCCATATCCATTGACATTCCATTAATGGTGCACGATTGTGTTATTAAAATATTTTTTTTTGTAAATGTATTCGAGCTCCTTTATGAAATTATATATCGCCTGAACAATAATGCATAGCTTACCTTGCCGTGCTATATTAGGCTATCCATCATTCAATTAACTATTTTCACTGCCGTAGATCTGGACTTTACGACGAGAAAATGTACACATTCATTACTGGAACTGTTAACTAGCGAGTAAGGAGATGGATGGTAGCATTTTATGTATTGTGTCAAACCCCTACATAAATAGCCTCCTCTTCAGGAAAATTAATTCGTCGGTATTTTACAGTAGAGTGTGTGCTATTTTGGCATGGATAACAAATGCATTGCATGCCGATAAGAATATCATATCAACGCAGACATTTGCTTGGGAGTCGCGATCCTGTCGGGCTCTTTAACTAGACAATTACAATAGTAAAGGCCTTCATGCAGGAAAGACTCAATGAGTCGAGTGACTCATTTTGAGGAGGCACCTGCATTGGGATATTCGGCCGGTAATGAGTTTGCCACGACGGAGTAAACCACAGCATTGAAGAAAAAAAAACATACCAGGGAGTAGCACTCAAAGCTCCCCAGAGATAGTCACGTAGAGTCCAGCATAATACTATCATCTCCGAGTCACCTGGCAGTTAGGTCTAGAATGCAACGTATTGATCAAAAGTCAATGTTGTCGGTTCAAATGGCCGTTATCCAGATTGCCCGAGGTTGTAGAGTATTGGGGACATTGGGGCAGAATTATACGGCCGGATGCCTTTCGTGATGCCAACCTACTTTATTTGAAAGGTCTTCGGAGGTTCTAGAAAAATTGCGATCCGAAGATATAGCTCTGAGGTTCATTATAACATAGTTACTATCCATGGGAATTAATATAGATCACTGAGTCTAGGGAATTTTATTTCTAAAATTCGAACAGCTTTTGACTGATGTTGCACTGCTTACAATGGTGCTGTGTGGTATGAGAGTACTCACTCCGTTCACTTGCGTCTTTAGACGAAAGTAAAAGTCATAGGACAACCTCTAAGATTTTCACCAATTTGTTGCTTATTGTATAAACTCATTGAGGGATGATGGGCCGATATGGCTCTGAAATTTTAACTTGGACGATGGCATTAAAGTACTTTTAACCCCACAGAGCCAACTGGCTGGATTTCATACCTATATAATACCACTTAAATTTACCTACACCGTTAAGGACAGTTTTGCAAGAATTCATAATCATTGTTACAAGTTTGTCGCATTTTATAATTTTGATATAATTTAAACATATTACTAACTGCATAATTAGATATACCATTCACATAACCACATATTTACTTTGTACTGATGTAGGTTTTCACAGCACGATGCATGATAATTGGTTTCCAAAGCTGTTCTCTTGGAATAGCCCTGTCAAGCGCTCCCCCCCTCTTTGTTTTGCAATGTTTTGCTTCCCATCTTAGAGGCATCCTGACGCTTTCTGAGACTTAATAAACGTCTGAGGATGCCTCCAACATGGGATGTGCAACATTGGAAAGGAGAGAGAGGGAGCAAGCGACACGGATATGCCGAAATAACAGCTTTGGAAAGCAATTCTCACACATTAACTTTATGATAACAAATTATATATGTGTGCTGTTTTTACAACAGTCTGTCTAAAGGTATAAATTCGTATACTTTCTTTGGATATTTCATTCTTGACTGGTCACGTGTTATGGAAATACTAGTAATTACTGTGATCGCTGTAATTAAGCAACAATGCTGTTTTAGCAGGTCTCACAAGAAAGTTGCTGCAGCAAGTTCACATGAATGTTGATAACGATATTCAAATTTACCATATAGCTGGCTCGAATACAATAAAATGTATTACGCCGTAGGCACCACAGATCCTTACGATATACTACAGGGAATGTTCCCAAATCATTATGTAGAGGAATATCTAATATGCTGACTTGAAAATTCGAGACCAAACTTTATGGGATGCTTGCAGTAATGAAGCCCCAAGTGTTGCGCTCCCAAGCAGCACATTTCTTAAACCCCATCACCACTCAAGAGGTCACAGAGCACATGCATTTGCCTTCCCCCTAATCCCTTATGAAGACGGAAATTCAGCTAAAGCGTTTACCAAGCACAGATTATGATATTGCTCTGCAGCTTTTACTTTCCATCGAATTTCTGCTCCCTGTTAGGAATTGCTCATGCAGCACCAACAACATTACTCCGTGTGAATTAAGTGCTTATTAGTATATCACGAAGACATATTGTCACATAAATATAATTTATGTATTAATGCAAAGCTTGCAATTAAGTGCAGTGTTAAAGCATCATCCGTGAATTATTCTGCTTGATTGAATCTTTTTAATTAAGGGCAACTAGGGACTGCGATTTGCCCTTGGGTAACTGCAGAAATGAGCTGAGGTATTGAGCAGCTGAAGTGGGTTAAAAAACTGACCTCATCTTTTTTTATCCTTATAAATCATTGCTCTTGAAATCTATGCAGCGTTCCCACCTGAATCCCTATATTATTCACAAGGGTGACATTTGAAAGAGCATGATCTATTAATGCTCTGGCCTTAATATCCTGTGCCAATATAAGCGCCAGTGCGAAATTCTAAATATAATTATCTTTACATAGTACGCATGTATTATATAAAATTTCAAACTAGATTTAAACTCCCACGCAGAGTAATAAGTGCTTGACGTTAACCTGATTCATATCAAAAGCAATACATTCAACATTAAATTATTATCAGGGAGTGATTATGAAGACCTAATGAAAGACGGTAAAAATATTCCCAGCTATTTCATGCCTAAGTGCCAAAGTGAAAGTGTCCCGCAATTCAAGCGAGTATGGGTAATGCTCATCTCCGTGACTCTGAATCGGTAAGGAAATTTTCACCTTCATGCGATGGACAACAACCTCTCCATGAAGAAATTACTTTTGACTTTCTGCAAGGTGTGACGTAGTTTATCAGTGCCAGCGTAGAGAATAACGGCTTCAGGCAACCTTAGACTAAAATGTTGAGAAGCTGCAACAAATCCACTTCCAGGTGAATGTGTAACAATGATCCTACCTCCATATTGCAATGCAACGTTTGTATTGTATGCATCTGTCAGAGAGAGAGAGAGGAAGAGAGGAATTCTGTGCGTATGTGGGCAGACGCATAATTTTAGGTTGAGGTGAACAGAATTCTTTTCAGTGCCATCTCAGTTTGACCCAAGTCTCTACTGTCATCCCAGATGAATCAGAGGCGTGCTTGGTCGATGCAACCATCTGGCTCCATATAACTCACAGTCAGAGATATTTATATATTTATTTATGGCACATCAACATCTTTCTGCAGGGTAGCATCATTAGAGGTAGGATAGTTCAAAAGAAGAGAACACTGTTGTTGTCGGAGAGTGCTATGTTTTTCCATAGATGCTTTGGATGTATAGGAGTTTCATTAGGATGCAAGTGGCATCCTTACGAATTAGTTCTGTTTCGTTTTATATCTGTGCAGAGGTGCTGTCTGCCTACTTATAATTATTATGAAAGCACGTTTGTCCATGTAGTGAGACATTTGAGTATTGCAGGAAAATTAACATGACAAGACGATGTCAAACTAAAACTTGCATAATAAATATTTGCCATTAGGGTACGCAGGGAACCTAATAGCTGCATCAGAGCAATTAAGAATGAGAATTGCTCAAAAGAGCTGCTCTTTTTGGATCGCTATGACAAGTGCTCTTCGTCTCTTCTTTGTGATTTCGCCTGCCACGTTTGAGGGATCATAAGCCTGATGATGCGTCCAGCGTGGGGGGTAAAATATTGCGGATGAGCGCTTCACATGGCTATGCTGAAAGAACAGCTCCGTAGAGAAATTCACAGGACGAATGTCATTTTAGGTGGCCAATATGGGTGCAGCAGAAGGTAGAACAAGCTTTCATGTGTAGATAAATTATTATAGAAAAGATTAATGTTTTTGGCGCTCACTCACCCATTGCCACACAAACAATAACATCATTATTCCGCAATTTGGATCATTTATTTGCGGAAATCGTGACGCTTATTGGCACTTGCTACATTGACAATTGTAATGAAACTTATTTTTCGTCATGTCTGCCTTGCCAAGTAGAACCCACCAGGTGAAATGAAGTTCATTGAACTGAGTGACTGATTGGCCATGTACCTTGATACCGTGCCAAAATTGTCAAGATAGTCGGTGGGATTTTGAGAGTGTTCTGCAAAGATACAGCTATTTCTGGTAATCATATTTTACATTGTTTGTTTGCATTGGAGGTATGCAACGAGTTTCATAATGGAGTTGCTATCATTGGCACTAGCTGGCTAGTAGCACAATTTCTAGGGAATAAATTACTTAATCGCGTGCAAGATTATTTTCAACTATGAAAAGATATTGTAAATATCCATTTTACAAAGCACATTGTGTATGATAGTACATAAACCAATAATGGGATCTTGAGTTCATGAGGGGGCAATGTGCATAGTAATGTGTTATTTACAAGAGGAGTACATTGGCACTACATGCAGACTTGGTAGCATTGTTACTTAGATTTCCTGTACCTTATCTGTATCCCTGTCTCGATCATACGTTGTATAATTACTCTCATGATGTTTGTGTGGAGACAAATAAAATATCCGCTCTAATCGCTAAATGTGGTTTTGAGGATTGTTCTTGAGCTAACAGATGCGCTGAAACAATGCTTATTGGCTCGTTAAACACTTGGACATGTAATCATTAATTGGTTTGGCTGTGAAATAAAGAGCTCAGAGCCACACAGATGTGGCCAGGTCGTTGTGGCCTATCCAAAAACTTAATTATGAATCATCATCGTTACCAATACTCGTTTAATCCTGTACAGGGTCACGGTGGGGGGGGGGCGTCAGAGCCTATCCCAGCAGACATAGGGCGCAAGACGGGGCTATAGCTGGAATCTGACGCCAGTACATCGCAGGGCACGGGGGGAGGGCGGCAAGTTTCACAATAGGCCAATCCTTGGTGGCAGCGTGTCTTTGGACAGTGGGAGAAAACCGGAGTACCACCCCAGCCGAGAATCGAACCCAAGCGCTTCTTGCTGTAAGGCGACAGGGCTACTCGCTGCGTCACATTATGCATTATGAATCGCAAATAATATTTTTCCAGGTGAGAATCTATTAAAATTCATTATCTCCTTTGTAAGAAAGACTTGGAAATCTGTAATTACATAAGGACAGATGCTTTTGGAGAGGGGTTTAGATTGTGACAGTGCCATGTAGTATTTTAATCTTACAGATGATTGTTATCACAGAATATTTAACATCAGCATTATTGGAAATGCCACATTTCGGTAGTTCCCAGTGGAAATTAAAGTTCAGCCGCAGGGAGTCCAGCCTCCGATTTCGTACAAATTGGTTCGGTGGAGACGGGTCTGACCAATAGCTATCTACGCACTCTAACCTGAAGCACCTTGGGCCAACTATTGACTTTGGCCAGCATTCCTCGTGGAGTCATCTTTTCTCACTGTGTTATTTTACATCATCAGCATCCATCATCATTATCTATACTCTTATTCACAAGTGTATGAAAGCCCTCCATGCCAGCACTATCTCTCATAGTTCAGAGATTCCACGACCTGTGTTTTGCTGCTCCTGATTTTTTTTGCTGCTCTTTGGCACGTCCTCTGTTTTGGATGTCTTTCCATTATTAGTCTTGTGCGTTAACCGTAACCTCTTATATAGATTTGGTCTGCGCAATTGTACTGTAGAACAAGTAACATTATATCTCAGATTCATTGTGATACATGCTGATTAATTAAACTCATACGTGGTTGACTTTCCATGAAATTAACATACACAATTCCGCCCAAAAGTGACATTTGTAAACTAACAATCTAAAACAAAATTGGGATTATTTCATTGGCCACGAAAAGTATGTGTTCAGTCAACTACATTGTGTGTTTGCTCATTGTTTTGTTTTCCATCATCTTGATATAATTTTCGGCATGCATGAAATCAAAATCCCTTTTGCACTTGTACTTTTCTTAATGTATTTGACAATGTTCATATGTCTTATCTATGTCCTATCAGGTGATATGCACTGATTGGAAACATTTGTATTAAGGCGAATCAGATCATCTTTCTCTTTATCGCCCGTTAATTTAACAATTGTCCCAGATATATCCTGCTGTGTTTGCAATTTGTATCTCAAAGACAGTGTTTACATTTATCTTTAAAAACGTATGGTACATGCCTTTTCTGTTTTTTAAACTATTTATTTTGAACAGAACCTTTAATTCTTACCCCTACAATATTTTAAGAATTTCATGTAATTATTTTTACTGGTTGCTATAAAGAATCTGAGATGTCTGATTATTTCTCAATTTATATTCATGCGTTTATTCTCTGATCAGTTTTCTATAGAGTGCAACTAAACTTTCACATTGCAGATCATAGCCTTGGTGAGTTTGTATCTCTAGTATGATTTCTTAGGATATGTCTTTTCTCTACTTCATTCACACTGTCATGTTTGTTTACTTCTTGATATTTGTCATACTTCTCATATATCATTCAGGCCTTTTTTTGAGAACTTAGATTGATTGCTTTGTTTTCTACTTAATCGAAGACTTTTCATATTCACAATCTTATGTCCTGAGCGGTGAGTTGTTACTGGATTTCTGTGATAGTCATGAATTGTCCATAATAAACACCATGTTCGAACAAAAGGAGGCTCATAAGGGTACTTGGTACCAGAACTCCTTGGACCGAAGGTCAATGATCGACTTTATAGTTGTTTCAGCAGACCTAAGGCCGTTTGTTCTAGACATTCGGGTGACGAGAGGGGCAGAGCTGTCAACTGATCACCACTTGGTAGTGAGTTGGATCCGACGCACAAGGCGCCTGCCTGATAGACCCGAGAGACCTAGACGAGTAGTGAGGGTGGCCTGGGAACGTTTGGCAGAGTACCAGGTGCGGAAGGATGACAACTCGCACCACCAAAAGAACTTCTCCTGCGTCCCGGGAGAGGTCAAGGACATTGAGTCTTGTTCAAGACCTCAATTGGTGAGGCGGCTGCGAAAAGCTGCGGCCTGAAGGCAGTTGGTGCCTGTCATGGCGGCAACCCTAGAACCCGTTGGTAAACACCATCAGTGAAGGAAGTCGTCAAGTCGAAGAAGGAGGCCATCCGAGCAATACTTGTGAATCACTCTCCTGAATCGACTGAGAGGTATCGACTGGCCAAGAGGGGAGCAGTTAAAGCGGTTGTTGAGGCAAAAATGCTCGGGCATGGGAGGAGTTCGGAGAGGCCATGGAAAACGACTTTCGGACGGCTTCAAAGATGTTCTGGCAAACCATCCGGTGCCTTAGGAGGGGTCATGGGACGTCGCCCAAACTGTTTTCAGCAAGGGAGGGGAAACCCTGACCTCTACTGTGGAGATGGTTGGAAGGTGGAAGGAACACTTTGAAGAACTCTTTAACCCAGTGGACATGCCCTCCTTCCAGGAGGCAGTGCTGGAAACCTGCGGTGGGGTCAGGTCCATTACTGTGGCTGAAGTCAGTACGGCAGTCAATGATCTCCAGAATGGTAAGGCTGCAGGCGTGGATGAGATTCGTCCAGAGATGTTTGAATGTACTGGGCAGTGTTGGGTTGTCATGGTTAGCGCGCCTCTTCAATGTTGGTCGGCAAGTGGGTTCCGTGCCTCTGGATTGGCAAACTGGGGTGGTGGTCCCCATCTTTAACAAAGGGGACCAAAGAGTGTGCTCCAACTACAGAGGGATCACACTCCTTAGCATCCCAGGTTTAAGCCTATGCCAGGGTTCTGGAGAGGAGACTTTGACCATTAGTCAAACCACAGATTCAGGAGGAACACTGCGGTTTCTGTCCTGGCCGTGAAACCATGGACTAGTTTTTTGGGTTACGTCACATTTTTGTATCCCGTATCATTGGAACGCTACTGTGCGCGCACAATGTTCACGATTGAGCTGTGGCACACGGCTGGGGTGGACAACAAGGTGTCAGTGGACACCATGTCAGCCTCCTCGTCCTCCGTGTCACTTTGTGGCTCCCTCTCCTCACGCACAACCGGGCTCCCCCCCCCAGCTGGATCACCACCTCCTGTCCCTCCGTCTTACTCATAGCAGGGCTCGTGCAAGGGTCTTCACTGCAGAACTCTTTATTGACCGCCGCGCACCACCGTGGTCAAAACCGAGACCTGCGCACCCAGATCCGTCGCGCACTTTCTGTTCAACCCCCGAGAGCTCTGGCGCCCTCCGTTCCGTACCGTCTTTTTTTATATATTCCCTTGATCCTGCGATCTGCAGCATGACTCGATGGTCAATTATTAACCCTGTGCGAAACGCAATCGCGGCACAAGACGCTGTTTTCGAAAAATGCCACATGACTGGATGGAGGGCTCACTGGGCCATGGGCCCCTCTCCCCCCCCTCTCACCCTTTTCCCGTAACTCCACAGAGCGATTGAGCAGTCGATGCAGTGACGATATGATGCTGTGAACGCTGGTCGCACTTAAAGCTTCTAATGCCGGCACCAGCAGTCGCACACCGAACGATGGCTCAGATTAAGCCTGAGCGTTACACTTGGCAGCATGGAGCCTTTGCTCGTCGCACACTTCAGTCACTTAGTTTTTATCTGACCTTGAAGGAGCCGTTGAGCTATGTAGCTCTTTTCATAGTTGTCCAGTGGAGATGGATTAGCAAGCTACAATATCTCAGGGCACCCGGAGCAATTTTGTCAGGACAATTAATTTAGGTACCACGTGTTTGGAGTTTGGAAGGAAAGCAGAGTATCTGGTGAAAACATGCAAACGCCACGCAGAAAGGCACTTGGCCGGGAATCAAACCTGGGTGCTCGCCGTGAGGCCGCAGCGCTGCTCAGTGTGCCGCCACCGTGACCGTTTATGTGAGAGGACGATAGTGATAGCATTGTGATGTGCCTGCCACTGTGCTGCCACTTGTGACAGATGACCTGTCGGACAGTATGGTAGCAATGTTGATGGTGACGACGGTGGTGTTGATGGGTTAACCGCCGCGTGATTAATGGCCTGGCCAGATAAGGGTGTGCAATGTTACAAGGTTGTCACCATTGTACTTTTTTTTTAATCTTCCGTGAGGCCGTTCGCGCCCCACCATCGACGTGCCAGACTCTTGTCATACTTGTCCGCCAACGCCTTCTGGCGCAATGCTTGAAAGACCTTCGAAGCGCGGCATTGGCCCAATGTCGTGTTGGGTTGTGTTTTGCTCTGCTATCCAGTGTGCACTCAAACGAACGCATAGGCATGCATGACCAGGCCTGACAAAAGAAGGAGGGTTTCCCAGTACTGTGACAGAGGCGTGGGATCAGTCTTCATGCCGATGCTTGACAAGCCACACTTTTCAATTAATACGATGGTAATGCTGTATTGTAGATTTCGGCAACGCACATTTAATAAACACATAAGTGTCATGTACTTGTTAATATCACATCAAGCGTCAACAGTTTAACAGCCAGGAAATAAGGGGTTTTTTTGCAAAATGCTTATAATATGCTAGCTAGCATTGCTCAGAGTAATTAGCTGTTTATTTAATTTCATTAACGTTGACGTCTGCATATATTTTCTAACCGTGCAGCAAATGTATGTTTCAGTCTTTCTGAGTGAAGCAGATTCAAGTTGCGATAATGTGAAGTTGTTTTGATGTTGGTGTTCACGGCTCGATTCATGATGATTGTCAATGTGCAGTTCATTCATTTATTATCAATACCCGCTTAGACCTGTACAGGGTTGCGGTGCCAATGCCTATGCCGGTGCAAGGCGGGGGAATACAATTGCAGTTGTTAACGATTTCCATAAACTCAGCACTTCACTTGTCCTCATTGTTTGCAGAGGATAATTGCAGTGGTTAATAATGGTTACAGTAAACCATGCATTCTCTGTTACATTATTGGATCCATTGCTTTAGAAGTACCGATGTAAGATATATAGTGATACAAATTACTGACACTGCGAGACCTTTCTGGGGCTAGCGGAGCCATTATAGCATTAAATAACATTCATTCTTTTATGTATAGGCTGTGCTGGTTTCAAAGAATGGCTATTGTGATTATCAAAGTATTAAACTATGTAATAATGCAAGGGTTTATGTTACTACGCATTTCTGACGATCGTGTGATGAATAATGATTCTCTTGAATGCACAAATAAAATTCGTATAAAGGTATATTATGCGGCGATGGACTGGCGTCCCGTCGTCGGGTGTACTCCTGCCTTACGCCCTGTGTTTCCGGGATAGGCTCCGGCTCACCGTGACCCTATATAGGATTAAGCGGTTTCAGATAATGAGATGAGATGAGGTATATTATGTCCAGTTAAATGGCATTACACATGCTGCTGACTTACTCCCATAATGATTATCACAAAGTTAACGTCAATCAACTCGTTAAACCACAAACACAACACGATACATCAATAAACAAAACATCCTTTCATTACTACGACTGCATTGCAACTCAAGGTCGCTCGGAAACAAAAAGAAATCTCTCAAATACATCTTTACATACTCTTCCCTGTGTTGTCTGCTCTGCTCTGGATTGTTATTCCCTCTGCTTAACGTGACCTCGGGGATGGGCCTTTGATGTTCTCTTGATCTGGCCAACCTTGTAAAATCATTGACTTAAATTATTACCCTACACAAAGTCTCCTGAGAGATAACGCAGCGCTCATCAATGGATACGTCCTGCCTTTGGTTTTTAGGAAAATTTAAATGTTGGCCGTTCTTTCGGCTTCCGACTACCATCACATCACCATGATACTGCATAATTAGTTTGAATTTATTTTTAATTCTGTTGAAATCATTTTGGGTGGCGTTAATGAGTGACCACCAGTGAGTAATGCTTTAAAATTGTCATTAAAACTCCTATTATAGTGAAGTTCGGTTTTAATATATCTATTTCACCACAGCACTCAAAACAAATTGGAAATCCATTATATTCATATAAAAGAGAACACGCGTTTTAAACTGTTGCTTTATACACCATGGAATATTAGAAGGGGCTTTCATAATGTGTGAAACAATCAATAAAACAACCTGCTCTTTGTTCTGCATGATATAACCACCAATACAAAAAATAACAATTTAACACGCAAACATACCCATATCCTTATATTAAAATACTACAAAACAATGTACAACTAATTTACGTCCAGTGTTTTAAAGAGGGAAATATTTGGGCGACTGGGTCTGTCTGTTGTTTTTTTTACCACCTCTCAAGCATGTTTCATTAGCGTCCTTTGAGGATCAACGAGCATCTGTCCCCAGCAGATGGTCATGGCTTGCTGCAACTAAAGGGCCAGTCCGCTGAGACGTCTCTCCATTACACTATCAGCGGGACCAGCGCGCTCACCAACGACGAGACAACCTGTCTGCGCTCGACTTGCACGCGAGATTCGTTGAACGCCCGCACTCGTTTGCCAGATTTGCGCAGAGGTCCGTTTCATGAGAGTTTTGCCACAACATTGACTCCAAGCACGTCGTGTCTGTTTTTGAACACGAATATGAATTTTTCTTCGAAACATGCAATCGCTATTTATCAGAGGTCCTCAAAAGACAAGTTCGATGCCCGTTTGCTAAACTATCATCTCTCTGAGGTACCTTGTGGCCAGGCACGTTTTGGATTCTCACGAAGCATAAAACCCCTGTCTGTAAAGCTGTGTCACAAGTGTGTATTGTTAAAAGACCGCTTATTTTATTGGCATTACTCTCTTCATCCCGTCTTGGGACTGATTTGTTTTAATGTCGAATGTTTTTTTTCAGAACTGGTTTTAAACTTTGTTCGGTGATGTTTCAAACTATAATCTTAGGATTAGGCTTTCAGACTGGCAAATTATAATTTTATAAATTTGGTGTGTTCTCTCGTGATTTTATAGATTATTTGCATTGGTTAGTTTGACCGTTTGTTTTATCGCAGGAATGCCACATTCACAAGCTTGCAAGCTCACTAGGTATTTTCAGCTATAATGAGAAACATAGGGTGGCACGGTGGCCCAGTGGGTAGCGCTGTCACCTCACAGCAAGAAGGTCCCGAGTTCGAATCTCTCGGCTCAGGTCCTTTCTGTGTGGAGTTTGCATGTTCTCCCCGTGTCCGCGTGGGTTTTCGCCGGGCACTCCGGTTTCCTCCGACAGTCCAAAAAACATGCTGCTGCATTGATTAATTGGCTTGCAGACTAATTGCCCGCAGTGCCCAGGATGGACTGGCGTCCCATCCTAGGTATATCCCTGCCTTGCGCCCTGTGTCTGTCGGGATAGACTCTGACTCACTGCGACCCTGTACAAGACTAAGCGGTTTCTGACAATGAGATGAGATTTATCTAACACCAATCTACATGTATTAAACATTCCGAAAATAATGTAAAATACAACAAATCCCTTGCCACCTTCGACACTAATCTCTTCAATAACTCACTTCTCTTTGGCATCGTTCCCCCATAATTTAAATGTGCCGCAGTTGCCCTTCTGCCAAAAAAACCTGGCTTTAATTTCAAAGTCCTTGATAATTATCACCCCATCTCAAATTTACCATTCCTCTCTCAGGTTCTTGTACGTGCTGTAGCCATGCAACTCCAGAAATATGTCCTCAACAATGACCTCCTCGATCCCTTCCAATCTGGGTTCAGATTTGGGCATCGTACCGAAACTGCTCTGGTCAAAGTAGTTAATGACCTACTTTGTCGCTACTGATGAAGGCTTGCCAAGTAATCTTGTCGTCCTGGACCTGAACGCTGCCTTTTATACCGTTGACCACTCGACCTTATTTGAGCGACTGGAGGGTATAGGTGTCTCTGGCTGTGCCTCGCACTGGCTGAGCTCCCACCTCTTTGACGGGAAGTAGTTCATTAGCCTCGGAGGATGTAACTCAGAGATCCATCCTGTTTTTTTCTGAAGTTCCTCAGGGTTCAGTCCTCGGCCCTCTCCTTTTCAGCATCTATATACAACCATTTGACCTTATCATGTGTAGCCTCAGTCTCAGCTACCATTGCTATGCCGATGACATCCAAATCTATATCCACGCAAAGCAAATCTATATCCACGCAAAGCCATCCATCAATGCATCTGGTCTTTGTATGTCGTTATTTTTATCACATTTTTTATGGCTGGTTGTCCACCCGAGGTAGGGGTATTGGAGTAGAATCTTAGGGCCAAATGCCGTTCCTGATGCTAGCCTTGTTTATTCAAATGGCCTTCAGATCATTATTTTCCTGGAACCTCCCCCTGGACCTGTTCATCCAGTGAGACCCCAGTAGGAGAACTGCACTCCAGACCTGCTCACCAAGAGAGACCCGAGCAACAGCTATTGACTCCAGAACAGTTCATAGCTAAAGAGACCATAGCAGGAGTGCTGGGCCTCAAACCTGTTAAAGGGAGAACAAAGCAGGAGGTGCTCGACTCCAGGTTATATAGCGCTGGGGTTCAATGGAACACGCAAACCTCTACATCATAATGAGGTTACAATACATCGTAGGCAATATTCACCATTGCCAAATAATTAACTTGATTATGAACACATTTTTGTTTTCACAAGAAATTAACGTTATAAACGTGCTATATTTAATTGAGTACATTTTACATACGCTCATATGGCAAACACAGAATTATTTTATATGGGGTTATATATTTCACGAAACTTTAAATGCATATTTTTCCACAGACTTTATATTTTTCTGATGCAGTGCTAAATAAAACATTTAATGCAGAACAAGCATAAATATTACACAGTTGTGTCATTCTTTATGTATCTTGATGTATCAAGAAATTACCGTGTAATATGGTTTGAATATTTATCTTTTCTCTGAAAGAAAAATGTGAAGGGCAACGGATTGTCCTTGCACAAACAGCACCTTGAAACGTGTGCGGAGGAAGGAAGAGGAAACACTGCCATGGCTACGGCCTCCACCAGCTCACGATCTCCACAACGTTTTGTCACAAAATGAGTTCCCAGCGTCATCATGTCCATGACAGTTATAGGCAAAACAAATGCAGCACCCTGACTGGGCACAGCTAACCTCATCTCATCTCATTATCTGAAACCGCTTAATCCTATATAGGGTCACGGTGAGCCGGAGCCTATCCCGGAAACACAGGGCGTAAAGGCAGGAATACACCCGACGACGGGACGCCAGTCCATCGCCGGGCATTGCGGGACAATTTTAGTCTGCGAGCCAATCAACCTATCCAGGAACATGCTTTTGGACTGTGGGAGGAAACCGGAGTACCCGGCGAAAACCCACGCGGACACGGGGAGAGCATGCAAACTCCACACAGAAAGGCACCCGAGCCGAGAGATTCGAACCCGGGACCTTGCTGTGAGGCGTCAGCGCTAACCACTGGGCCACCGCGCCGCCCACAGCTAACCTTTATACGGTAATTGAGAATTGCGTATCATGAAAGCTAACGTACCGGGCTTACCCACAATGCAACAGCATTACGCAACAGACGTGTGATTCGTAATTTTCGTTTGAAGAGAATTTTAATAACGGTGGGTTTGTTATGTAATGAACACATCAGCTATGCGGTAATTGTAATATGAATGTGGTTATCAGCATTCGTGTAATGTGGCGGCATGGACCTATGGGTTGAGTTCGGTGAGCCTGTCTGTCACTTTGCATGAAAATTCTACGTCGTATACCTCAGCCTTACACAGACAATCGTACACGAGAAATGCATTAGATACCTACGCCCATGAACGTATGAATGTATGACAGTTTGTTAGTTATGTAAAGAGCCGTGTTTTTTTTAATTTAGGAAAAATAAAGTGCCAAGTTAAATGATTCAATTTTAGTTCAATAATGTAATTCCGAATCGAAGATCGGGAAATGTCATTACATCCACATATCTTCGTTGTATTACCCAGGTCGCTGAGAAATTTCTGCTGTAATAATAAACATCTATTTATCTATTCAGTGACCTTATAGTGCCAATTCTATCACATTGGTGAACGTTACGTTGTCTTTGTTACAATAGTCGCTGAAAAGAGACGTACTTGTGTGTGCGGGCGGTTATCATGCTGCACTGCGAACCCAATAACCAGAGTTTGATTATCGCTGATGGCTAACACCAGTGACAACTACCTGAACCAGTCCTGGGTCTCCCCGAGGTTTACTCATCCTCAAACGAGTACCTTGTGCGTCACCATGAGGTGGGACAAGGTGGTCGGGCGTGGTGCTAACCACCCACCCCCTCGTTTGCTGTTTCGGTTTTCATAGATGCTCACAAGCAGCACTTGCCGCAAAAGTCTGCTAAACCCATACTGGGGTCTTTATCTTTTGCATTCAAACGCCAAGTCATTAGTCCAGCACTGTGTACATACATTAACTTACCCATACTCGGATGCATGGATCACTGTTCAAAAATACAACACTCAAAAAAAATCAGCGTTTTTTTGAAATTATTTGGTTGATTTGCCTTTCAAATGTCGTTGTTGTAGCTGACAAACCGTTCTCTCAACAGCATAGTGCAACACGTTGTGACCCTCGGGTGAAAAGTGCTCCAGAAGTACAATTACTGTTATTATTAAGGATATCTGAAAAAGAGGAGCTCTGGAGAGCAATTCTCGGTTCTCTCTGACGAACCACAGAACATTCGAGAATTATATCGTGAAGTAAAGCATGCACAGTTAAGTGGTGATGTGCGACCTTTTAGTATTCATTTAAAACTATGGCACAAATGTGCTAATAATTAATGCTTTTCAGACTTACAATGCTCTTTGCAATCATATTCTTACAAAAAAACGTTTGATGTAATTATACGAGGGCACAAATGCACTTGGGTGGCTTTTTAAAAAAATGATAAACCAGTCGTACAACCTTGGGAGCTATTACAGTGTCCCTGCTTTAGTCTCAGTGCTGTCCTCTCCATTTATGTAAGTTAATTAAAATTGTTCCATTAGGGGTATTATCTAAATCTCATTCAACACTTCATTGCATCACATTGTTTAATACTGCAGAAAACCAACCTGATACTGAAGACCTGATAGTGACCTACTCCTCCAGGAAAATACCGTGCAATTCAATTTCATTCTTGTAGATAATCAATTAGCTCTATTCTTTCATTATATAGATTGAAATCATTCGTTATTTCAATCAAATATTCTTCAATATTCCTTTTAATGATTATAGTGTATTAATATATACCAGTTTAGTAACACGAAAGTGCCTACTCAAGAAAATATGTAACATTTTTTATATCACCAAGCACTCTCTATTTTTCATCTTCATATCCCAAAGATGGTTTCACACGTCTTCCATTGTGAGACATTAAGTTTTTTTTTTCTGGTCGGTTGCTCTCTGTAGTTCATGAGCTGGTGCTAAGTGTAAAACGTGAAAAAATCAATTAGGCTTGCCTAATACTGGAAACTCAGTTCATACAGATATAACATTTTTCTTACACGTGCCATAGGCTGTAAAGCTCATTTTGATCCCTAACCTACGTGTAATTCCTATTACTATACATATAAGCATTCGAACTTGTTCAGTATTATTGCTTATATTGCGTGGATGATAGAGACAACTATATATAGGTGGTGCACTTGTATCTACATCCCAATGTTCATCCTTTCAATCACATCCAATCACAGTCCACCGAGGAATATATGTCTGGAGCAACATTTTCCAGTGAGCTGTCTGTGTGCTGCATTCTTTGAAAAAGTCCACCAATAGGATAGCATCGTGGTCAAATTACCTTTTGAAATGTAAATAAATAAATAACATTTTCCCTTAAAAACTTCGATGCCTAGGTGTCACATCCATGCCTGTGGTGATGAGTATTTTTACGAGTGCAATAATTGTCTGTATTAACCTCTGGAAAACTAATAGTGTCATTGAACTAATATTTGAATGACTGCCCAAGAATATTTTAATATTTTGTGTACTTTAATATTGTCATGTCTTCACAGGATTCCAGTGGCACAATGTTAAGTGGGCTTTACTGCACCACCATCATTCGCTACTTATCTGGCATAGCCTGCATTACCTTGCAGCGATTTCAAATCACATTAAGAATCACTTAATTTGGCCTTGATGCATACAGATGTTCGCCCGATATTGGCACATATTAACAGAAACTAAATATTTTATACAGCCGTGTGGATTGTAATTTGTTTCAGGATGTTCATTTGTTCCCTTGGCCTGGCTAATCTTCCTCATGTCAGAAGGAAAATTGAAATGCTGATCATTTATCCATGCCCTGCAGCAGGTTTCAGGCCTCTAACCCATGCAATCACTGCATTCTGCCTCCTGGGGGACCTTGAGAGTACGTTTTTTAACCTAGTTGAAGCAACCTATCTTTCACTGGTCATGTTACATGTTAATAAGTGTAAAGTCAGAGACAGCAGCATCGCTCCAGGCTGTAACTGCCAATCACAAGCGTGTTGCCACGGAACCCTTCCATTCACGATGCACAGAGGGACAAAACGAGGGAAAATGGCACTCTCACTTAACATGTGGCCACTCACTCATTACACTGAACCGATGCCTCTTCTAAATATATGCAATGCTGTAATTGTTAACATTGCTTCAATATATCGTGAGGTTTGAATGTAAGTTATACAGAAACCCCGAAGTAGCCCTGTTCCAGTCGTATTACTGAAACGTCTATTGCTTGTGTAGGACAACCACACCGAGCCAGTCTCTAACGCCACAAACCGCTCGTTGTCTCGCCCGTCGATCCCGACGGCGTGCTGGCGCTTCTCCTCAACTGGCGGCGCCACCAGTAACGAGGATGGGAAACTTCTCTCTTGCCTCAACTTTATTATCGCAACTCGACAACACTCCTTGCTGCGCGCGCCAACCGAACTCACTGCAACGTGCCGGTACATTGGTGCCGAGCCGTGCGCTCCCTTCCGAACAGCCCGTTGTTCCCCCTCTACATCATCAAACCGTCAGATTGCCGAGCTCCCATTCACCGACTGTCTCCAACCCAATGCTAGTCGCGCCTTATATCCCCTGATGCGACAACCCCGGCGTCCAGCCTGCGCCCGACCCGCCTCCTCGCGAACCGGCTCAAATCGATCGAAACCGGCCCGCATCAGAAGTTGTTTATGCACACGAGAATCACTGGCTTACTCTTTCTGAACTTCCCATAATCCCCCTCAGGTCGACCATCCAGTAACAACAGCACCCCATGACCCACCATCACTGCCAATCACACTCGACCCAATCACGATGCAGCCGTCTCCCTCAGCTCATACCCTTGGCGTGTCAGGGTGGACCCAGTGTGGCACCGCGCGGAACCCGGCACCACCCACCACGCACGACACACACCCCCCCCACCCCATGACATCATGACCCTCCTCTCGGCCCAATCGCTGGGTGTGGGTGTCCGTGTGCACCTAGCCTAGCACCGCGTGGGGCTTGGCACCGTACTTGTCTGTCCGTCGTTTATAAAATCAAAGCTTCTCCAATTAAATGTGGAGCAGTGCTCATGTCTATTAGTTTTCTCGACCCAGTTGCGGAAATGCCACATTATTGTGACGGGGCAATACATTCTTGAGTTTTCTCCTGACAAGAGAATTTAACTCCCAGCCATCTGCTTGAAAGCCCATCACTAACCACAGTCCGAACTGGTTGCATATCCCTGTATGCAATTGGAGGAAATGTCAGGGCAACCACTTTGGGTTTTATCTAATGTGAGCATCTAAATTATCGCGTGTGATGTTACGTCGAGATGAGGTTATATTTATTGAAAAAATAAAATACAATTACCTGCAGTCATGTCAAATAGCAAATCTAGGATATAAAGCTATGGGCCAAAAATTGAACGCATTATCATACCGACAACACTATCTTTGTATTGTCTAATGTCAGGCTGTGAGAGAGCGAATCATTTAACCTTGTAAAGCTGTGCATTAGTCACCCATGGAGTCTACAAACTTCTCCCTCTGAGCAAATCATCCTCCCAGAATTGCTCCTCCATTATCTCCTATCAATCCACCACTGTGGGTTTGATTGTCACGCATGAGAAACAATAACAATGATTGGAGGTGTAAATGCACGAATAACCTTTATGAATAAGCAAATTAGAATTCTCAACCACATTTACACCAAATAGCCATTTGGAAGAATCGATTGGTTTTCTGCCAAAGTGTGCATGTGCACACATTTATAACGTGTGTTATATCCCAGGATATTACCTTTCATATATCCTCTTTATCTCTTATATTTATAAATGTCCGTGCGACTCCCTAGACGTAAATATGCTGCATTTACAGTGAGACCGCTTCATTTTGAGCTTTATCAGTTTTAATGCTCAAAGTTTAAAGTGAAATCTGAACATGTCATACCCCAGTATTGACATGCTCTAGTGTAAGACGTTTGGAGATTAACATCTGCAGGCAAGCAGATGGTACACTTTTGATTACACGCTTCTCTCCAGGGCATAAATGAGTAACTTTCATGCTTATGCATTTGTCTTTGCTTGTATAACGCTGTAATAAAAGTTGTCTCTGATATGCCCCTGCCTGGGTATGCAGCTTCCTATATGTTTAAAGTGTCTCTTTTGCTTGGAGCGTGGTTGAATCAGCCTTTCCTGTGGATGTTGCACCCAATGCGGGCCAGCGTAATGGAGCTTATTACAAGACCCATATGGGTGCATCATTGATTCAATTTTCAATCAGATCAGATAATGGGATCAACTGAGCATGGATCAGAATGTGACCAAATCAATAACGCCCTCTCACTTGATTGAATTGGAATTTTTTTACAACATAGTTGAGCATATTACATTAATACTGGCTGCATGGTTTCGCAAGTAGACGACATTATTTTAATCAAAGCATAGTTAAAGGTTGGGAAGATATACCGAGAAATAAAGAATGATTCATACTAAACCTGCATTGCTGCTTTTTTTTAGTTTAAATAATAACAATGTGTCCGGTATTTATAGTGTTGTTGTTTAGGTCGTACAGTAATGCACAATCCATTTTCACAAAAGATCAACCAACTGTGATTGTGATATCGTGGATCTAATCAGTTTAATTGACCTTATTTGATGAGGTCAAACTGGACTAATACATACATTCCTACATACCATTCTGCTTTAATTTAAAAGGCGGTCCAAATGTCTTGTGACCCGCATTTAAGTAACTGAAACGTAATCGTTTTGAATACCAGTGGGTGTGTAATGTGATATGAACAATCTAAAACTGACATCTATAAACTTTATTATTCTGAATCAAATAAGTAAAGGTTATATTAAACACATATGAATGAAAAAAGAAAAAAAACTATTAGGGTCAATTAAATGGAGGTTACAAGACATCCAGTCCACCTTGTATGTGGAGGCCAAATATGAGGGCATACCTTTATACTTTTATTAGTACAGGTGTACACATGAATGGACAATTGCCCACACTTACTTTTTACTAACAAAAAAAACCCTGCGACCTACTCTGAACCATTCAATTCCATGTTCATTGAAAGTGTGCCTTAAATAATGAATGCCCAATTGCCCCACTGAATATTACTTACAGAGTATAACACGTCAATGAATAAATAACACTCCTCGTTGGTTTTTCTGTCAAGTCAAAAAGTCAGTGTCTCCTTGCTGAAACAAACATGAAGCAGCACTCCTATCTCTCAGCCCCGCTGATGCATTGGTGGAAATTCCACATTTGAGAACCAATATTTGTATGGTACGACCTCTCTTGGGTCGCTGTAAAGTGGTACTTATTCTATCTTGGAGAGCTGATACTGAACAAATTGTGAGTGAATCACTCCAGCCACCTGCCTTCTGTCTTGAATATCAAAGGTAATGTAGGGTTAAATTACTCGCTTCAAATTCATAAGATATTTTAATGGCATGTCATCTTGCCTATCATGAGCCAAAGTCTATCCATTTAGGATGAAGGCCTGTTCATAGATAAATCATCTCTCGTGGAATAACGTTGTCACACAACCAATCTCCCTGCTGCACATGAGATGATTTCAATACTCCACCTCTGTAGTGGTCATCCTATTTGTTGCATTTTATGCTTTGACTGAAAAACCATTAGCATTTTTAGCCATTATTCCATCACCTCCAGCGAAATAGCCTGCCAAAGCCGACTCACTTTTTGCAACAATTTGAATGGTCAATGAAAGAGAATTGTTCTTATAGCTGCTCTTTTGGGATAGAGAGGAACGCTCAAAGGCAATCACTAAACAGCAGCTCTTAATAATAATTGTCTGTTTGAATTACGCCTTGAACCTTCGTATGTTCTCTAATAAACGGTGAAGAATTTATGTTAAAAAGGGCAATTTGCTTTGGATTTATAACTTCAATTAAGTATCAGTACCAGCTTAATCCTGGACAGGGTCGTGGGGGGCTGGAGCCTATCCTGGCGGACACAGGGCGCAAAGCGGGGCTATCCCCATGATGTGACACAAGTACATCGCAGGGCACTTTTTTGGGGCAATTTATCAATAGGCCAATTAACTTCGGCAGCATCGTGTCTTTGTATGGTGGGAGGAAACCAGGTTACCCGGCGAAAATCCACACAGACACGGGGAGAACACACAAACTCCACACAGAAAGGCATCCGAGCCGGGATCCGAACCTGGGGCCTTCTTGCTGTGAGGCAGCAACGCTACTCATTGCACAGCCGTATCACCCGGTTTTATAACTTGTTGTTTTCATTCTCAAAATAATGTTCCATAAGCAAAGCACTTTCCTCATCATCATTGCCAGTGTCATAACTCATCCCAGAGTCTTGAGCAGGTGTCAATGAGACGGAAGAAAATGTGTGACCGATATCCCAGAGACCAACACATGGGCGTAGGAGACAAAGTCTTGATTCATCTGCACACGGAGCAAAACAAATTGCTCCTACAGTGGAAAAGCTCTTTTTGCCATAACCTGGAAACTTGGGTTGTCAGACTACAACCTGCAATTAAATGGCAAAGAAAAGGTCTTCCACGCAAAATTGTTGTCAAACATATAAAAGATCCAAAATGATCTGGTTCTGGTAGGCCGATAATGGTCCATACAGATGTTGTAGAAAATGATCAGGTCCTTTTCCGACTGTCACCACTATGGAGCCGTTGCTGACCGGCGGTAAGTGGGCAGCGTGGGCCTTCCTGCAGTCTATGGTCATCTCTTTAGTTTTGTCAAAGTTAAGAGCTAGGTTGTTGTCTTTATACCAGACTCTTAGCACTTCCACTTCGCCTCTCTATGGAGTTTGATCAGTGTTACTGATGAGGCCCACCACTGTCGTGCCATCCGCAAACTTAATTATATGCGGTTAGAGCTGTAATTGGTGGAGCAGTCGTGCGTCAGCAATGTGAACATCAGTGGGCTGAACGCACAGCCCTGCGGAGTGCCGGCGCTCACTGTGGTGGTACTGGAGGTGTTGTTGCTGATCCGGACCGTTTGAGGTCGACCAGTCAGAAAGTCCTAGATCAACTTACAGAGGGAGGTGCTCAGGCCAAGTAGGCCCACCTTCCCTATCAGCTTCAGGGGGATGATCGTGTTGAATGCTGAATTGAAGTCAATTAACAGCAGTCTTACGTAAGTGTTCTTGTTTTCCAGGTGGGACAGGGCCAGATGAAGGGCAAAGGAAATGGTGTCCTCCGTGGACTGGTATTGGCAATATGCGATCTGGAGCAGTTCTAGTGAGAAGGGGAGAGAGGTGTTGATGTGGCCCATGACTAGCCTCTCGAAACACTTCATGGTGATCGGTGTGAGTGCCACGGGGTGATAGTCATTTTGGCAGGACACTGTTGCCTTTTTCAGCAATGGAATGATGGTGGTGGCCTTGAAGGATGCTCGGAAGACCGCCTGACTCAGGGACCTGTTGAAAATGTCAGTGGGGCATCTGCTAGGTGGTATGTACATTTCCTGAGTACGCGACCAAGATGTTGTTGAGTCCAGCAGCATGCATCGGCCCACTTTGGATAGTGTACATCTGATGTCAGCTGTGGACAGGCAGGGTACCTGGTCACCACGACGGGGGGTAGTCTTCCTAGTAGGCATGTCGTTCAGTGCTTCAAACCGTGCATAGAAGTCATTCAGTGCATCCGGGAGGGAGGTATTGCTGTCGCAGGCACGTGGTGCGGTTTTATCGTCGGTGATGGCCTGCATGCCCTTCCACATACATCGTATTTCTCGAGAGTCCATGTAGTGACAATGGATTTTCCGCGCGTCATATCCTGGGCACAGCCCAGCCTTGTGCCCTCAGTATGCGGGGATAGGCTCTGGTCTCCCGCAACACTGGACAGGATTAAACGGGTATCGGTAATGATGATGATGTATTAAGTACCACCCGAATGCATGTTAAAAATAAAGACATAGTACTGATAGGACATTGCCTTATCAGTTCTAGACATGTTTTTTAAATTATAATAATGTAGCTACGTTATGTAATCATGTAGGTTTTCACGGCTCGCTGCATGTTGATTGCTTCGAAAAGCTGCTCTCCCGAGAGAGCAGCTTTTCGAAGCAATCATCGTAGCCACGGCAGTCTAATTTTTATTCACTTGATAAGACTTTCCAACGCATACTATATTTATATTAGATTGTAGGGAGGAGAGGAGACTAAAGTTGAGAT
The DNA here is from genome assembly GCA_036362905.1 of Mordacia mordax. Lineage (NCBI taxonomy): Eukaryota > Metazoa > Chordata > Hyperoartia > Petromyzontiformes > Petromyzontidae > Mordacia > Mordacia mordax. The sequence goes on along the minus strand of JAZEWT010000006.1, from coordinate 21,401,269 downwards.
GGAAGGACAATATAAACAGGGGAATGACCGTGGCTGGAGTGACTAGGAATGAAGAGACCTTCTATATAAACCAGTGGAGGATTGACGACGAGCTCCGCTTACCCCCATGAAATATGGGTACCGCACCTGCAAAACAAACCACTGCATCTTTATCGTGGGTGAAACATCATCTGTGGCAGATTAATAAGGTTGGCAAGCCCACTTTTAATGCCTCTTAGCACAATTCACACTTAAACAATGCTGTCACTTTTAATGTACGTGAAAAAAAAATCGCTGAGCTGAAAGCCTTGCATCGCTTCGCAAGCAACAATTTTAATCTGGCCATGCGTGACGGCATGCATGTGGCCAGATTACGTAGCCAGACTGGCAGTGTCACTTTAATTTCCGTATATCACCTTCACACATATGGACCAGGATGGTCATCTCCCTTTGTGTGATCAGTTGGTAACGACACAAGAGGTCTGTTATACATGTAAAGGACAAAAACTTAAATGTGTGCTGTACTGATTTTTCCACCCACTGTACATCCTCTGCAAAATCCAAATTAGACGCTGCATTATAATATGTTCAAAAAATGTTCGCCATTGCAGTGCAAAATCTTCATTCTGTATATAATGGAAAAAGGTTTCGTATGAATATACGACAGATGGGTGACAGAGCCTACTCTCGTGCTGCTCCCAGACTCTGGAACACCTTTTCATTTTGTAAATTCAGTCTGCTGAGTTCCTGGGCATCTTCAAATCCTATCTCAAGACTCACTTGTTCCATGAGGCCTTGAAGTCCTCTGGCGAGGACTCTTGATGCTGCTCACTGCTGTGAGCTTGGATTATACGCACTGTTGGACCTACGCCTGCTCATGAACACTTCTTCCTTCCTTTATTTGTTTAACAATGCTTTTATTTGTTATTTTATGCCCTTCATTGATTTATAGTCATTATTTTACTTAATTGATCCACTCTGATGTTGTTGTTGACATGCCGTTCTCTCCACAGCTCTGTGCGGTGCTTTGTGACCCTCGGGTGAAAACGCTATCGACAATTAATTACTATTATTATTGAGGGTACTGGGATCGAATACTTCGGAAGCACGCATTTTATCTTTACAATAAGGCTTTCTTATTTTAGCTTTACTTCACAGTCATTTAATACTTTTCTGAAACGTTAACACGATTTCACTTTTAAATTCCCACATTTGCACTACCATCAGCCCTCATAAGCACCCCTCTGCTTTCATCCCAACGTCAAAGGAACATATTACACGCTTGGCACAAGATCGCCCATAGGGCGGGTTCTCTGCTCGTGATAAGAAAACATATATGATGGGAAGTGGCCATCGCCATAGCCCGGCCTTCGTGTCCGTGCCGGCCTCTGATTCTCCTGATCCTATAGTTATTACTTGCTGCTCTTGTGTTCACGGTATTGGGTCCCAGTGGGTGCTGTTTTTATGGAGTGTCATGTAGAGGTTGATAAACAGCTATACTTTGGACGTATCGTTTCGGCTTGCTGAAACGCACGGGAAACATTGCTCATGGTACAAAATTGGAATTGCATGCTTCTGCATCAAAATAGAAGTGTACTCTTCTTTTTCAACCACATATTGTGTGTGTGGCTGTGCGTATACCTTTGTGTTTGTACAGGCTTTACATGAATATTGCATAGGACATACAGTATCACGTGCGATCGGGTGACAGATTCAAATCCCAGGGTTAATAAAGTGAGTGGCACTTTGAGTAAAATAATCCGGGTCCCAAATCAGAAATCTGGAATTTGCACACACTAAGGGGTCACCAATGAGGAGGATTAGCATGATGCTTTTGTGTGAATGGAGAAACTCTTAAAATATGACTAGCGTACATTTATATTATTAATTTCAAATATCTGAGTTGTCTAAACACTGTAAGCATTTCTCCCTTCATGTACCTCATATAGATACTTTATTCTTTAATCTAACGTCTTCAACTATTGGAAAATTGATCCAGACCATAAAGTCACCCAGACTATTTTAAATCTTTCTAACATCTAATTTAAAAATTTGTCCAAGGCTCCCCAGTCCCATTTTCATCTCCCAGCTCCCATACTGGAAGCTGTAAAGCTCACGTTCCCTATAAACCCTGTCTGCCACGCTGAGTGGTAGCTCCTAACAGAAAAAATGATAGGAGCATCGACGCGGCAAATTGAACCCAACGGCCGCCTGGGCGTTCAGGCACAAGATGCTAGCAGTATGTTGCTTTTTGAGCTCTTTAATGTGACGGTAATAACTTAAGAGCCAGGAGTTAAACGCTTGCATTTGTTGCTATCCCTGCTAATGTGTAGGGATAATGCCGTAATCACATAACGTAATGGCTATGCCAGTGACCCTCTCGAAATACCCCCAACACCCACTTTCCTCCCATGAGGTAGCCGGGTATTATTTTGCCTGTTCCAGATGCTTAATGTGGCTGTAATACCACAACGGCCGACAGCCAAGCCACAGGGCATTTCTGGGAAATTGGGTGCTCAAGCCCTTCTCTGATCTCTGCTAATGGCTGTGAAATGTGGCAGAACCCTCAGGGAAAGCTGTGAAGCATTTTACCCTTTGCCACGTAGGGGGGCTTGGAATATGCCGAAACCTAAGCACGCATTTTTTTTCAATGGCTTTACTGTATTTGTTCATTTTTTTCTGACTGGCAGCCTTTTGTCTCATTTACTTCAAAATTGTGTGAATTAGTTTTTGCATTATAGATGAGAGAAGAATATCGTTTTGCACACATTGGCATTGTTACAGATCAAGTCATCATTACATCAGCATCAAAGCAATAACCTGATATCATTCATAATGGGTATAATCGTCTAAATTTCTTTGAATTCACCGCTAAGCTGCGAATTTCATTTCCACAGGTTATTCATTCCTTAAAATTACTACATACGGTATGTATTTAAAATAATGATTATTCCGTGCATGTATTTCTTTTTAATTTCTTTACACCACAAACATAGTTATCTCGGGGAGTCACTTAGTCTGAGTTTATTTGAGCGTTAACCAGACAAGTGAAATATTAGTGAATATGAAAATCGCAGCAACACTTTGTATACATGAGAGCACATTCTAACATATATATTTGAATGGAATAAAGCTCATAAAACACACCACATATACATGTGTAAATGATATCTCTTGAAGAAACTTAAAAAAATACATTATTTGTGTGGTATTGTAATCCAGGACGAGTTTGCGAGCAGGATGATCCTGAATGCAAGTTGCATTTGAACGCCGTTGCTCCTCACATTATTACCTGGCTCTGACCTGAATGCCCTGTTTCAGTCGTTGCTTAACACTTGCATCCTGCGTACGAAAGACAAATCTGACTGTAAAAGAGAAAATAGGGGCAATAATCTAAACACAGAATAGATCTTAAATGAAGCTCCTGTTTTCAAATCCTATACAAGTGAAATATTTCAAGAGGTTATGTAATGATCTGTGAACATCTGAGGTCAACTGCTTGAAATTATTGCCGAAAATGTAATACACACGTGTATATTAAATATTAAATGTATATTTATTATATCTTATGCATAGATACGTTATTAATCTTTGCCCTTCCATTTTATTTCCAATGTGCTATCCGGATTATATCTTGATACAAGTAATCCGTTTGGAAATCTCACAGCGCAGCATGTCCCACGTATGAGACAATCGCCTGTGGAATATATTTTCATAAAATTCCAAACAAATATCCTTCGATTGCCCTTTTGTCTCCTTCACAGAGCAAGGTGCAAACTTTGAATTGCTCTCAAATTAGATTGTCACATGATGATCAAAACACAATGTTTAATTCCCAATGCTGATAAGTAGACAAATCAATTGCAAAACGAATCATAAAGTCTGTAGACTGAATATTGCAGATAATCTGTTTTACAGATAATCTGTTTTATTCAGGAGTCAAACCCAGGTCTAAGCTTTGGTACTTTTGCCAGTGTACAATTTTAAAGAGTAGAAAAGGTTTTTACCATTTCTGGCAATTATATAGGTGTTAAGACCTTAAAACACCAAATAGACATCTTTCACAAAGTGTCTAGTTTGCAAAGCCACGAGTGGCGAATTATGCAAATAGCAAGCTTTGATAACGTATGCATTGTCCTTCAAACTGATCGTCCTACATCAGACATGGCTTTCTTTTGAGCTTGATTGTCAGTGCAAGCCAGATGTTGACAATGGGCCAATCAGTTTGAAGGACAATGCATACGTTATCAAAGCTTCCTGTTTGCATATTTCACAACAAATTTGTGTGGCTTTTGCAACCTAGACACTTTGTTAAAGGTGTCTATTTGGTGTTTAAGGATCTTAACACCTGTATAATTTCCAGAAATGGTAAAAACCTTTTTTGCTCTTTACAAACCCAGGTCTCAATAGGAAATGCTATGGACAGATATATCTGCAGCATAAGCAAGAGGTGTACCTTGATTGACATGTTTTAGCACTTCTTTGTCCATAACGTTGGTTGCAGCGATTCAGCGAACTATATACCCGCACACAGAATACATAATGGGCAGCACGGTAGCGCAATGAGCTCCACTACCACCTCGCAGCAAGACGTCCTTTGGTTAGATTCCCGGTTCAGGTACCTTTCTGTGTGGAGTTTATATATTCTCCGTGTCTGCATGGTCCAAAAACATGCTGCTGCATAGGTTAATTGGCTTGCTGACAAAATTGTCCCCCGCGTCCCTGCCATGTACTGGTGCCGCATCCTGAGTATAGCCCTGCCTCGCGCCCTGTATATGCCAGGATAGGATCTGCCCCCCACGGCACTGTAGAGGCTTAAGTGGGTACTGATATTAATGATTGATAATAATCAACACCGAACAAAATGGAACGCTTGTTTTTTCTGTAGCTCCACATTACCAAGGTGTATATAATGAAAACATGTGTGGCTTTAGTTGCTAAAGTTTAACAATCGTTTTCACTATACATTGTGGAGCAGTACCGAAATAAAATGTTCACATTTTGTACAAGAAAACGTTCATGTTAATACAATCCCCGACTTTATATGTGGCATATAAACGGTGTGCTAGAGATAACTGACAGATTTCAAACGTATGTAAATATAAACGTGTCAGGTATTTATGACTCGCCCTCTATGTGAATTAAAGAAGTTTATCCTGGGAGATGTGCAGGACTACTAATGCACTATGTTATTTATAAATACATTTAACAGATAGGGCGGCACGGTGGCCCAGTGGTTAGCGCTGTCGCCTCACAGCAAGAAGGTCCCGGGTTCGAATCTCTCGACTCGGGTGCCTTTCTGTGTGGAGTTTGCATGCTCTCCCCGTGTCCGCGTGGGTTTTCGCCGGGCACTCCGGTTTCCTCCCACAGTCCAAAAGCATGCTGCTGCATAGGTTAATTGGCTCGCAGGCTAAATTGCCCCGCAGTGCCCGGCGATGGACTGGCGTCCCATCGTGGGTGTATCCCTGCCTTGCGCACTGTGTCTTCCGGGACAGGCTCCGGCTCACCGTTACCCTGTATGGGACTAAGCGGTTTCAGACAATGAGATCAGATGAGATTTAACAGATACTTATCTCATTTCATTGTCAGAAACTGCCTAGTCCTGTGCAGGGTCGCGGTGAGCCGAAGCCTATCCCGGCAGACAGAGGGTGCAAGGCAGGGATATACCCACGATGGGACGCCAGTCCATCACCGGGCACTGAGGGCAATTTTGTCTGCAAGCCAAATAACCTATGCAGCAGCATGTTTTTTGGACTGTGAGAGGAAACCGGAGTGCTCGGCAAAAACCCACGCAGACACGGGGAGAGAAGCTCGCAAACTCCACACAGAAAGGCACCTGAGCCGAGATTCGAATCCGGGTCCTTCTTGTTGTGAGGCGACAGCGCGACCCAGTGGGCCACCGTGCCGCCCTTAACAGACACTATATTTATTCATACTGCTGTTGCATGTATCCAATCGAAGATGTGTTTGGCTTACATGTTTAATTAACTGACGTTTACAAACAACAAGATATATGTGTGTTATTACAGGGGAAAGTACCCAGTGAGCTTTCAAGCTCCAGATGCAGGATACCTATAACACAACAGATGTCCAAAGTGACCAGCATAACAACGCATAAGCCCAAAGGGCAAATTAACTCACAGCAACATTGTGTGTATAAATTAAACTCTAACCTAAACATAATCGAAAACAGAAAAAACGCAAGATTGCACAATTAAACAAACTCACAACACCAACTTGTACAAACATGAAACCCCAATGATAACAACGAAGTTAACAGTCGCACTTAAGCTTGCACGGCAAAATAAATTAATGATGCTGATGAAGGTTTTAACGGCTCGATGCTAATTAATAACAGACAAATAAGAGCAACAGTGCAACAGTGGCCTGGGCAATTTAGAAGTTTTTTTTTTAAAGCACAACAAAGGGAAGAGGCATACGGAACACCTCAAAAGAGACCCATCACATCATGCAAACGCCGGTGGGCAAAAATGTTGATACCAATTGTGATCTAACGTAGCCCAAAGTTCTTTATTCCTTTTAATGTATTTTTGTAGCTCATTTGGAAGTGTTGTTCTTTAAACAATGAATCGGTCACATGTCGACTTCATGCTCCACTCAACGTTACTGTATCCAATCAGTGCACTCACCTTATGTGTGCTTGGGCTTGTCTAATTTCAGAGTTCGAGAACTCATCTGCCATCACTGTTGATATTTACAAAAACACAACACGTTTTTACATCTGCAGTTAAAGAGAGTGAACGCTGCTGTCTGAAGCAAGGCCCACCTTTATGATTATAACCTTACCATTTTCCTCATGGGTTTCAAAACCTGTGCAGGGCGGGTGAGGCAATGGTAAACATCTGCGTGTCACAGAAGGAAAGTCATAGCCTCGGGCGCCTCTCGACGTGGAGTTTGTGTGTTCTTCAACTGTTCCTGCGTGGATTTTCTCCCACACCAAACCCCCCCCCCCAACTCATTAATTAATTGGCCCATAACATCATAATAAATAGGAAGCAGTATCTGGCCTGCTGGCCACCTGGATGACTCCCCTCCCCCCCTCTCTCAGCAGTCCGTCTTGGAAATGTGTCTCGTCCATGATCAGCAATTTGCGCAGTGGTGCGTTATAGATTGTACTATTGTTATTACCTCCCCCCCCCCTCTTCCCAGCAACATCGTGTGTTGTTGTAGGGTTCTGCTTGTACCCTAATATTTACACGTACATCTTACACACAGTACAACGTTTTTGATTGTGCGCAGCAATAGAAAACAGTTTGCTTTATTAAACCAAACATGGTTGGAATTAAATGTTAATGTTATTTCCAAATAGGGCCAACACTCTTCAACTGTGTGGCATGCATGCATTGGTGCTCGTTACGTGAGGATGGATACAGTTTGGCGAACTAATCTAACTTCATGCTTAATTTATTTTTAGACCAGTCCTTACATGGGTAGCGGGGGAGTTGTTCTGAAACTTTAATTGATCCTGGCGTGTTAACGTGAAGGTAGGCTTTAAAAACTGGGAGGTTGATTTTGGAAGTAGACGGTGAGCGGTGGTGTGTGGCATGGTAAAACACGCTCTAAAGAGGCAAATAAAAGCTTCTAGGAGTTGACGCGTTTCATCAGCAGTGACACCGGAATCCCAGCGGAATGCCTTTGGTCACACGTTCCTGCATAGCAAATTAATGCTCGTTGCGGTGCAGCAATTCCCCACTTTAAACTATATAATTTGGAGACTTTCAATGGTTATGCCTGAGGATGCAACGGCATGGCAATAGACCACAGCCTTGCATGCAAATGACGGGCACTATAAACTGCAGATGTCCAGTCATAAAGGCAGGGCTGCCCCATCTGTTACACTAGAAACTGCCAAGCGTGGAAATTACGGTTATCATGGTTTATGAAATATTCCCACGAGACTGGATAATTGAAAAGCTTATTACAAAATGTTAGGGAGTATTATATTGCCATTTATAAAGAGAAAGGTTCACTGGCAGACTACAGTGCATTTTTGTCAAGTATAATGTTACGTTTTTTTTTTAAAGAAAGCATGCAACAGGCTTTCACACCTGCGAGTGAGGTCCTCAATACGAGTGAGGACCTCGCTGGTATTGAGGTCCTCACTCTAGTTGAGTAAGGACCTCGTTCATATTGAGGTCCTCCATACGAGTGAGGACCTCACTCGTTTTGAGGACCTCAAAACGAGTGAGGTCATCGTATTGCGAAAACAGGTGGGGTGTAATTGGACAGTATTTAGAATGAGGAATACTCAGTGTGACACCAGGATATTGTTCTGGGACAGAATTGCCAAATTATCAGACCTAATTTTCTCACGAATCTACGAGTTTCCTTAGCACTCCTGTAAGATTAAAATATCAAAAGGTAGATTAGGATTGTTTGCCTTTAGTTGTTATAAAACCTTGCGCAATGGCAAAAGCGTTTAGCTGCCTCACCGAAATAATTTAAAGAATGCAATATTTATTCTGCCGAAAGTGGCCATTAAAGGGTGCAATGCACTGAAGCGTTCTAAGATTGATGTAGGTTTTCACGGCGCAATGTATGAGAATCGCTCTTCACAGCTGTTCTTTCGGAACTGCCATGTTTCCTTGCAACGTTGGAGGCATTGGAAACGCCTGATAATGCCTACAACGTGCATCCCAAAATAACACAAACGGAGAGCAGTTCTCATTATAATAATGGAACACAATAAAAGCTCACTCGCGCAGCGCTGCCACCCAATACATATTTTTTTTCTATTTTTGCCCTAATTTATCCAATTCCACGTGTCGACATTTGATAAGGTGGCACATTCGTGACATGGCATTCTCTTTGCAGCTCTGTGCAGTGCTTTGTGACCCTCAGGTGAAAGGCGTTCTAGAAGTGCAATTATTATTGTAAATCTTTGAAAACAGTGATACCATGTTTGACAGTGAGAGTGGCTCAAGGGGAAATATTTTAGCAGGACTGCTCCCTATAAATAATTTGTCTGGCCTGTTTGTCCTGTTCACAATAGGGGTCACACTTTCCAACACACTGTTATTAATTGTTTTTAGCATGGCAACCGACCCTATATTTTTTCATCTTTATAGTTGGAAATAAAATAAAAATTGCACTTCTAAAGCGCTTTTCACCCGAGGGTCACAAAACGCTGCATAGAGCTGTGGAGAGAACAGCATATCAACAACAACATCTCTATAATATAGAGATGACATAAAATAAGCCAAAAAATAATTGTTCAACAAACGAAGGAAGGGATAAGTGTTCCTGAACGGGCACAGGTCGGCAGTGAGCCATCATCCCAGCATAACAACAGTGAGCCACGTGAACAGTCTGAGCCAGAGGACTGCCTTTAGTCAGTTCAAATATGAAACCAAATGAATCTAACCATTTATTTACACTTATCAGGCTGGGATCAGTCACTCGTTACATTTGAATATGATTGGCTGCTCAGATCCAAACCAAACCCATGATCTCAGTGGTGTGAACATGGTGTTATGAATTCTTAACCACTCAGTGCCCTCTCTTATTTCTATAAAGGCATATTACAATAAACTGACTACGGTGGGTACCTCTTTGCAGTGTTTATACCACTGGTGTAAGCATTCATTGATAAAACAATGAACTTTGTGCTTCAAGCTCAAGATTGCATGCATTGAATAATTTGTAAAAATCGAATGTTTAATGCATCGTGATCATCGTTAAGGTGATCTTTCACTGTCTTTGTCCACCTTTTGATTGCCCTATCATCTTTCCTCTCAACATGATCTACCCATCTCAATCTACTATTTCTTAACACATTCACTTCTTTTTCTCTATCCCTGCATGCTCTCTTAATCCCACACTGGTGTCCTTGTGCTGTGTGGTTACTGGTAAGGTGTCGAATGTTGCCATTGTCGCCATTTGTGTTTTGTATCTACAGGTGGGAATCTAAACTTGTTCCGGTGGCAATGTGTGTTGGGCGAGTAGAGCGGGTTCTTCTGATATCGTAATTATTGCATTTTTCAATGGTTGGGAAGACTCTATTAGACATTTGTACATCACCACTTCCCACTTTAGATTCAGATGTTCCTGATAGGCAAAGAGTGTCTAGTTTTTACAAGGGCCTCGTGAGTGCTAAAGTTGCTTATATAACTACTGCGATACTATAATCGGGTTATCACTATTACCTATGCATCTTGCTAAGTTTTCTTGCTTGTTGGATGTAGTCAATGTGTGTGTGTGTACCTTAACACCCACGAATGTGGCAGAACGTGCGAGCATTATTTGCGTGGAACACAAACACTTGAGGTTCGACGGGGCAATCAATGGGGTGGGTTGTTTGGTTGCAGACAACAATAAGGAAAGGAAATGTGAAAATATGGATATTAATGTAAAAAGGGGGCGTGATAGAATTTGAAATGGGGAATACCAAACTTATCTACAATAATGAGTGGGTGTGGCAAAATGAGAAAATGTAAAATTATTAACACTTATTGGGCATGGGAAAATGAGAAAATATTAAATGATTGTGGGTAATACTGATGAGCGGTGTAGTTTAATGAGAATTTTTATATTTGGGGCAATGATTCTTAAGGGCATGGTGATTTGGGAAATGTGAAATTATGACTAATAATGATAAATGGGCGTGGTAGAATGTGAAAATATGATTTTATGGACAATAATGAGTAGGCGTGGCAAAGTGGAAAAATATAAAGTTTGGGGTAATACTGATGGGGGGCGTAGTTTAATGGGAATATGAAATTATGGGCAATAATTCTAAACGGCCATGGCGAGTTGAGAAAGTATTAAATAGGGTTATGGATAATAATAAATGATGAGTGGTCGTGGTGAAGTGGGAATATGATGTTGTAGGTGATATTAAAGGATGAATGAGCTGAAATATGAAATATATTTGTGGATTATAATAATGAATGGAGTAGGGTACATTTTGAGAATGATGGAACAATTGTATTCATATCCTTAACGAATGAGGTGTGATGGGATGTGGGAATGTGGAAATATTTTCCTTGTTAATTCCTTGAGGATGATGTAAGTGAGGTGGCAGTATCGGCGCAATGATTCGCTCACACACGTGCAGGGCACGGTTTCAATAAAAAAGGCCCACGTGACCCACGCTACCAAAAATCACTCAGTCAAATTCATAGCACAATAATTAACACACGAGAATTGAATGTCTACGGAAATGTCGTAGGTGGAGGTTGGATGGTGTTAATTCCACCGACACCATATCTGCTGCACAAAGCAATGATCTCATACACTCAACAAAACACGCTCGAGGTAATAGGTGTCGTAGGACGCAGTGAAGTACAACATACACATCAACAGTCAAAAGCGATCATCTCAATGGTCATAATCTGACAAAAACAGTTGATGACTAGAAATAAACAAACAAAAAGGGGAAACAAGGACAATGGGGTTGCGATCATAGTTTACAGCGGTAGGGATGACACGAGCAATGGAGGAACCCTCATCCAGTGGTGAGCTGAACACAGAGTGCGATTACACAGAAATCAACTCAGATCAATGCAAGGTTGCTGTAGAACACTCAATATAAATGCGGCTTAGAGATGCATCGTGAGTATACAAACCCAAGCATGTGCTATAGAATACGTTTGATAGGCACTGTGACAGACCACGTGGGTTTCTTATACAATTTTACAGGGGTGATTGTCTTAATGTAGCCGCGTGGTCAGACAGATGCCTCAGATTAACATAGGGCCTTTTGATCAGACAAGACACGTGGTTCAGAATGGATACGAGGTAAATGACTGGAGGTGAGAGAAAAAAGGAATTAGTTTAATAACATGTAATAACGTCGCAAAGGAGAGAGGAGGAGCGATCGACACGGCTATCCAGAAAAAGCAACTTTTAGAAGTACTCATCATGTATCGAGCCATGAAAACCCACATCAGTACTTTGTATTCAATTAATTGACAAGTTCTGAGATTGATGGAGACAGCGATGGACACACAACACTCGTCTTTCAGGGAAACGGTGCATCCATATGATCATTCCCATTTCTATACTTTCAAACATATTTTCGATACCTACTGTCTTAGGCTACGTCTCTGCTCCATATATCATTACACTGCGAACACACTCTGTTCCTCGTTGCTTCAGTGGAATTAATTTTCTCGTCAGAATAGGTAATAATTCACGAAATGTATTCCAGCCATGTATTACTCTAGCTATTACTGCTGCTCCAACTCCTCCATCTGCACTTAAAACCTGCTCCAGGTAGTATAACTCCTTAACTCCTTTTCATTCATATTCCTCGTTAATCATAGTTTCTCCATTTTCCAAACGTTTGCTCATATTTTCTCTCTTCTTGCATTTTGGACAGACAAAATCCTTTGCTATGCCTGAATTCAGTTTTGATTTAATTCCACAACATATTTTATAAATATATTCCTGGCATTCTATGGCATTGATCTTAACATTCATAGGACATACTGCGCATGGCCACTTGCAGTTTCTTGCTATTTTGTCTCAGTATATTTCACTGCAGATCATTTTTGTTTTACCCATATCCACTTTCATCTCGCTTTTCTCCAAACAATCCTTCAAACAATTTATTCCTCACCTGTTCTTCGCCATATACCATCACAACTAAGTCGTCTGCGTAAAACAGTCCGCATAGTAAACCTTTCAAAGTGTTATTTATCACTTCCATAATTAATGATTGCTGCCTCTCTCTTTATCGATGGAGGGAGAGGGAGTAATCGACGCGGCTGTCCCGAGAGAGCAGCTTTTCGAAGCAATCATCATGCATCGAACCGTGAAAACCTACATCATTACACTTCCACAATTGTAATGAAGAGTAACGGTCTCAGAACGGTCACGATGACCCAGGAGCGAGGAAAGTGGAGCACCCAGAGGAAACCCATGCAAAACAGGGGGAGAACAGGCAAGCACCACACAGACAGAATCAATTACATGGAGACGAGATACTCGAAACAGTCTCGTGCTAAAAGACACCAATGCGGCCAGTGTTCATGCAGCATGGATCGTGGCTTTTACAATGTTAGCAGCCCTACAGAGTCATCAGAGGATACACAGGAGTGAGAGGCCCTTCAAGTCCTCTGTGTGTGGAAAGGCATTTATAGTGTCATCATCTCGTCAGAGATACCAGAGAACACACATGGGAGGTAAGACTTATAAGTGCACGGTGTGTGGGAATGCATATTCATACTCAACAAACCTTCAAAACATGAAAGAATACGTGTGGGTAAGACGACATTTGAGTGTAATCTGCTGCAATGAGTCCAACTCTCATGAAACAAAAACCAGATTAAAACCCCAGCTTTGAAACGTGGCCAGGAGTGCACGTAAATTGTGTAAGAGTGCAGGTAAAATTTAAAGATGTGCAGGCGATATGTGAAGACACCGGTGAAATATGAAGATGTGCAGGCATTATGCGAAGACTCGCAGGCAATATGTGAAGATGCACAGGTGATATTTGAAGATGTGCAGGTGAAATGCAAAGACGTGCAGGTAAAATGCAGAGAAAGCAGGTGAAATGTAAAGAAATCAAACTCAAATTTGAGATCGTGAAAGTTGTACATCCGCCAGACACCCGGGTTCCGCCGTACGCGTGCGGCCATGTGGCACGGGCTTCTGACGGCTCCGGCGGCAACACCACGGCGAACCCAACACTCACTCCGCGATGCACTTGCCCAGCCAGCGACATATGAGCAGAGACTTCTGGGGTTTTCGATGTTTTATTGTCTAATACCACATAACGACCGGGGGTAGTGCCGCAGATAGACTCC
>JAZEWT010000006.1:21358755-21387488 GCA_036362905.1 Mordacia mordax | reverse complement strand
CCGTGCTTCAGCATGCTCACGCTACTCCCTACGTACTGATGCTGCCTCCTCATCACTTTCCAGGTGAGCTCCTAGCGCTCCTGTACACGCGCTTTATACACTGCCCGCAACGCCGCGAAGTTCAGCCGCTCTCCTTCACGTCACCCCGTGAATACGCGCCGATCACGCGCCGATCGACCAATCCGAGTGAGTCCGTGCGTTGTCACAACTGCCACCAGTGTCACCGACCAATCCGAGTGAGTGCATGCGTGCGTTGTCACAACTGCCACCAGTGTCACCGACCAATCCGAGTGAGTGCGTGCGCTGTCACAACTGCCACCAGTGTCACCGACCAATCCGAGTGAGTGCATGCGTGCGTTGTCACAACTGCCACTAGTGTCACCGACCAATCAGAGTGAGTGCGTGCGCTGTCACAACTGCCACCAGTGTGACCGACCAATCCGAGTGAGTGCGTGCGTGCGTTGTCACAACTGCCACTAGTGTCACCAACCAATCCGAGTGAGTGCGTGTGCTGTCACAACTGCCACCAGTGTCACCGACCAATCCGAGTGAGTGCGTGTGCTGTCACAACTGCCACCAGTGTCACCGACCAATCCGAGTGCGTGCGTGCGTTGTCACAACTGCCACCAGTGTCACCGACCAATCTGAGTGAGTGCGTGCGTTGTCACAACTGCCACTAGTGTCACCAACCAATCTGAGTGAGTGCGTGCGTGCGTTGTCACAACTGCCACCAGTGTCACCGACCAATCCGAGTGAGTGCGTGCGTGCGCTGTCACAACTGCCACCAGTGTCACCGACCAATCCGAGTGCGTGCGTGCGTTGTCACAACTGCCACCAGTGTCACCGACCAATCCGAGTGAGTTCGTGTGCTGTCACAACTGCCACCGATGACGTGTTGTTTACCGGTTCTCAGTTGACCTCTAGTTACACCGCTCGCACGCGCAAAGCTGGGCACCACAGAAGATTAATTATTGTAATCGTGATGAAATCATCTGCTTGGCCCTGGTACCGTTACGAACTGGCCCTGGTACCGTAACGAACTTGTCTCTGCAAAAAACACTGCAGAGGAAGTAGCGAGGGCAAGTGGCGTTGCTTTACTATGTGGTTGCCTTTCTTGCTCCCTGCCTTTCCGTGGGGTTTCGCACCTTACAGCCATTGTCCTCTATCTTTGAGCGTGAACAAAACTGGGCTTTAAAAATTGCAGATTGTTGTAACTCTCCATTGATGAACCCTTCGTGATCGGCTACTATGTAGTCCAGCAGATGTTCTTGCGCACACACGCGCAACACACGTGCACAAACCAAGCCCACACAAGTGACCACGTGAGTTCACGCAAAACAGTCCTAAAATGTCAAGGTTTAGAAATAGGCTCCATATTTATTATAATGTGTACACAATGCACAAAGTGTTTTCATATTTGATGTATGTTTGCACTGAGGGTGCCATTGTTCAAGCCTTGATAAGCGCTGATTTCATCTGCAAAACCCCAAGACTTGTGCCTCATTTCAGCTTTACTTCCAACTTTTTATTATTTTTCGAAACCTTTTCACTTATTTTTGTTTATGTAACGTCCTTCATTGATTGTAGTCATTATTTTACTTGAATGATCTACTTTGATGTTGTTGTTGACATGCTGTTCTCTCCATAGCTCTGTTCAGCGCTTTGTGACCCTCGGGTGAAAGGCGCTTTATAAATGTAAAGCTTGTTATTATTAACTGAACCTTGATGAACGAATATTTTTCCTAATTAATCTGCAGTTAAAAGTTTTCCTACTCCCACTGCAGTGTTTACAGTCTCATAAATCGCTATGACAGCTCTAATTTACAATTTATTTCCGCCTTCATTCGTAAGTGCCCATCAAACTATCATTCTCGGTACCAGATAAAATCCTTCTGCAAGTCTACAAAACCCATATACAGCTTTTTTATTTCTATGCATTGGTCTTTGATGCAATTGTCTCACAAAAACAGCATCTACTGTTCCACTGCCAAGCAAGAAACCAAACTGAACTTTCCTCTAAATTTTCCTCTAAATTTTTCTTGAGAACTTTCAGGCTGCACCGCAAATGTTTTATTCCTCTGCAAGATCCACAGTTGAGCAGATGTTCTTTGCCTTTGAAGATAGGCGTTAGCATACTTCTCTAAGAGCCATCTTATATTTGGCCTTCTTTTGTTATTTTTCTGCACAGTTCTGTCATCAACTTTACCCCTTGCTTTCCAGATGCTTTAAGCGTTTCAGTAACCACCCCAGTCGGACCTGCATAGGTTAATTGGCTCGCAGACTAAATTGCCCGCAGTGCCCGGTGATGGACTGGCGTCCGATCGTGGGTATATCCCTGCCTTGCAACCTGTGTCTGCTGGGATAGGCTCTGGCTCACCGCGACCCTGTACAGGAATAAGCGGTTCCTGACAATGATGTGATATGAACTTAAACCCTCTGATCTGAAGATACTTGTTTTGTACAGTACATTTATGATCATGATTTTGTAAAAATCAGGTTTCAAACAAATGCATTTTTAGTTTTATTATTTGTATAGCGTGGCTTGCTTTTTTGGAAAGTCGTGCTATTTCAGCGTGGACGTGTGAACACCATCTACAGTTCAACCTTTCAAAAATAGATATCGTTTTTCTTACATTCCATTCACCCCTTTCACCTGCTCGCACTTTTCATCTCTATTGGTTCACAACTATTTCTGCCTTCGCGTCTTTTCGGAGCCTAGGTGTCACCCTGGATTATTTTCTTTCATATTCTCTCCACATCTCCAATCTGTCTCGCACATGCCGGTTTCACTCATTCAACAGCAGAAAAATCCGTCCATTTTTTGACCGTAGCATCAGTTCAACTCTTGATCCAGGCTCTGATTATATGCCGCCTGTACTACTGTAACTATTTCTTAACTGGTCTGCTTCATATGCTATCCATCTGCCTCAACTTATCCAAAGTTCCACTGCTCGCCTAGTCTTTTTTCTGCCTCGCTCTTCCCATTGGACTCCTCTACTGCACTGTCTACACTCACTGCCGTTGGCTACACGCATC
Source organism: Mordacia mordax (assembly GCA_036362905.1). Lineage (NCBI taxonomy): Eukaryota > Metazoa > Chordata > Hyperoartia > Petromyzontiformes > Petromyzontidae > Mordacia > Mordacia mordax. The sequence goes on along the minus strand of JAZEWT010000006.1, from coordinate 21,384,452 downwards.
AAATTCAAAATCTTGGTTCTTACCAAGGGCGGCGCGGTGGCCCAGTGGTTAGCGCTGACGCCTCACAGCAAGAAGGTCCCGGGTTCGAATCTCTCGGCTCGGGTGCCTTTCTGTGTGGAGTTTGCATGCTCTCCCCGTGTCCGCGTGGGTTTTCGCCGGGTACTCCGGTTTCCTCCCACAGTCCAAAAGCATGCTCCTGGATAGGTTGATTGGCTCGCAGACTAAAATTGTCCCGCAATGCCCGGCGGTGGACTGGCGTCCCGTCGTCGGGTGTATTCCTGCCTTACGCCCTGTGTTTCCGGGATAGGCTCCGGCTCACCGTGACCCTATATAGGATTAAGCGGTTTCAGATAATGAGATGAGATGAGAGGTTCTTACCAATCGCTGACTACACCTCTCTGCTTCCTCTTACCTCTGCACCACTATCTCACCCCACACCTCCTCTCGCTCTCTCCGCTCATCAACTTCTTGTCGTCTGGTCGCACCGCACTTCCGCTCTCCGGGTTCCAGGGCTCGCTGCTTTACTACACCGGCCCCATCATGGTGGAATGACGTCCCAATGGAAATCAGGACCACAGTCACTCACAGCATTCCGGAAACTGCTTAAGTCACATCTTTTCAATCATTATATACACGTCTTACATCTGAAAGAGGGTGGCACGGTGGCCCAGTGGGTAGCGCTGGCGCCTCACAGCAAGAAGGTCCCGGGTTCGAATCACGGCTCGGGTGTCTTTCGGTATGGAGTTTGCATGCTCTCCCCGTGTCCGCGTGGGTTTTCGCCGGGCACTCCGTTTTCCTCCCACAGTCTAAAAAACCATGCTGCTGCATTGGTTAATTGGCTTGCAGACTAAATTGTCCGCAGTGCCCGGTGATGGACTGGCGTCCCACCGTGGGAGTAGCCCTGCCTTGTGCCCTGTGTCTGCGGGGACAGGGCTCTGGCTCACCGCGACCCTGTACAGACCTAAGCGGTTTCTGACAATGAGATGGCATGAGACACCTAAAAGAATAACACCTTGACACTTACAAGCGTTGGGCTACCGGAAGGACGTATGTAGCTATAATGATAATGATCGACGTTATAGAGCGCTTTTTATACATGTATGTATTCATTTTTAATATTTGTGTGTTTTGTGGGGAGCGGTGACTCAGTAGTTAACGCACTGCTGGGCTACAAACCCGACCGCCCGAGTTCGAATCCCGCACAGCCAACACCAGTGACGATTTTCTGAACTGGTCGAGGGCCTCCCCTAGGTCGACTCAGCCTCAAATAAGTACCTAGTGCAATGTGAAAATATTGCCGTTAGGTAGACAAAGGTCGGCGATGGACTGGCGTCCCATCGTCGGTATATCCTTGCCTTGCGCCCTGTGTCTGCCGGGATAGGCTCCGGCTTCACCGTGACCCTGTATGGGACTAAGCGGTTTCAGACAATGAGATGAGATGAGACAAAGGCGGCCGGGCGTGGTGCTGGTCGCTCACCACCTCGTGTGTGCCATTTCGACTTTTATAGGTGCTCGCAAACTGCACTTGCGGGGGATCTTTGTCTTTTCCTTTGTTATGTTTACTTGCCCTGGATAAGGGTGTCTGCTAAATAATAATGAATAATGCTGAGAATTATACATTTGATTTGAATTATCCAACCAAGAATATTAAAATGTGAGCGAGTGAGCAGATGTACTGTCACATGGTATAATTTTCTTTTCAATAATAAGTGGATGATGCAACCATTCTAAGGGTGGGGAATGATTTATAAGAATTACTGCCCAAAGCGACAGGATGCATATACAGAGCATCTTGTTGTCAGCCAGTATCACCAATTCTTGGGTAGATTGCGCAGTGAATGTCCGCGTGATGCACCTGTTCGATACACATGTTCGATACACCTGTTCGATACATATGTTCGATACACCTGTTTCATATACCTGTTCATTTGGAGCAACGTGCAATTGCGTGCTGTTCATCTTGTTTGTACGTTGGACACTCTTTGTGTATGCATTGCATACTGTTTAAATATCCGAATAATACTTGTCCAAATTAAATTAAAAAATCAGTTTTGTCGTCTAATTTTTATCATCTCATATGTAGTTTTCATTTTTTGTCTTTTGTATAATGTCGTTTGTTCCATCAGTATAAATGTAACGTTGCCATATCATTTACATACAAATTTGAATAAATTGTAAATATTATTGGTATTGTAAATGTGTCGCGCTAAGGAGGTGTTTATCAATCCTACCCGTTTTAATATCTGCACAAAATGCTCTGTTCATGCACTGCTAGACGTCAGTGTAATTTTAAACTGTTTAGGGTCATATGAGTACAGTGCCAAACACTAATTGTGTTTATTATGCCAATTAGACATATTTTGTACAATATTTTGTAGATAATGTGTTCTGTGATTCGGATACTGAACTATTTGCAAGACACACAGCCTAGTATAGACACGACGTGTAAGCTTTTGTCTTTACCTTAATATGGATATCTTAACTGCTGTAACGTTGCAAAATGTAACGGACCCTCTTTGACTCTAATTGTACAATCTGTGTAACCACATTCGCTTTGTAAGACCGGCCATGGTTATGTCACCAGGATGCATTTACATTCTACTTTTTCCGTTAAAGTGGAGGAACAACTTCGCCACGTTCCACTAACGCAGTGCCTTCATGTCATTATAATCCTGCGTATGCCTGTGACTTGTTCGGATAGTTGAACGCAGATCTTCAAATGATGTATTCCGATGTGTCACTCACCAATGCTTTAGTTACTGTGGCGTTTCGGAGATGAAAACGATGTACAGAATGCCATATTGGTTCGACCTGTATGCACATCAATTGTCTGCTTGCAGATTTTCAATTTTCCAATGTGTAAGAAGAGACAATGTCCCAAAGAAAAATTATGACCTGACCTTGCCATTGCTGCACAAGAATGTCACGATGCAAGAAATAGATTTTGATGAGATTGTATCTCGCCCGATAACTCTTCTGGGGGATTAAATTAAATGCAAGTTATGCAATGTAAATACATAAATAGACGTGCCCACTGTTAGTACAGTTTATCATTGCAAATGCAATAGTTTAAAACATTTTTCCAGGTAGGCTTAGGGTGATGTGGAAATAGACAGATATGTTTGTAGATTGTAAACATCTGCAATGCATCGTGATAATGAGCAAGGAAACATTTATTTCAGTGTCAATAACTGAACACCCTTATTGTATAAAAAAAACCCCAAAAGGCTTTACCCACTTTATGACAATAATTGTGTTAAGTTCTTAAAACACCACAGTTCGCAGCAACCACACACGTTCGTGGTAAAAACTGCAAACAACGTGCTTTGATAACATATGCATTGTCCTTGAAACCGATTGGCCTGCGCCAGAGACGGCTTCCTTTGCTTGCCTCGTCTCAATGCTGGCCAAATGTTGTTAAAAAGCAATCAGCTCATAACAAAACAATATCAATGCCTTAGAGCTAGTGTTGAGCAGTTTTATTCTATGGGTACATTTTGCCAGTAGAGTTGTAAAAAAAATAAGAGGCTCTGCTCATTTTCTGGCAACGTGTGTGTTTGCTGCAAACTTGACACTTTGTGAAAAATGTCGATTTGGTGTTTTAAGACTTTAACGCGTTGTTGCTGATTTGCCGTTCTTATCGCGTTGCCGATGTGCCATTCTCTCAACGGCTCTGTGTAGCACTTTGTGGCCCTTGGGTGATGAGCACTCTAGAAATGCTAGTATTATTATACGGTAAATGTTAAATTAAACCATTTCTCAATATATGTATTCGACAAATTATGTACATATATTGCATTTTAAAATGATAGTTGAAAGTATGATTATTTTACTTGTTGTTATGCAACGTGTATATATTTAAAAAAAAATGTATTGCTGCTGATTTTCCGTTCTGGTGTCGTTGTTGGCTCGCCGTTCTCTCCACAGCTCTGTGAAGCTCTATGTGGCCCTCGGGTGAAAAGCGCTCTATAAAGGCAATTATTATTCTTAAAACACAGTTGTGGGTGCATGAACGTAATTGAGCGATCACAAATAATTTTACATGTGCTAGCTCTTTTTAACAATTAACATATTTAACATATAGTAATGTAACTTTCCGTATTTCTAATTAAAATTCAAACTTAGAATGCATTCGCTTTGTCTTTTTGTCCATAAAACTGCCATCTCTTAACTTCTTTTATAGCGACATGTCCTTGGTGGATGTACTCTTGAATGCATTCCATTCTTTAGCTGCCACACGATCTTTAAACAGATGTAGGGTTTCAATGCTTTTCTTTGTGGATAGTCGTGTCAAGTGCTCCCCATCTCTCCTTGGCAACGTTTCACCTCCCACGTTAGACGCTTATGTTTGTTATTGCAGCAGCAAGTACCCAGCGAGCTTGCCTATATCCAACCCTTTCAAGAAACAATTTTTGTAACCGCAGCTGGGCCAAAATCGTGACACGATTTGGGATTTAAGGTAGCTCAACGATAGTAGTGATCGTTGCCTCAATCTCGTCGCAATATTGTTCCTAAAGCGAGGAGCAGCCACCACAAATGCCTTTTCCCAAACATTGATGAGGCATCCTCAGAGGTTCGAAGTACACAAGCGTACTTAGCATGCATTCCGAGGACCCAGAATGAACAGAACTAACAACTTTGGAAAGTATTTCTCTTTCCAATTTCATTCTTGTCCATCAGCTGTTATTCCTTTCCAGCTACGAGTCCTAACCGAGCACACTTACTTGACTTAACAGTTCGCATGGTGTTATTAACCCACGATCTTCCTGCCTCCCAATGTATTTCCATCCCTCAACCATTTCCGAACTGAACAAGGATTGTGTTCTTCCAATTTGCACCCTTGGGGTCTTTTGGACGGTGACAGATGTTCTTATAGGACGAATACAATCCCTGTCCTGTATTGGTGACTCGTGCCTATTAACTGAGCTCCCTGGTGCCCTTCCAGCTTTCACCATAGGTAGTGTCATTACTTTAAGTCGAATGCAACTCTACACCGAATCTGCATATGCTATAGAAATAAATTCATTTCCAACCATTTACCTCTGTTTGGTGCACTTTTAAGTTTTTGATACACGTGTTAATGTCCACGCCCTTCAGCCATATGGCGATGAAGAGAGTGGGAATTAATTAAAATATTTTTTAAATGTTTCCAAGGACAAATCCATGTTGGAAAATTTACCGAATCCATATATATATACACATACATACGTGATTTTTGTTTTTGTCTGAGTAGGATAGCGTCTTATTTGTGTGCTCACTAATGGTATGAATATTCAAACAATTACTTCGGTTTTGGATATGCAACAATCCGTTATAATTATTTAAAAAGTCTGCAAAGGGTGCATAGTCCGATTAAAATCTCCATCTTTATATTAAAATGTGCTATTGCTAACAGAGGGTGTGATTAAACCGTGCACATCTTGCTTACAGTGAGACCGTATTTGACGTGTTGGCGGCGAGAGTGTGGCTCACGGTGATTAATCACAGCGTGACATCAAGACACAGTGGACACAATCACATTTGCATTAAGGTGCCACTGTATCGTGAAGTTAGCAGTTATATCCGTATAACAGCCCCTTTGCTGAGAGGCAAATTAATTAGTGACATATTGCTGCAGATGGCTGTATCATGGGTTTAATAATCCCGGGTTACCACTCACTACAAAATTAAACTTCTCATTACACATCTAGCAACTGTCATGTTTTGTGAACCACTCCTACTGGCCTGATTTCTGGGATTTCGAACGGTCCAGAGTATACAATGGTGGCTTTGAGTGTCAGGCATTTGTAGTTCCTCTGAAAGATTGTGTTCCCTGAGATTTGGTGGCTGACTTCAAATACTTGATAATGGTTTTGCTTGTAAACAATTCGAGTATTATGGAAATTGTTCATTACACACACAAAATAACACGCAACCATATTGGAGGCTGAACACCCAGCAAACCATATCATTCCTTCATTGCCTCAAGACCGAGTGCCTGAAGTGCGCTCTGCAAGTTTACTTTCATTATTTACTATTTAATTTATATGTAACCATTAGCTACGGAAGATTCTAAATAAATAATGATGATTTATTAGATTTACGTGCGCCTATCACCCAACAGAGACGGGCGGGGGGGGGGGCACGTTGACATCCTGCGCCAACCTGCGAGACACCTATATATGATTATGTTATAGATACATTAATTAGTGTTTTTAAGCAGTAGAAGAAACCCAGAGAACCAAGGGAAACTCACGCGAAACAGGGGAAGAGAATACACAAACGCCACAAAGAAAGGTTCGCTCGGCAGGATTCAAATCACCTCGGGCAGGACCTCCTTTCTCTAAGGCACAGACATTACCACTGCATAGCCACCTTGCAGCTCGATGGTAAAGTTAAATTTAACTCTGTTAAAGGAGTTGAAATGGGCAAATTCCTAAAACTTCTTTGCACACAGTTAATCCATAGATCAGGTGTGGTGGGGTAAAGTGTGGGTGCCCCTCTCTCTTCCAACGTGCAGTCGGTGATAATGCAATATAGAGGGGCTCTCCAGAGCTCACTCCAATAACAAAAAAAAATAATTGCATTTCTAAAGCGCCTTTCACCCGAGGATCACAAAGTAGTGTGCATAGAAATGGAAAGAACGGTATGTCAGCAACACTAGAATAGATGAAATAAGTAAAATAATGATCATAAATCAGTGAAAGACGGCAATTGAAAGTAAAACCATTGTTAAAGCAACTAAAGGACGAAGAAGTGTTCCTGAGTCGGCACAGGTCAACAGCGCGCCATCATCCAAGCACACAAAACTGAGCAACATCAACAGGTCGTATGGAACAAGTGAGTCTGGAGACGGGATTTGAAGATGCCCAGGGACTCAGCCGATCGAATATTTAACATAAGGCAGTTCCAGAGTCTAGGTGCGGCACGGGAGAAGGCCCTGTCATCAGTCGAATGGAGGTGCGATCTTGGCACATGCAGCAAACCCGTATTGGTGAATAGAAGTTTTTATGGTGAGGAGGGTGCATGAAATAGGTCACAGATTTATGTTGGAGCAACGCCAGTGAGTTCGAATCTCAGCTCGGGTGCCTTGCTGTGTGGAGTTTGCATGTTCTCTCCCCGTGTCCACATGAGTTTTCGCCGGGCACTCCGGCTTCCTCCCACAGTCCAAAACATATGCTGCTGCATAGGTTAATTGGCTTGCAGACTAAATTGCCCGCAGTGCCCGGTTATCGTGGATATATCCCTGCCTTGCACCCTGTGTCTGCCGGGATAGGCTCCGGTTCACCACGACCCTGTACAGGACTAAGTGGTTTCTGACAATGAGAAGAAGACTTGATAAGCCCTCATCAGTAGTGTCAAGGAGGTCATTAACTACTTTGACCAGAGCAGTTTCAGGCCTATGACAGATCTAAACATAGATTGGAAGGGATCAAAAAGGTCATTGTTCAACACGTGCTTCCGGAGGTGCATGATTGCTCAAGAACCTGAGAAAAGATTTGTATTTTGGAGATGGGTTGATAATTACCAGGGATGTTGCAATCAAGGCCAGGTTTTTAGTAGAGGGGAACTGCAGCACATATTAATAGTGGAGGAACGATGCCGGAACAAATTGAGCTGTTGAAGAGATTAGTGACAAAGGTGGCAATGGATTTGAAGTTTGCCCAGATGAGTTTGGATGGGAAGGGGTCTAAGAAGAAGTTTGTAGACCAATATCTGGAAACTAATGAAGAAACATCATATTCTGTTGACTTGGAAAATTCTGGGAGTTTTAAGATCAGGGTATGAGAGGAAAAAAATTCATGACCTAATGGGTGGAGGTTGAGACTGGATAGATATTGGTAATACTGACTTTAGGTCAGCATGGTTGAAATCCCTAGCAAGAATGAGAAATCCATCTGGGTGGGCTGTCTGATGCTCACTGATAGCATAGTACAGTTCACTGTGTGCCTCATTTCTGTCGTTATTGGGGCTGGGAGGTATGTATACATACATAATGGTTAGGATAGCCAGTCTGTTTGGGCTAGCTGCTCGCCTATCCCTGATGCCCCCACGCTTTCCCCAGTTTTGTTCCTCTCACGCTGCAACAGGCGAGGCCAGTAATGTGATAGGCCGTTGAAGTAATCCAAGGCTCCGAAGTTCCTTTGTTTGTGTGAGTTTCAGACACTGATGGCTCTACATGAATCTTGATAAAGACGAACTTGACCAACTTGAAGACGTAGACGAACATGAAAACATAGACAAGGATACACGTGTAAACACCGTACTGTTGAGACCGAGAGAAGCCGCTCTGTCCGTACGCGCCGCCATCTTGCTCTGATCGAGCTGATCCTCATAGATTCGATCGTGGATGGTGAGGCAAGATTTTCTCCAGTCCTTTCGGCGCTGCGTGTATTCACCTTGAGCTCCCACAATCCATCATGATACCGGGGAGATGGTTTTCCACCCAAGATCAAGCGTAATTTGGTTGGGGTCAAAAGATCCAGTATGTGTGATAGCTAGTTGTTGTTGTAGGTTTCATTTGTAGCATTACAGGCAGAGCAAGCCCAGGCAGAGAGTGGTGAACTGTTGATTTCAGTGAAGAATAAGTCTAGAGTGATGGAGCGAAGACTTCTGAATTGGACTTGGCATTTAGTGATGGAAATGGGTAGCGGCATCTTGAGATTACATGGTGGAGAAATGAGACAAACCAGGATGACACATTGGTTATAGGTATAGCCCTCGGGCAAACCATATCCAGATTATGGTTTCATCTCTGAGCGGCAAATATCATACATTGCATAAAACCAAATGAATTTAGAGTGGCCATGAGATCCTTTGCGAGGGAGCTCTTTGGAGAGTCAATATGAATGTTCAAATCTCCAAACATCAGAATCTTCTCAGAAGTGGAGCACAGTTCAGAAAGCAGCCCAGACAATTCATTGACAAAGGAAGTGGAGGCTCCAGGTGAGTGGTAGAGCAGCACCAACTTCACAGGTTGAGCAAACCTCCAAACCAGATACATATGCTAGAATGAATGGAAGGTCGCTGATGGAATCTGACCGATGTCGGCAGTAACATAGCGTAAAGCCACAAGACCACCAACATGACTGTGGAAACATGCCATCTGATGAAGTCTGAAGTGTTGTGGTTGAATCTGATTCAACATGAGAAAATCATCTTGATGGTGCCAGGTCTGTTTGATACAGAGCAGGTCTAAATTGTTGTCCAAGATTAGTTAAGTGATGAGTGGTTCTTTTTACGTAATCAGAGGGCGAAAATTGATCACGGCAAAGTGAGTTTCACTTGCAGACTATGTTTGCTGGAAGGGTGATGACCGGCGGTATTGTTCACAAGCAGTGCTGAGCTGCCAATGGCCTTATTTGTTGCTTCCTCAGCAGCCAATATGTATGGAGTAACACAGGGATGGGGTTCGGGACATCGGCCAGGGGCATGTTAATAAACCTTTTGTAACCAGCACCCTGATGGATGTAACGAGGGCAACAGGCTATTGTGCCAGCTAAAGGCATAAGGCAAGCAGGTGAAGGATAGGGGGAGATGCTTTGGAGAGCCGCATGTGTGTAGGTGATCATGATTGACAGAATACCTATTGATGAGGTGATACAATGACAACAAGCTTACCAGAGTGGCAGTAAGGTCAACGCTAAGAGTTGTGAGCAAGTAATTGCAGTGACGTAGGTAATATTAGAGGATTGTAGTGAAGTAGCAATATAGTAGATAATGAAATGTGTAATGATGTAGCTTTTCGAAGCAATCATTATGATAATGAGATAGTGAATGGAAAATATCTAGGTAGTGAATAATACGTGAATAGATGCTGATGCAGTGAATAGATAAATGGTGAGTAGTTAGGTATTGAGGTAATGTAATCTTTACTAATTAGGTCATGTAGCAGCAAGGTGGTGAGTGGTTAGGTGGTGAGGTGATGAGTAGGTGGATGGTGAATGGTGGTGAGGAGAGGATTAGTGAGGAGAGTGGTGATAGTTAAGTGAATGTAGTGAGAAGTTATGAGAGTGGTAAGAAGTGAGGAGGATGGTGAGAAGTGATTGACAGATTTGTGGTGAGAGGTAGTCAGGAGAGGGTTAGGAAGGTATGAGTGAGGTGAGGTGAAAAGGTGATGAAGATAGCGAGATGATTGAAGATGTGAGGCTGTAATGTGAAGATGTGAGGAAGGTGATCACGAGGATGGTGCGGTCAATCAAAAGGTGAGGAAGGTAAGTGAGATACCGTGGTGTGGTGAATGAGGTGAGCAGGTGCAGGTGAAAAAGGAAGGTGAGGAAAGACAGTGTAGAGAGGTGGCAATATGAGAGACAGAAGAGAGTGGTAGATAAGGGTGAGAAGACAAGGAGGGTCGTGTGGGGAGAGCAAAGTGAGGAAAGTGAGGGTGAGGTGTGGAGGTGTGCTGCACAGTGAGTGAGGTGCTGGTACTCGTACAGTGATGGCGACTGCTGCTGTGAGATGAGATGAATGCATTACTCTCTGAGTGAGTCAAGAAGGCCGCAAGACTCGAGATGTAAAACTATTGAATAAGACCAATAAGAATTAAAAGAGTAGAAACAAAACCAGAGTACAAGAATAAAACGATTAAAACTGTTTCAAAGACACCCAGATAGACTCGTAAAACTCATATCTGGCATTTCCAACAACAGCATTCCAACAGCAGCTAAAAGCTTTCATCCGTTGAGATAACGGGCATCTTAAATACATCGTAAGTACCATATCTAACTAGATAAATGGCCTGTCCCCATGTAGAGTGGGGTGGGGGGCTATTTGTCCATACTTGTAAAGAGACCCAGAGGTGAGGATGAAGATTTTGCATTATTTGTTAATAAACGGGTAAAATAAGGAACTCAACAGTGTTGGTTTGATTCTATCAACAGAGTGGAGGATGTCATCCCGTAGCGTCGCACCTCTAGCAGAAGCCCTTCTGCCAACCGTGGCTCGAATGATATATTTCATAGCTGCACCTTACCTCTTCATGCAGCTTCTTTTGCAAATGGGGTCCAATTTTGCAATATCAGCAGTAAGACAGCATAAACAAGAGACTGCCATTCCGCTGCACAGTTAGTGTAACGACATGAATCTATAACTGACACCGGACGTTGGCTATATTTGCAGAATAATACATTTTCTCATTGCAAAGTATATATTTCCATGGAACAAAAAAATCCAAGTCATGACATTGCATAATATACATTCTGTAACAGGATGCAATGAAACCCAACACAAAGTAAAAAAGAGCTCACTAATGTTCAATTCATATGTGTGCATTTGCAGAATTTAAATGTTATCCTCATCATCCTCCTCATTGTCATACTAAAAACAGCAGCAATGTCAGTAAGAGAAATAGCATCGTCTTTATCATGCTTTCTATTACCTTCGATATCAACATAAACACAATCAACAATATCCTTATCACGGCCTTCATAATAATAATCGACTAGATTGCACTCATTATGCCTAGCAGAGTACCAGCTCTACAGATAACCGCGTTCCAAGCGTATAACACGTCCTGCTGACATGTCTTGTTGATTAAGTTTTGTTCTGCTGTGACAGCTCTGACCTTGATTTTACGATGACGTTCTTTTTGGAATATTGCTGGCTCTTTAAAGTTTCAGATGAGTAATCAATAAGTGGGAAGTAAAGCTGAAACAAGACATAAAAGGCTTGGTGTATTTTTTTTTCAGATAGAATTTGCTATTACGAACGCTTGGAACCCAGTACCCTCAATGTGGACATACATATCTTGCTCCATTATATATATTATCGAAATAGCTCCTATGATCTTGGTGTTCATCATCACTGTTGCTTTGATGTGCACATGTGCCTCCATTCTTGCCAAGTGCCACGGATCTCTGAATGTCGCTCATAAGTGCAGAAAAAAAGTTGTGGACTGGAGTTGTCGAGCACCATGTGTCTGACATCGAGTGTTCAAGACCAAGCTCCATACGTGGTGCACCATAACCATAACCAGAACTGGTTATGGTGCATAACCAGAACTGGTTATGGTGCACCACGTATGGAGCTTGCACCATAACCAGTTCTGCACTTGCAGCAGCATGCGTGATGCACAATGAATGCATTGTTTTTGAGTGGAATTGGCCACCTGTGAATTGTAACATGTGGATTGGGTCAACATTTTCCACCAAAATAGTTTAAAAAGTGATGTAACTGGACATATAAGGCCCAAATAAGAATGGAGCCATGCTATTATTTTGTTAATGTGCCTGAAACAGTAGTATAAATTCTACGTTCTTATTATGGGGTCTTTCTTTCTATAGAGAGAGCTGTAGCTGAAATTATTAACAGATAGGTTGAGTCAGCCCCCGATCATTATTTGAACTCGAAAACTTTCAACTTACGAGATATTCTCAGGTGCATTTCGCCCATAAGCACGCGGGGGGGGGGGGAATAAAACTCACGAGTTGAACTTAAGTTTCCGTGAGCGTCTGCTCGTTCCGATTGCACGGCAACGATCTGTCGCTCTTCAGCAGATGGCGGGCAATGAATTGCACGTCGGCGGGGCGGTAGTGTGCTGCAAGCGGGCCGGTGTCGGGGACGGAAGGAGCAACGATCGTTCGGCAGATGCGGCCACGCGGGTGGCCAATTGCCTTTAATACAGCAAGAAGGTGACTTGCGATATACTGCCAGGAGGGAGCCGCAGCACTCCTTTGAGATTCCGTTTGCGGTTTGCGATGCTGCCTGCGATGCACCATCAGTGTCTGCTGAGTTAAGCCGGCGATATTTGCCGGCTTAACTAAGCCTACAATGACTTAACTAAACCTACTAGCACCTTGCTAGTGGATAATTTTCACCGGACCCATGTTGGCAAGAGGCTGTACAAAGTAAAGAAGCCTAACAACCCGAGAGTGATGCCCGTTCAGGGTGCAGAGCACGACGTAATTCGCAGGCTGGTTGAAACAACGCTTTCCCCCGAATGTGACAAACTATCATCAGTTGGCAAATTCATGCAAATGAAATGTTTAAGGCGTGAGTGTCCTTAAGTAAAGAAAAAGTGTAGGTTCTCAGAGTAAACGTTGTTTTTCTTGACATTTAAACTATAAGTGCTATTTCTAATTTCTTATTCTTTCATGCAGCAGACTGATAACACATCTATATAGTGATTGCAAAAACATGTTGCTAAAGATAACTGCACTGCAATGTTCTGAATCAATTTCGAAGCAGGAGTAAATTTGACAGCATGTAATATGCAGCTTGGACGCCTCACAACAAGAAGGTCCCGGGTTCGAATCTCTCGGCTCCGGTGCCTTTCTGTGTGGAGTTTGCATGCTCTCCCCGTGTCTGCGTGGGTTTTCGCCGGGTACTCCGGTTTCCTCCCACAGTCCAAAAGCATGCTCCTGGATAGGTTGATTGGCTCGCAGACTAAAATTGTCCCGCAATGCCCGGCGATGGACTGGCGTCCCGTCGTCGGGTGTATTCCTGCCTTACGCCCTGTGTTTCCGGAATAGGCTCCGGCTCACCGTGACCCTATATAGGATTAAGCGGTTTCAGATAATGAGATGAGAGAGAGATGAGAATATGCAGCTTAGATCATTTAAGGCATGGATGGATGGATGTATACGGAACAAAGCCAACCCTTACGAACTGATTAAAATAGTATCAGATAGAGAAAAATAAATTCAATTCAAATCGCATATCGGTTGTGCAAAGGTGTCCTAGGAAATGGACAGACACTGAGATTGCATAAAACAATAAATAATAAATAACTAATCAGAATGTTTTCTTTTTATATCCAGGAGAGCCACATTGAGTTGTAGAACTCTATTTCATGAGGGTCCTACTGCGTTATTTCTATGAAGATCTTTTCAGCTGATTAATGAGTGCTCATACGTGTTGGAGGAAACTGCAGCATCTGGAGGACACGTGTTGAAGGTAGATTGGGATCGAAATGATCAAATAAAGAGGTGAGCAAAAGAAGGATGCATTGCTTTTTGAGAACATACACTTTTTAACGAAATCGTCAGAGTTGTGCACCTTGAGAACGTTTTCTTTCCGTGTGACTTCACATCACGTAAAGTGTATATGCGGGCAAAGAACATGGCGGGAAAATTGAAACGCATACATAAAATCATGAAGAGATGCATTCTGGGAATTACAATGTGAAACAGAAATAGGAATAACACTCGGGTCAGAGAAGAAAGTGAAATTACAGACATCTGCACTTGAGGAAAGTGGGCTCGTGCTGAATTACATTGACATATATGACCGCTGATTGATCACATATGTAATGGAATGACACGTAAGTAGAAAACTTAGCGACGTGGACATCCACTGCGGGGTGTAATGACATCTGCTGACGTGTGTGAGCCAGACAGATGGTGACGTTGAAGAATTGTGAGTGAAGGCATCAACGAAGGACGGCCTTTATCCAGCACGGATTAAAGCATGGCCAGGCTATCTGATCAAAATCGCGCTGCATCGATTGATCGATCCTGGTCGATTTTTGTGCGAAATCATGAAACGAAGAAACTTTGTTTTAAATCGCATTTTTAGAATGTTCTGGGCCACGCGATAATAATAATAATAATAATTGATAGATTTTTATACAGAATGTTTCACCCCCCCCGGCAACCACACGAATATAAAGACTAGCTGTGCAGCGAAATGTATGTTGTGTTAATGCTTTAATGGGAATTTACTTGTGTGTATAATGCACTGGTGCACTGAAATCAGGGTATGAAATATACTCCAATTCAATATGAGCTACAGTATACTCCAAATAAGGATGCTGCTTTGTTATTATTTGATAAACCTCTAATCTACGTGGATGAAATGTGTTGACAAGTAATTTGAGTGGCTCAGGGGACTGAAAGTGATGTTGGGCTATTGAGCTAGCACCTCTGTGATCCTCGAGTTAAGCCGCCAGAGGCAAACCAGTAAAAAAAAATCAACGTTGCGTCAATGTTGCCTGCTGTCTGCAACACACGTGACGTGCAATGCGTGTGATGGCCTCGGTTCCATTGGTCGCCAATTGTCAGAAAAGTCAACATTGCTGATACTTCGAGTGGAAATGTGTTCTGTTTGGAAACACAAAAGCCTGCCTTGCATTTACGAAATGCAGAAACGTTTTGCTTGCAGTAGCAACTCATGGGTTGTTATGCAACATACCATCATTCAATATGAATTTGAAAAGCCTACAGTAATCATGCATGCTAGTTATATAATAGACGTACAATAAGACTAGGCTTTTCATGCAGTGCACAAAACACATATTTCCTCGTGTCTGCTTAAAATACTTCTGCATCATATGCTGCCTCTTGTCGATATTCTTAACCAGTTTCTAAAAACTATATATTAAAAAAAACTATACATTTGTACAACTTGTACACAAACACAATGGTAAGCATGCTTCCAGCCAAACAGACAACTGTGATCACATAAAAACACAGAAAAATCAATAGTCACCCACTTGGAGATAAGGTCATATAGAGGCCACATATCCTATTAGTAAGTACGTGTTAGCTTGCTAAAGCCATTCTGCAAGTGTGAACTTGCTGCACTATAAATGTGCCACGTTGGAAGTGTTTTTATTCTTCCAGATATTGCAGGGAGTCCTCTTTGCGATGTCAAAAAACGTAGAAATCGAGTTTTAACGGATATTCATTCGTCCTTCACTGCAGCTAACAGTGATGCATGTTTCATTTATTCTCAATTGCATGCTTAGGCATATCGTGAACTGTAAAATAACATTCGCTGCACACAAACTTAACCGTACGAACACTCGCATTTATGTCATGGTTCTTTAATGCGTTCACAAATGCAACCTACCCCGGATTTATATCGACGTCTTATGCCTTTCGTCGTGCTGTACAATATTTGCATGTTCGTCGCTGAAACACGCGCATACTGTGGTCGAGTTGTTGCCAAACACGATTTTCCCCCTTGTGCTCCAAAGTCTTGGGTCGTGATGTCGTCGTGGCCACTAAGTCATTGCGAATGTTCCTCCAGATGTCACGATTCGTCTCCCCCAGCCGAGGCCTCCTGGATGGGCCACTGAGCCGCGTCATGGCACCACGACGGTCTGTAAGGGGCGTATGGAGCCTCGCACACCGTCTGGTTTTGTTCACGATCTATTTTTGACACTCGACTGCTGGGCGAGATGCGCCCGAACGTCCGATTGAAGACGAGCTACACTCGACGAAAAATATCCAGACGGTGGTGTTGGATGAGGTCGTCGACGCTGTATGTCAGGCGAAATACCGTACAGTGTAAAATAAGCAATGATGTGAGATTGTATTTCTTTGCTGTGAAACCGCAGCGTGTTTGCTGGTGAAATTAAGTTTATATGCTTCAATGTTTTTGATAGGCAAAAAAAAAGAACTTTAAGAGTCAGCTGTGCTTATTTGTCTAGTGTGTATGCAAGTGTATTTTAGACGTTTTCGATTCACAGTTTGCGGCTGTATATTTTCATTTGCAATGGCTCTCCTAGATTTGTTATTGGTTATTTTGGACGCTATGATCAACAATGTGCACGTGTGTTCGACCAACCATTTATTTGTGGCTTGTGCCTTCAAACTATTACCGTTATCGTCGGAGTTTTTTTTTCTCAGTAATTCTGTGGAAGTTTATATAAGTGTAAATTAATAATCACCTCAATATTTTAAAAAATTGCTATGATGTGCAATTTCGTTTGTAGCACTTTTACTGATAATTTTCCAATTTGGCATTCAAGCAATTACTGAAGATTGTGCGCGGCACGTTAGCTCAGTGAATACCGCTGTCGCCTCACAGCAACAAAGTTCCAGTTTCGAAGCCCGTCTCGAATGCCTTTCTGTGTGGAGTTTACATGGATTTTCGTTGGGTACCCCGATTTCCTCTCACAGTCCAAAAACACGCTGTTACCTAGGCAAATGGGCTTGTCGAGTAAGCTGCCCCAAAAAGTGTGCCCTGCAATTGTACGTGCGTCAACACCTGGTTATTCCCGTGAAAATGCACGCAGACATGGGGAGAACATGCAAACTCTCATCTCATCTCATTGTCTGAAACCACTTAGTCCTATACAGGGTCACGGTAAGCCGGAGCCTATCCCGGCAGACACAGGGCGCAAGGCAGGGATATACCCACGATAGGACGCCAGTCCATCGCCGGGCACTGCGGGGCAATTTGGCCTGCGAGCCAATTAACCTATGCAGCAGCATGCTTTTGGACTGTGGGAGGAAACCGGAGTACCCGGCGAAAACCCACGCGAACACGGGGAGAGCATGCAAACTCCACACAGAAAGGCACCCAAGCCGAGAGATTCGAACCCGGGACCTTCTTGCTGTGAGGCTACAGCGCTAACCACTGGGCCACCGCGCCGCCCAACATGCAAACTCGACGAATTAAAATGCACCAGAGCCAGGAATAGAACTCCGTGATTTGTGGCAGTGCTACTCACCGTTCCACCGTGCCACCACATCAAGTATAACTCTCTATATTGTGCTTGTGTGGCGAATACTTACTGCAGTCTACTGGCGACCCAAAATTATTCAACGCGAAATAAAGCCCAAAGGGTGTATGCGTGTACGTTTCTCACAATGCAATATTCTGCATACGCATATCAATAGTGCTGTCGGATATATTTAGAGGATCTCAGAAAGCAGTACAGCAATTCAATGCTGACATTTAAATTAGATGTTTACAGCCGAAATACCGTGACATCCTTTGCGTAAGCTGACAACTTTACAACGACAAGGGCCAGCACAGTTTTCTTTGAAGGGGTCTCCTGTGTCCAATTATCAGACATTCTTTACGTCCAAAAATATGGCATTTTATATGTACCAACAACATTCCTTCCAAATTTACACAAACAGCTCTACTTCCTTACATCTTAGTGGGATTCTGCTTAACATTATCGTGCTTCTTTGGAACTGTAGAGATATTTATTGATCGTATTGTTTAAAAGTTGAAACCTTTTTCTTGCACTTTATTGCAAATGTCACTCTTTCTGAATGCAGATGCACTAGTACTATAAATAAATTGGATTTTCACACGAGGATGCTTTCATCGCGTGACAAGCGCTCTATAAATGCAATTTTTATTATTCATTTAATTATCACTGAACACAATACGATCCGAACGAAGTATATTAAATTGCAAAGGAAAGGTGCAAAAGAACAAAGAGGCATATTGTTGCACACGGGAATGTGAAATTTAATAGGTGACCCTGTGTTGTCAACTACACACGTGTGTACCCAGTGTGATCCTTTGAGACTGTGAAACCATGGAGCTCTCACTGACACCCCATCCTATCTCCATACTGAGACTCCATTCTCTCTCCACGTTGATACTCTGTGTTCTCTCCACAACTGTCAGCTCGCCACAATCTCCCAGTTCCATCTGTTGCATTATCTTCCGTAGCGGCCATCTCAGTAAAGCGACTGCTACCGAGACGCTCATCAGTTCTTTCATCGCTTCCCGACCATTTCTCCTCTACTTCCTCCTAAAATCCCGCATCTATTAACTCCGTTTGATCTCAAGTGCTGCTGCCAGACTTCTCACCCACACCCATAAATCGGATCACACCACTCTCAAATCCCGTCCACCGTTTCCAAATCCAATCCTATATCAACTTCAAGATCACTCTCACTGCTCTGAAATTCATTCATGGACTCTTACCGAAGGATGAAAGTAACATATATATTTACCAGTACCTTCATATCACAATCCCCATTCTCACCTGTACTGCGCTAAATGCTCTGGCCACATTCTTGCCGGTGCGCTGTACCAAACCGTACTGGCTTACTTCCACCTTTATCCTTACTAATCCCTCACCTCTCATCTCACTCGACTCCCCTCCATGCACTCTTAACTTCAGCAACCAAAGGCTTACCGCCAAAGCTGCCAATCAGCCGTTGCTCAATACGTTGCTCAATGGGAGCTCGCTAATTATTCTCTGCTTTTTCCATGGTCTGGACGTCCCTTCCCATAGCCATCAATTCCATTGGCACTGCCTTTTTTCAAGTTCAGGCTTAAGACCTTACTTTTGCCTGTCTTTCACTAACTCTCAGTATTAAATAATATATTCCTATTAGTTCTGGGCAGTGTCTTGATCAATACGCTATTGACACGTGGTAACATCTAGATGCTTGCTATATTCATATATGTATTCCTTTGTTAAAATGTGAATGTTGTATGTATATATAAACGATGGTTAAAAAAATAAGACGCCCACGCCTAATCTCATGTCTCTCAGATCCTCACATGGTTATCACTGTTGAAGCTTATGTCCCCGGTCCATTGTTGGTGAATCCATCAGTTGCAGCCGCGTAGAACATTTGTTTGACTGCGCGATCTTTGCGAATCAACCTCTGTCCTTGTGCTCTCGCAAGCCCTGTCATCTACATTTTAAACCATGTCATTTACATAAAGAACAAAGTGGTATTTAGAGTTATTTTCGGACACATTATTTTGCTGTAGATGCTTCTGCCAATTCGTTCACTATAATAATAATAAAAAATTGGAGTACTTCCGAAAAACCATGCATCCTTTCCCTTCTCCATGGCAATGGCAACTGAAGCTCTTGATATTGGTTATTGATTACATTCATATCTGTCTTATGGCAATATCACAACTTACAATTAGGTTATTCCTGGTAATACCGTGTGAGGGATTCATTTTTCAAGATTTTGAAAACATGAAGAGATTTCCAAAATCTCGGATTTGCGTTTTTATTGATTAACGTTTTTATTCAAAATGTTGAGTTTTATACGCTAAGTATTTAATAAGTTTTATTCAACTATTACTGCCACTGAAGTCATAGTATGCGTACTCTTTTGTGTACAAAATCACTGGAACACGTGTGCATTGTGTATGGATCCATTATTGATTTTTCTGATGCGTAATCTACATTGGTTCATGGGTAGGCCTCAAACCAAGACAGTGATCTATGTCATACATTACTTAATTCACACAGTAAAGGTGTATTTATTTTTTAACAAATACTATCATGTACGAACACATTAACCAAAGTATGCTATAATGGGAATCTAAATTGTATTTAAAACATGATAAATAATGTTCAAATTATTCATCTTTATGCATCACACGTTCAGGTGTAAATGTTCGTCACGGTGTGTTTTTTGTCAATAACCTGTCCTGTCGTTCCTCCTCGCACGTGTGACTTTTAAACTTTGTCCCTGCCTCTGTGCAACAACTAAAATTGTATCGTGACACGACTGTTGATGAAACATTTGAACTACCGTGGACTTGTGTCCTAGCCAACACTACTCGGTGGTAAAACTTCCATTCATGTCGATGGAGTACTGTAGCCAAGAGAGAAAGTTTGGCAAGATCCTTGCCACAGTGGCTGAGGTGACGTCAATGGTCTTTGACTACAACATATTAAGCTTCGTTCAAGCTTTGACGCTGAAGCATTTGTTTAATTTTAGCTGCAAACATTTAGATGAAATGCGTAAGCACTTCCGTGAGAGAACCTTATATGAAAATCCCATATATACGATGTACAACACGTAGGAATTGCTGTAATTCGAAGACGTATCACTCACCTCCTATAAATATTTGGGAAATACTTCAGTGAATGTTTAGATTATTACGTGTTGCTGACTGCTCAAGTTGACATCCTTATTGTCATTTCGCACATGTCTTGAGTTCTTTAGTATGCCTGATTTTTGCAATGATGGCACCATGTAGTATGCAGTCCTGCTTGCTGGCAATACTCGAAAACCTAATATCCTACACTCTGCATAATGACAAAGCTTCGCTAGCGTAATATAGTATTCTCTGTTAATGAACAATATTATTACAATCATATCGCTCTCCGTCGAATGAAATCAATATGCCTCTCACTAGTGTAGTCACCATAATCCTCTGTGTTGATTTCCTAAAGTTCTGTAATTATAATGTCCTGTTATTTATAACTGAAATATGAGCTCCTCCTATCTTTCGTTAACTAATAATTCGATAGAATACAATGTGGATTTACTGCATAGTCTCAATGCAGCTGCACCCAAAGAATATGAAAAAAACAGGACTAGTGCATCACAGATAAAAAGCCACTGAAAACGGGAATCACGTTTACCTAATCTATGTCCATCTCTGACTCACCTCCGTGTTTGAATCTCGTGAAAGCATGCCGAGCCATTCAAACACTTGGTGATTCTCTTCTGATGTCCGCACTTCAGAGCTCTATATCTGTGCACTACTGACCTCAATAACTGGCCTCCAGGTTTGGCTGAGCTTTATTCTCATTTCTTGTTTGCGGTTCATAGTTTTTTCTGTCAAGTGAATCTCTGTTGCTTCATGAATTAATCTTGGACCATTGTGGCAGATCGCCGCTTAGTACTCGCATCTTGTCAAAATATTTTTTGAAAAAAAAAAATTCTTTGAATATTTTGACAATGCGAGTACTAGCAACCATAAGCTAGTACTCGCTATCAGTACTAGTTGCCGATTTTCCATTCAACGACATTAGAACGTAAAATCGGCAACAATAACATTTTAAAGGGGGGTTTTTTTACCTTGTGAGGGGAGGTGGTAATGCATCTCTTGGTTCAATCAAAATTTATATCAGCAAGGTCACCTGAGTGCTGTGTTTCGGCTATCGCCATGGCACCTGCTGTTAAAATGACTGAGGGTGAGTGTTCATAAGCCTGCCAATGTTGGCAAATGACTGCGTCAGACAATCCTCAGGACATACAATGATCATGAAGCAGCTTTTGCTTTAATAACGCTGAGCTATGTCACATCAATCGCACATCATCATGTTATACGTTCAACATCCGTTATGGGTCCTTGGGGCTTTTATCTCTTTGGTATGTTTACTGAATTCTAATGCTCTCATGACGTCTTGTCATATTGACAAGCTTTGTAAAAAGCATCACCAGAAATCTGCCTAAAATACATGTAAAAAATATAAGAGGTTTTACAAAGTGTCAAATTTGCAAAAAATCACATATGCTTGTGACAAAATTTGCAAAGAAAGTGCTTTGGTAATGTATGCATTATGATTGCTTTGAAAAACTGCTCTTGCGGGATTGCCGCATCGATCGATTTTGGACTGTGGGAGGAAACCAGAGTGCCCGGCGAAAATCCACGCGCACATGGGGACAACATTCAAACTCCACACAGAAAGGCACCCGAGCCGGGATTCGATGACCTGCGTTATATATAAACTTGATTTTAAAAGTCAAAACTATTATTGGTTTCGAACGGAAACTGTTTCAAATGTGTTAGCTAGTAGACATGGTTATGTTTAATATATTTATGGAACGTGGGCTGATTTATTTTTAAATGTCAATTTAATTGGTTTACACGCCTACTGTGTGCTTTGAATGTGCCGCACTGGACATTAATCAAGTGAAAGTTGTTAACGCATGGTAATTGTGCTGCGCAGAAAACTACACCGAGTGGTATTCTCTCCACGTTACAGTGTGCCTAAAATGCAACGAAGGTACATTCGAGAGGTTGAATGAGATAATTTAAGTTCTTTTTGGTACCAACAGGTGTTGAAAGTGTGATGTGCAATAGTGAAGAGTTTGTCACACGCTGGAGCTTGAATGTCGTGGGAGCTGAGATATTTAACAAATAATTTGTAGTTTATTCTTAAAAGCAGTTACTTCAGTACGCAAACTGTGAACATGCTAATAATGCATTGTGGTTAATTTAAGCACAACGTCTGGATTTAAGGGAAAGACACCTGTGGCGATGAAATCGATTTTTCTGGGTCAGGTCATACAAAAAATAGTGTCATTTAACCCTCTACCACCCGACACGGCCAATTAGTAAGGCTTGTCACGTGAACAGAACGTGCCAATTCCTTCACTATCTCAGCACACCGGTGTGTGGGAGGGAGAACCCACAGTATTTACAATGAGATACGCGACGTTTCGCTGATAATTGCAAACAAGCATCATGAAGCACCCGCGCCAAACCTGGGCGAGCAGCTCAGAAAACTGGTCCGGTTCTGGGTCTCTTTATATAAGGAGGTTGTGATGTCATCACTCACGTGTTCAAGAGTTCCGGGACACAATAGGGGGGTTAGGGGATGGGACAACATTTTACAGATGTTGTTAACGCTATGGGTACCCATAGCGTTAACAGCCCCACCTAAGCTATAAAGCATTGATACTGCATTGTCCTGAGCTGACTGCCTTTTGGCAACGACTGACACCGGCACATAGGCTCAAAAGGAAGCCACTGCCAGGTGAAGGTCGGTCAGTTGAAGGACAATGCATTGGTTATCAAAGCTACCTGTTTGCATACTTTGCCACTAGAATGTGTGGCTTTTGCAAACTGGATGCATTGTAAAATGTGTCTATTTTGGTGTTTGGGATCTTAACACCTGCGTAATCGCCAGATACGGTAAAACCTGTTGTAATCTTTTACAGAGATGTTTGCAAGATAGGTTAATCAGATTCAGTCCGGTGTTTCCAATTACGTGACTTATTTGGACAAAGGGCCAACAATGTCAGATTACTCTCGTCATCAGAGCCTGTGGCTCTTACTTTCTAGCGCAATTTAGACCTTTCAAATAGTTCATTATATAGCAGCAATTTTCAAGTGGATTTAGGTGTTAATGTTTTTAACTGGACATAATCAATGTCTTTCAAGAGTCATTTGCATGTGTAATGACTCTGCGCTGGCCTATAACTGGAAGTGATTTTATTTCCAGACCACATGGGGTAACGACTTAAGCCTTAAGGGCTTAATGCAAGGGGTAACAGTTAGCAGGGTAACGGGGATTATAAAAGAGGGAATATTACTGGAGCCTCTTAGGGGGGTTTGCTATGTAAGGTCCCACGTGTCCCTCAGCTCTCCCTCTCTCCGTACATATTTCCCCTGACCAAATGTTTCACCAAAAGCCCAGCCTCTCATTTTATTTCACTTTAAGTCGGTTCCTCCGGCTGCATATCTGGGTCCTGCCTTCTCCCACCACCTGCTGCTGAAAAGGTTAACCTGACACAAAGAGAAGCGTCCCGAGATCAATGGCGAGAGGAGGAGGAGCAGCAGCAGCTCCGGAGAGATGGCACGAGCCTGACACGGCAGAGGCAGCACAAGCAGCGGATGGGGCCTGACTCGCTTGTGCAGCATTGGGGCAGCGAGCGTCCGCATCAGAGAGCGCTGGGGAAGTGAAGCACCGACTTGAAGCAGAGCCACGGAAGCGCGACTGCACCGGCCTGTTACAGCGGCGATACAGTTCTACAAAGTTGTAAGCGCAGTAGGAAGCAGCACAAGCTTCGACTGCCAGATGAGACTGCACAAGCCAGCAGTAGGCCGAGCGTGACGCAGGTGAATGCCCCCCCCCCCCCATAGCCTACAGGAGTGAACAGCATAGTTGAAGCGATGACGAGTGGAGGAGCAGCGCTAAGCGTAAGGTGTCTGCGGTAGTGACTGCATAGCAACCCGACGGGAGAGACGAAATGCCGGTGGGATAACGCTGTAAGTGGTGATCAATGGGTTGGCCACGGACATCTTTCACCACCAGCAGGAGGGTGTGATTGGAGGCGAGTGATTGTCGACTCCACAGTTCTGGGCCAAGACCCCGCCAGGTTGTGTAAACACACACACACACACACTCAGGACACGTAGACGCGTGAGGACCGGTGCTAGGTTAGACAGAATCTGTCACATACATACATACAGTCACAAATACTCACACACGCGAGTTTAGGGATTGTTGGCTGATGGCAAGGCAGCGAGTTGTGGTGCCCAGCCTCGACCGTGCCAGGCCACGTGCAGGTGGCGAGTGCGGTAGGCTTCCCCCCCTCCTCCCCCATGTCCATGCAAATCGCCAGCGAGTTACATGGCGCAGGGGGCGGCCCGAAGAGGTAATGTGTTTGTCAGCTGAGGTCGACTCCCTTAGAAGGTTCCCCGCCGAAACACCACAGAGTAAAACATAAATGGTAAACCTTAAGGTTCATAGGTGATTTATTAACATGCGCGGGAAGTGACAGAGCGTAACATTGGCGACGACGCAATTTGTGAAACAGGTTCACTATGACCAGCATAGCTCCCATTTCGCACAGCTGTAGGGCCCACTGTCTCTGGCACTGCATTGGTCATCACGTGTAGGTCCTCCCCTCTCTCCTTTCGAGCCGGCGTGCATGTCGCAGGGGCCGCGTCCAGAGAGAAGGCCAGGACGCAAGGTGTTGTATTAGTCTCCTTGGTGGCCCGGTTGTGCTGGGCGACTCACCAAGAGTTGCATTCTCCAAGACATACTGGGGGGAGGTGGATTATCTGTCTCGGTCACATGCAGCATCAGACGTTCCTCCACCATCTCCTCCGTGCGAGCTCCGTCAGCTGGAGGAATGCGCTGCCGAAGAGTGTCAGCAGGTGGCTGCGGAATGCCATGATGGGCTCTCCCAGGCTTCACTGTTTCCCTGCCGTCGTCGGCGGGTCAAAGGCCTCTCCCAGGTCCTTCTGGGATCACCTGCGGTGACATTTTTTTTCGTCCAAGAGTGCCAAAAAACGGCCAAGGCTGCATCATTCAGCAGGCAGGGGAATATCTCAATTTCTTCCTCCTCTTAACAATCGACGTTCTCACGGGCAGCTTGTAATCGGCAAATGAGGAACTCCCAATTTCCAACCGCTACCGCAAACTTTTACATCCCCCTCTCCCCAAATCACGCCAGTGCTCCACGGCACCCCCACTGGGCTCGCCACATTGTCTTACCCGGCTCAATGACGGTGCCTGAAGGCTTGCCAGTATATCACCCACTGCTGGTCGCTACTGTGGGGTTTCTGCCGCGACCTCGCTG